>CM047428.1:55007091-55022362 GCA_026168455.1 Theocolax elegans
GGGAGACGCGTGACGGGACTTAGAAAAAAAACGATAAAGAGGAAGCAATGCGCGTGAAAGGAGCCGGTAGATAGCGGGAGTCCAGGGGAGACGCGTGACGGGACTTAGAAAAAAAAGCGAGAGCGAGGAAGCAATGCGCGTGGAGGACTTGGTAGAGAGGAGGAGTCCAGGGGAGACGCGTGACGGGACTTAGAAAAAAAACGATAAAGAGGAAGCAATGCGCGTGAAAGGAGCCGGTAGATAGCGGGGCTCCAGGGGAGACGCGTGACGGGACTTAGAAAAAAAGCGATAAAGAGAAAGCAATGCGCGTGGAGGACTTAGAAAAAAAGCGAGAGCGAGGAAGCAATGCGCGTGAAAGGAGCCGGTAGATAGCGGGGCTCCAGGGGAGACGCGTGACGGGACTTAGAAAAAAAACGATAAAGAGAAAGCAATGCGCGTGGAGGACTTAGAAAAAAAGCGAGAGCGAGGAAGCAATGCGCGTGGAGGACTTGGTAGAGAGCAGGAGTCCAGGGGAGACGCGTGACGGGACTTAGAAAAAAAACGATAAAGAGGAAGCAATGCGCGTGAAAGGAGCCGGTAGATAGCGGGAGTCCAGGGGAGACGCGTGACGGGACTTAGAAAAAAAACGATAAAGAGAAAGCAATGCGCGTGGAGGACTTGGTGAGAGCAGGAGTCCAGGGAGACGCGTGACGGGACTTAGAAAAAAAACGATAAAGAGAAAGCAATGCGCGTGGAGGACTTAGAAAAAAAGCGAGAGCGAGGAAGCAATGCGCGTGAAAGGAGCCGGTAGATAGCGGGAGTCCAGGGGAGACGCGTGACGGGACTTAGAAAAAAAACGATAAAGAGGAAGCAATGCGCGTGAAAGGAGCCGGTAGATAGCAGGAGTCCAGGGGAGACGCGTGACGGGACTTAGAAAAAAACGATAAAGAGGAAGCAATGCGCGTGAAAGGAGCCGGTAGATAGCAGGAGTCCAGGGGAGACGCGTGACGGGACTTAGAAAAAAAACGATAAAGAGAAAGCAATGCGCGTGGAGGACTTGGTAGAGAGCAGGAGTCCAGGGGAGACGCGTGACGGGACTTAGAAAAAAAACGATAAAGAGGAAGCAATGCGCGTCGAGGACTTGGAAAAAAAGCGAGAGCGAGGAAGCAATGCGCGTGAAAGGAGCCGGTAGATAGCGGGAGACCAGGGGAGACGCGTGACGGGACTTAGAAAAAAACCGAGAGCGAGGAAGCAATGCGCGTGGAGTACTTGGCAGAGAGCAGGAGTCCAGGGGAGACGCGTGACGGGACTTAGAAAAAAAACGATAAAGAGGAAGCAATGCGCGTGAAAGGAGCCGGTAGATAGCAGGAGTCCAGGGGAGACGCGTGACGGGACTTAGAAAAAAAACGATAAAGAGAAAGCAATGCGCGTGGAGGACTTAGAAAAAAAGCGAGAGCGAGGAAGCAATGCGCGTGAAAGGAGCCGGTAGATAGCGGGGCTCCAGGGGAGACGCGTGACGGGACTTAGAAAAAAAACGATAAAGAGAAAGCAATGCGCGTGGAGGACTTGGAAAAAAAGCGAGAGCGAGGAAGCAATGCGCGTGGAGGACTTGGTAGAGAGCAGGAGTCCAGGGGAGACGCGTGACGGGACTTAGAAAAAAAAACGATAAAGAGAAAGCAATGCGCGTGGAGGACTTAGAAAAAAAGCGAGAGCGAGGAAGCAATGCGCGTGGAGGACTTGGAAGAAAAACGAGAGCGAGGAAGCAATGCGCGTGGAGGACTTAGAAAAAAAAAAAGCAAGAACAAGAAAAGCATGCCGTGGGTGAACGGCGGGAGCAGCTAAGCTTTGGTTTTCAAAGATGGGAGTGTAATGAACGTAATGCCGTCCCTTATATGTGGAAAAACGAGATTCCCACTGTTCCTATCTCTTCGCACGCGGCGGTGCACGTAAATCCGTATTACGGCAGTCTGACTCGATTTTCGAGAAGCGCGGGTAAACGGCGGGACCATGTAAGCTTTGCTCAACGAAAAACATAGTATAACAAGCCAATTGCCGTCCCTTGTATGTGGAAAAACGAGATTCCCACTGTCCCTATCTCTTCGCACGCTGCGGTGCACGTAAATCCGTATTACGGCAGTCTGACTCGATTTTCGAGAAGCGCGGGTAAACGGCGGGACCATGTAAGCTTTGCTCAACGAAAAACATAGTATAACAAGCCAATTGCCGTCCCTTGTATGTGGAAAAACGAGATTCCCACTGTCCCTATCTCTTCGCACGCGGCGGTGCACGTAAATCCGTATTACGGCAGTCTGACTCGATTTTCGAGAAGCGCGGGTAAACGGCGGGACCATGTAAGCTTTGCTCAACGAAAAACATAGTATAACAAGCCAATTGCCGTCCCTTGTATGTGGAAAAACGAGATTCCCACTATCCCTATCTCTTGGGATCTATGTTTGCATAGTCAGTGGTGAGGATCATCGGAGGTGAGCTCCCGCTTCACAGCAGTTTTTCGGTAGTTTGTAGTGGTTTATTTAAATAGTGCGACATATTGACGTGTAGTTTAGAGCGAGAGGAACATTTTGTTCTATTAATTTCAACTATTAAAGTGAAATTGTGCATTTAAAAACAGTTCGAAAAAAGTGTATCGTGGCATATGGGATAATAACACGTGTGACTGTCTCGTGCCTTGTGCGGCTTATTGGGCCTTTTTTGGGCTAGTGGGCCCACTTGTGTGGACATAAAGGTGTAAGGGGACCTGGAGGGAAGCTGTTCCCACCATTTTTCCCGGAGGAAATCCGCCCAGGCAGCCTGCAGGACGAAGGTTTCGATTTGCCACGTGGAGAATTTCCCGCCTAAAAAGGTATACGTTTTATACATATCGGGGACTTGACTCTATACATGCTAGACCCAGGTCACAGGGGATAGGTGTGATTTTCGAAAAGTGGGTTTGTTCACTTTACTTTTTAGTGAGCAACTTACAGATTTCGATTGCACACGGGTTACGCATGCGGAATAGAGTGTGGGATAAGGTGAATTCGTGCTATTCGGTTCGCAATCGACATTTTGAGTTATAGGTTTGTTCCCCCTGTACTTATTCGTTTGCAATTCGTTTGCAACTTGCGAATTTCGTTCGGACTCGGGTCCTTCGGTTTGCGATCGGGGTTTTTGAGGGATAGGTTTGTTCCCTCGGTACCTATACGTTCGCAATCCGTTTGCGACTCGCGAATTTCGCTCGGGCTCGGGATTTTAAGGTATATAGAGGGTCGTGTGTGATATTCTCGGTCTGTTTCGGTTTGCAATCGGGGTTTTATCGGATAGGTTTGTTCCCCCCTATACTTATTCGTTTGCAATCCGTTTGCAACTTGCGAATTCCGATCGGACTCGGGTCCTTCGGTTTGGGATCGGGGTTTTGAGGGATAGGTTTGTTCCCTTGGTACCTATACGTTCGCAATCCGTTTGCGACTTGCGAATTCCGTTCGGAATCGGGTTTTTAAGGTATTTAGAGGGTCGTGTGTGATATTCTCGGTCTTTTTTGGTTTGCAATCGGGGTTCTATCGGATGGGTTTGTTCCCCCCTATACTTATTCGTCTGTAATCCGTTTGCAACTTGCGAATTCCGTTCGGACTCGGGTCCTTCGGTTTGCGATCGGGGTTTTGAGGGATAGGTTTGTTCCCTCGGTACCTATACGTTCGCAATCCGTTTGCGACTCGCGAATTTCGTTCGGGCTCGGGTTTTTAAGGTATATAGAGGGTCGTGTATAGTATTCTCGGTCTGTTTCGGGCTGCAATCGGGGTTCTCACGGATAGGTTTGTTCCCTCCATACTTATTCGTTCGCAATCCGTCTGCGACTTGCGAATTCCGTTCGGACTCGGGTCTCTCGGGTTGCAATCGGGGTCTTGAGGGATAGGTTCGTTCCCCTGTACTTTTACGTCTGAAATTCGTTAGCAACTCGTGAATTTTAGTAGGATTAGGGTCTTTTGGGCTTGCAATCGATATCCTAAGGGATAGGTTCGTTCCCTTTGGACTTATTCGTTTGCAATTCGTTTGCGATTTGGGAATTTCTTTAGGCTTAGGGTATTTTTCGTTTGCAATCGAGGTCTTGGGTGGTAGGTTTGTTTCCCTTCCTATCCCTTTGGAATAATTCGTTTGCAATTCGATTGCAATTCGATAACTCCTCTGGGATTGGGGTCTCTTTGGTTTGTAATCGAGGTTTAGAGAGATAGGTTTGTCTCCTTCGGACTTACCCGCTGCAATTCGTCTGCAACTTGGGTAAAGGTGTGCGTTGGCCGGCCGGTGACCTCCACCGGTCGTGCTGGGCTCGTTAGCGTCTGTAGTGATATAGGATGGAGGAGAAAGTTAAAACTAAAGTGGGTTATTGGTGGGTGAAGATGGGAGGGGACAGAAATGGGTTGAAGGATAGGCTGCTGAGGAAGGAATCGACCAGCAGTGGTAGTGACGAGGAACGGCCGGTGATTCCGGTCACTCAGGACAGGTCTCGGTCTAGATCGAGATCTGCTAGATCTGCTAGCTTGGTGGACTTCGCCAGGACAGAGACGAAGAAGGAAAAGAAAGCTAGGAAGGCAAAGGAGAAAGCGGAAAGGGCTAAGGCGAGAGAGAAACGTGAGGTAGAAAAGGAAGTAAAGAAGCAGGTTTCAGTGAAGGAAGGGAAGAAGGATGGAAAGAGGGAAAGGAAAGAGGAAGAGAAGGCGGAAAGAATAGTAGGAGTGACAGAGGAACAGTCAGTGAAACGGCGGAAAGAGGATGTTGGGAGCAGGACGAATGCTCTTGATAGGAACAAGGCGGAATGCAGAGAACTCTACGTCGTGTGCGAGGATATAAGGGATAAGGTAAGGAAGATAAAGGTTGAGAAGCCGGATGGGAGGGAAATAGAAGATAGTATGGAGGTTGAGATGGAACTGGAGACAACGGCGGTAGAGGATATGGGAAAGGTAGAGGAGCTGGCCAAGGAGACTGGGAAGGTCACGAAGGACTTGAGAGGTCTGTTGTGCAGTGACGCTAACAAGATCACTCGCTTCATGACCGACAAGATTCTCCATCAAACCAGCAAGTATGAGGAAATCATACGACAGCTGTTGACGGAGAACGCCCGTCTTGTCGGAAGGATCGAGGAGCTGGAGGGTAGGAAAGGTATGGAGGGGAGGGATAGGCCGACCGGAGGCCCTGGCGAGATGGAAAGCCGTCTGGAGATGTTGGAACGGGGGCTGGGAGAGATGGGGAAGTATATGATGGATATGGGGGAGGTATTAAGACGAGTGGAGAAGAGGAATGAAACGGTAAGTGGAGTGGATGCGGGGTTGGGAGAGAGGAGAGGACAAATGAGCGCGACCAAGAGCTATGCGCTTATTGTTAGGGGGGAAAAAGAGGAATTATCTGTAGGAGAGATTAAGAAGAGAATGTGCGACGAGGTAATGAGGGAAGCAGATGTGAGAGTTAAGAGTATCAAGCCGATCCGTGGAGGAGGTGTAGTGGTGGAGACGGCGAGCGATATGGATAGGGGTGCGTTGGCCTCCTGTCCGGGCTTTAAAGATGCCGGCTTACGGGTAGATCGTCCAAGAACCATCGATCCCCGTATAATAGTGTACGATGTCCCCCACGATATGCCGGATGACATACTGCTGGAGGGCATGTACGAAAAAGGTTTGAAAGGCTTGATCTCGAGGGAAGAGTTCGGGAAGAGGGTCAAGGTGGTGAAGAGGCAAGGGAAGGAAGGGCAACGAGCAGCAGGTGCGATAGTGGAGCTGCCAACCCAGTGTAGAGCACGGTTGCTCCAGGAAGGGAGGGTATACGTTGGATGGGCGTCATTCAAGGTTAGGGAGTGGGAGCAGATTCCTCGGTGCTACGGCTGTTTGGGCTATGGGCACAGAGTGAAGGACTGCAATAAGGATAAGTTGTGTTGGAGATGCTCGAAGCCAGGACATCGGGCCGCCGATTGCCGCGGGTCGGAGGACTGCGGCAATTGTAGAGCGAGGAGACAACCCTCGGGACACTCGGCAATGTCGCCAAACTGTCCCGAGTATGTCTGGAGATTGGGCTTGTTGAGGTCGCGTTTCGGAAATGCCTAAGCGTGGCCAACGCAATGCAAGGAAGGGAACGGGTGGTATGAGTGGGACGAGTGGAGGAGTGAATGGTGTCGGTGGGAGTGGGATGAATGATGGTGGGTGTGATGTAATTGGGATGAGTGGCGGGGTGAGTTGTATGGATGGTAGCAAATGGCTCAAACTCCTGCAGCTGAACGGGCAGAAAGCCTATATCGCTATGAGCGAGATGGGCCAGTGCGTGCTTCGGGAGGGGATACAAGTGTGTCTCCTCCAGGAGCCGTATATGCACGTGGATCGGGTCTGTGGTTTGCCTGCGGGGGTTAGAAAGTTTGCGAGTGAGTCAGGGAGTGCGGCTGTGTGTGTGATTGATAGGGCGATGGACTGTATGAATGTGGAAGAGTGTAAGTTTAAGGATGGTGTGTGTGTGTGGATTAAGTGTGAAGTGGGAGAGATGTACGTAGTGTCGCTGTATGCAAGGTTTAATGAATGTGTTGATGAAAGCTTAGAATACATGGATAGAGTGTTAGCAATGGCGAATGGAAAGGATGTGATTGTTGGTATGGATGCGAATGCCACCTCTGATCTGTGGTTTAGCAAAGCCATGGATAGGGGGCGTCAGAATAAAGGCGGGGTGAAAGTATAAGTGAATGGATTGTGCAGAAGGGTATGTATGTGTTAAACCGGCCGACGGATGCGTTCACGTTCAGTGGACCCTGTGGTGAGAGTGACATTGACGTCACTCTCTACAGGGGTGCACGTCGGCCGATGGAGTGGAAGCTACAGTGTGACTGGGGCTTGAGTGATCACAATGCGATCGTGATCGCTCTGGGTGAAAGTAATGAAGGAGTGGTTTTGGACATGAATGACGAGTGTATGAAGAAATGGATATCGAAGAAGTGCGATTGGGATAGATACGCTGGGCTGATATCTGCTTCTGCGTTAGCCTACGGGATTGATAGATTCGGGGCGCTCGCGGCGGCGGAGAAGGTCCAGCTTGTCTATGAATGGTTGGATAGTGCGAATAATGAATGTATGAAAAGAGTGAAAAAGGGTATGCGTATGAAAGGGGTTGTATGGTGGAATGAGGAGTTGGAGCGAATGAAGAAGCGAGTGAGGAGGCTGAGAAAAAGGTACCAGAATGAAAGGAGAAGGACGGGTGATGTTGATAGGAGTAAATGGAATGAATGGAGAGAGTGCGTGAAGGAATATAAGACGATGATTGAGAGTGCGAAAGAGGGTGATTGGCGGAAGTTTGTAAGGGACGAAACCGATCCATGGGGACGCCTTTACAAGCTTCTAATGGGACGCTTGGAGGGATGTACTTTGACTGGGTTGAAGAATGGTGATGGATGGACGAGGACGTGGGGCGAGTCCGCCAACGTCCTGCTGAATGAGTTCTTCCCGCCAGATGATGGCGTCATTCGGCAGGACCCGCGTGGGGTGAACGACAGTGAGAGTAGTGAGTTTGGTAAGCATGAGCTAAGCATGGCCGTGAGAAGAATGAGTATTGGTAAGACCCCGGGGATGGACGGGATTACCAATAGAATGATTCGGTGTGCGTGGTGGGTCATGCCTGACTTTCTTAAAAGCATGTATGACTCGTGTCTGAATGAGGGTTGCTTCCCCCAGCCATGGAAGGAGGCTCGGGTCGTGACCCTGCTGAAAGGGTATGATAAGGACAGGACTGAGCCGAGATCGTACAGGCCTATAAGCCTTCTAAGCGGTTTCGGTAAGGTCCTGGAGCGAATGCTCATAGCGCGATTGGATGAGAGAATGAAGGATAAATGGAATGATTGTCAGTATGGATTCAGGAGTGGCAGAAGTACGGAAGACGCGTGGTTGAGGTTGAAAGTGCATGTGTGTGATTCACAGGAGGCGAACGTAGCCGGGGTTTTCGTTGACTTCAAAGGCGCGTTTGACTACCTCTTGTGGCGTGTGATTCTTGAAAGGTTACGAGAGAGTGGATGCACGAGTGATGAAATGAATGTGTGGAATGATTATTTCAGGGATAGAAGGGTGTGTATGTGTAGTAATTTGAATGTGGTATGGAAGAATGCTGAAAGGGGATGTCCGCAAGGGTCCATTGCTGGACCCACTGTATGGAATCTGTGTATGGATGTACTTCTGAATGATCTGTGTGCGAGAGGTGCCAAGGCGGTTGCTTATGCAGACGACTTGGTACTAGTGGTGGGTGGAAGAACGAGAATGGATTTAGAAGCGAATGTGAGTAGCATTATGAAAGTGGTGTACGAATGGGGTAAGAGTGTGGGTGTGGATGTATCGGAGAAAAAGACGGTATGCATGATGTTGAAAGGAAGTTTGAATATGCTGAATCGGCGTGTGCATGTGGAATTGAATGGCGAGCGTGTGGGTAAGCTGAGTTTTGTGGACAGTGTGAAGTATTTGGGTGTGTGGATAGGTATGGGTATGAATTTCCGTGTGCATGTGAATCTGATGAGAGGGCGGGTGACTGGTATGATTGGGAAATTCGGGCGAGTGTTGAGGAGAGACTGGGGAATGAAAAAGAGTGTGATTGGTGTGATTGTGAAGGGCCTGGTTGTTCCGAGTGTGATGTATGGTTGCGTTGTGTGGTATGAGTTGTTAAGATTGAAAGGCGTATGTGTGGAGTTGCAGAGGTGTCAGCGAGCGGTGTTGTATGCGTGTACGCGGGTGTGTAGAACGGTCTCCACGGATGCGATGCAGGTTCTGGCCGGCTCGGTACCGTGGGACCTGGAATGCCTCAGGCGGGCCTGCTTGTTTAAAGCTAGGCGATGTATGGAATTCGACGGTATGGATGTAGTTACGAATGAGGAAGTAAGAGAGTTTAGTTTGAAAGAAAAGTGTGTATTGGTGAATGAAAGAGTGACCGCGAAATGGCAAGTGAGATGGAATGAGAGTAATAATGGAAGAGTGCTGTATGAATGGATCAAGGAAGTGACGTTCTCCGGGAAGAACAAATGGTTCGACCCGGGGGTTAAGGCGTGCGGCCTATTGACGGGGCATGGCACGCTGAACCACTTCCTTGCTACAAGAGGACTGAGTGAATCCGCTGAATGCGTTTGTGGCTCTGCGAGAGAGGATTGGGTGCATGTATTGTGTGATTGTGGAATGTATGAAGCGTTTCGGGATTTGGATGGTATGAATGTGTGTAAAAGAGGGAACGAATGGGATGTGAGTAGAGTGCTTGAATCGAAAGAGACGTATGAAAGGTTTTGTGAGTTTGTGGTGCGTGCGTACCGAATGCGTGAGTCGATGATTGCGAGAAGGAATGCCGAGTGACTGTGTGTGTGTATGTGCGTGTGAAGCATGCCGGCGCGCAAGCGCGGGCGTGCATGTGTGAGTGTGTGTGTGAATGTGTGTGTGTATCGCAGGGGGGGTCTACATGGTAGGCCTACGGGGATCATCCTTGTGGCCCCGCGACCCCAATAAGGCCGGCAATAGGGGTGGTAGGACCCCGCCGGACCCTCACCAGGGCATAAACGGTACTACGGGAGACCGGGATTGGCCCACGAGGACTCGTCCTCGGCCCGGTCAATTGAGGTTGGACTCGTAGTGGCAGTGGTTGTACCCCAGATAGCTTAAGGGGTAGAGGTCGGGGTTGGGTGAAGGAATCCTTGGGTGCTACGGCGCCATCGGATTTCGGAACCCTTCTCCGGCCTCGACGTGTGAGTTGCGGTTAACAACTCGGGTAGCGGCCTGCATAGCCGTCAGGGATTGAATCGGTCCCGGCCCCAACCGAGGGTTTCCTATTCCTTACCGTTTAGGAAAAATCGGTAGGAGTGGCCAACCGTTGGGTTGGTCACTTCGCGTTGGCCGAGCGTATCTCGGCCCCGTGTCCCATGGGGGACCGTGCGGATAGCCTTCGGGAGGAGCTGCACGTAAAACTTTGGACAGCGTGTCCCTATCTCTTCGCACGCGGCGGTGCACGTAAACCCGTATTACGGCAGTCTGACTCGATTTTCGAGAAGCGCGGGTAAACGGCGGGACCACGTAAGCTTTGCTCAACGAAAAACATAGTATAACAAGCCAATTGCCGTCCCTTGTATGTGGAAAACGAGATTCCCACTGTCCCTATCTCTTCGCACGCGGCGGTGCACGTAAATCCGTATTACGGCAGTCTGACTCGATTTTCCCGTCGGTCACCCATCTTCCTCCCGCTTATCCATCCACCATTCCGATTTTAAACTTTTCCCGCGTGTCACCCATCTTTTTCCCGGAGTACCTATCTACAGTCCGATTTTAAAGTTTTCCCGCGTGTCACCCATCTTTTTCCAGGAGTATCTATCCACCTTCCAATTTTAAAGTTTTCCCGCGTGTCACCCATCTTTTTCTCGGAGTGTCTCTCTACAGTCCGATTTTAAAGTTTTCCCGCGAGTCACCCATCTTTTTCCCGGAGTACCTATCTACAGTCCGATTTTAAAGTTTTCCCGCGTGTCACCCATCTTTTTCCAGGAGTATCTATCCACCTTCCAATTTTAAAGTTTTCCCGCGTGTCACCCATCTTTTTCTCGGAGTGTCTCTCTACAGTCCGATTTTAAAGTTTTCCCGCGAGTCACCCATCTTTTTCCCGGAGTATCCACCCATCGTCGGATTTTAATGTTTTCCCGCGAATCACCCATCCTCCGTCCCGATCCCAAGTCGTCTATCTACTTGCGCAAAAGTTGAAATCCCGACCGGTCATCCATCCTCCGTACCGTCCCCGAGTTATCTGTCTACTTGCGCAAAAGTTGAAATCCCGACCGGTTACCCATCCTCCGTCCCGATCCCTAGTCGTCTATCTACTTGCGGAAAAGTTGAAATCCCGACCGGTTACCCATCCTCCGTCCCGATCCCAAGTCGTCTATCTACTTGCGCAAAAGTTGAAATCCCGACCGGTCATCCATCCTCCGTACCGTCCCCGAGTTATCTGTCTACTTGCGCAAAAGAAAGTTTTCCGACCGGTCATCCATCCTCCGTCCCGAGCCCTATTCCACTATCTACTTGCGCAAAAGTTGAAATCCCGACCGGTTACCCATCCTCCGTCCCGATCCCAAGTCGTCTATCTACTTGCGCAAAAGTTGAAATCCCGACCGGTCATCCATCCTCCGTACCGTCCCCGAGTTATCTGTCTACTTGCGCAAAAGTTGAATTCCCGACCGGTTACCCATCCTCCGTCCCGATCCCAAGTCGTCTATCTACTTGCGCAAAAGTTGAAATCCCGACCGGTCATCCATCCTCCGTACCGTCCCCGAGTTATCTGTCTACTTGCGCAAAAGAAAGTTTTCCGACCGGTCATCCATCCTCCGTCCCGAGCCCTATTCCACTATCTACTTGCGCAAAAGTTGAAATCCCGACCGGTTACCCATCCTCCGTCCCGATCCCTAGTCGTCTATCTACTTGCGCAAAAGTTGAAATCCCGACCGGTTACCCATCCTCCGTCCCGATCCCTAGTCGTCTATCTACTTGCGCAAAAGTTGAAATCCCGACCGGTTACCCATCCTCCGTCCCGATCCCTAGTCGTCTATCTACTTGCGGAAAAGTTGAAATCCCGACCGGTTACCCATCCTCCGTCCCGATCCCAAGTCGTCTATCTACTTGCGCAAAAGTTGAAATCCCGACCGGTCATCCATCCTCCGTTCCGTCCCCGAGTTATCTGTCTACTTGCGCAAAAGAAAGTTTCCGACCGGTCATCCATCCTCCGTCCCGATCCCTAGTCCACTATCTACTTGCGCAAAAGTTGAAATCCCGACCGGTTACCCATCCTCCGTCCCGATCCCTAGTCGTCTATCTACTTGCGCAAAAGTTGAAATCCCGACCGGTTACCCATCCTCCGTCCCGATCCCAATTCGTCTATCTACTTGCGCAAAAGTTGAAATCCCGACCGGTCATCCATCCTCCGTACCGTCCCCGAGTTATCTGTCTACTTGCGCAAAAGAAAGTTTTCCGACCGGTCATCCATCCTCCGTCCCGAGCCCTATTCCACTATCTACTTGCGCAGAAGTTGAAATCCCGACCGGTTACCCATCCTCCGTCCCGATCCCTAGTCGTCTATCTACTTGCGCAAAAGTTGAAATCCCGACCGGTTACCCATCCTCCGTCCCGATCCCTAGTCGTCTATCTACTTGCGCAAAAGTTGAAATCCCGACCGGTTACCCATCCTCCGTCCCGATCCCAAGTCGTCTATCTACTTGCGCAAAAGTTGAAATCCCGACCGGTCATCCATCCTCCGTTCCGTCCCCGAGTTATCTGTCTACTTGCGCAAAAGAAAGTTTTCCGACCGGTCATCCATCCTCCGTCCCGATCCCTAGTCCACTATCTACTTGCGCAAAAGTTGAAATCCCGACCGGTTACCCATCCTCCGTCCCGATCCCTAGTCGTCTATCTACTTGCGCAAAAGTTGAAATCCCGACCGTTACCCATCCTCCGTCCCGATCCCTAGTCGTCTATCTACTTGCGCAAAAGTTGAAATCCCGACCGGTTACCCATCCTCCGTCCCGATCCCAAGTCGTCTATCTACTTGCGCAAAAGTTGAAATCCCGACCGGTTACCCATCCTCCGTCCCGATCCCAAGTCGTCTATCTACTTGCGCAAAAGTTGAAATCCCGACCGGTCATCCATCCTCCGTCCCGATCCCTAGTCGATCTATCTACTTGCGCAAAAGGTTGAAATTCCCGACCGGTTCACCATCCTCCGTCCCGATCCCAAGTCGTCTATCTACTTGCGCAAAAGTTGAAAATCCCGACCGGTCACCATCCTCCGTACCGTCCCCGAGTTATCTGTCTACTTGCGCAAAAGTTGAAAGTTCCGAACGGTCATCCATCCTCCGTACCGAGCCGCTAGTTCCCTAGTCTACTTGCGCAAAAAGTTGAAACTTCCCCGACCGGTTACCCATCCTCCGTCCCGAATCCCTAAGTCGTCGATCTACTTGCGCAAAAGTTGAAATCCCGAAACCGGTCATCCATCCTCCGTACCGTCCCCGAGTTATCTGTCGACTTGCGCAAAGAAAGTGTCCGACCGGTACATCCATTCCTCCGTCGCCGAGCCCTATTCCACTATCTACCTTGCGCAAAAAGTTTGAAAATCCCGACCGGTTACCCATCCTCCGTCCGACCCTACGTCCGTCTATTCTACTTGCGCCAAAAGTTGAAATCCCGACCGGTCATCCATCCTCCGTACCGGTCCCCGAGTTATCCTGTCTACTTGCGCAAAAGAAAGTTGAATACCGACCGGTCATCCATCTCCGTCCGCGATCCCTAGTCAGTCTAATCTACTTGCGCAAAAGTTGAAATCCCGACCGGTTACCCATCCTCCGTCCCGATCCCAAGTCGTCTATCTACTTGCGCAAAAGTTGAAATCCCGACCGGTTACCCATCCTCCGCCGTCCCGAGTATCTATCTACTTGCGCAAAAGTTTCCCGACCGGTTACCCATCCTCCGTCCCGATCCCTAGTCGTCTATCTACTTGCGCAAAAGTTGAAATCCCGACCGGTTACCCATCCTCCGTCCCGATCCCAAGTCGTCTATCTACTTGCGCAAAATTTGAAATCCCGACCGGTCATCCATCCTCCGTACCGTCCCCGAGTTATCTGTCTACTTGCGCAAAAGAAATCCGACCGGTATCCATCCTCCGTCCCGATCCCTATTCACTATCTACTTGCGCAAAAGTTGAAATCCCGACCGGTTACCCATCCTCCGTCCCGATCCCTAGTCGTCTATCTACTTGCGCAAAGGTTGAAATCCCGACCGGTTACCCATCCTCCGTCCCGATCCCAAGTCGTCTATCTACTTGCGCAAAAGTTGAAATCCCGACCGGTCCCATCCTCCGTACCGTCCCCGAGTCGTCTATCTACTTGCGCAAAAGTTGAAATCCCGACCGGTTACCCATCCTCCGTCCCGATCCCAAGTCGTCTATCTACTTGCGCAAAAGTTGAAATCCCGACCGGTTACCCATCCTCCGTCCCGATCCCAAGTCGTCTATCTACTTGCGCAAAAGTTGAAATCCCGACCGGTTACCCATCCTCCGTCCCGATCCCTAGTCGTCTATCTACTTGCGCAAAAGTTGAAATCCCGACCGGTCATCCATCCTCCGTACCGTCCCCGAGTTATCTGTCTACTTGCGCAAAAGTTGAAATCCCGACCGGTCATCCATCCTCCGTCCGCCAGTCGTCTATCTACTTGCGCAAAAGAAATCCGACCGGTCATCCATCCTCCGTCCGTCCCGAGTATTACTATCTACTTGCGCAAAAGTTGAAATCCCGACCGGTTACCCATCCTCCGTCCCGATCCCTAGTTCTCTATCTACTTGCGGATCTCACGCAAGTAGATAGTGGAAATATGTACGTATCATTTAGGGTAGGTAGATAGATACATAAGTAAGATAGATTTATACGTGGGTAGATAGAGAATTATTTAATATGTACTCTGTTCTTTACGATGACCAGTGTTTATAATGCAAGAAATCCAGAGATATTTACGTTTTAATACATATGGAGAAATTAATATGCACAAAAGAGTATTATTATTAATATTATATTAATTATTTATTGATGTAAGATACGCCAGGGCTAACAATTATGAAATAAATTTTGGTTAATACTTTTTGAGTAAATGTACAGCTAAATTTTTTAGCAGAAAACTTGATGATTTCATTTTGATTTTAGTATTTTCTATGGCAGTAAGTTTGTATAAAGTAAGATAAGAATTGCTAAAGTGTAATCGAAATTGCATCATACTTTCGAATTTTTACACCTTTGTAAAAGGTCTTTTAGATATTTAACAATTGGATTAATGAAATATATGTACTTGAAATGTTAAATATTATAACCTTAAAGAGATGTTATTACTAATTCCATACTGATTTTAGTATTTTCTATTGCATGATTTACTATCTTCTATCTGCTACATTCACAAACAGTTACAATAAGATAATGAAAACATATTTATAAAAAGCCTAGTTACAATTAATATGAAATTGCTGCCATATATTACTATATATTTGTTTAAAAATATGTTTATTCCATTAAAATTAATACCATTAAAATAATATCTAGCTGGGCTTTTTGAAATGTCTACAAATATGTTTTTATTATCTTTGTAACTGTTTGTGAATGTAGCATTGAGAATAGACTGAGAAATGATAGATAATGAAAGTTAAGCAGCATTGACCGCGGTTAATAAGTGGATGGGTGAATAACTAACATAAACAGAAAAATGTGTAATACTTTTTTTTTATTTATTTAATGTTTTTTTGAGAAT
>CM047428.1:55024962-55054962 GCA_026168455.1 Theocolax elegans
CATCATTCATTCCTCTAATCATTCAGTCTAGCAATCATACTTGCTCTCATATCATACGCACGAACAACAAATCTACACATACACTCATAAGACTCTCTCGACCCAAGCACACCACTTACATTCCACGTACCATCAATCATTCTATACACATTCATACCCTCTAAATCTCTAAACCTTGCATACATATCACATTCGCACAAAAGATGCATCCAGTCTTCCCGTTCGTACCCACATGGACAGGCCGGGGAGTCCGTCAGGTTCCTCGAGGCGAGGAAGGCGTTCAGACTCCCGTGGCCCGTCAGGACATACGACACCCGCAGGCCAGGTTCGAATGACCTGCATTTACCCGCGAATGTCACGTCCCTTATCCACTCATACGTTACACGTCCATTCCTGCATTCATTCCACCTTACCTGCCACAACTCATTCGCTCTGCGGTCAATCAAGTCACATACATCCTTCACATTCATACCCTCAATCTCTCTATCATTCACTAAGTCAAACTCATTCATACCTAGTGCTTTCCGGGCTTTATATCAATTAGCACTTCTAACGCATTCTATGTCCCACGGAAGTGAGCCGAATATTACCTGCATCGCCTCCGTGGAGACATTCCGACATACTCTGGTACATGCATACAGACATACCCTCTGACATACATTCAAATACTTTCTCACAGTCTTCAACTTGCATTCGTTATACCAGACACTCGACGCATACATCACACACGGCACAATCATTCCTTTTACAAGCACACCTAACACACGTTTCTTTAGGCCCCAGTCCTTTCTTAATACCCTTCTGAGACCATTAACCATTCTGGTAACCCTTCCCTTCATTCCATACACATGCTCTCTAAATTTCATGCCTTCACACACATTCACACCTAAGAATTTCACACTCACAACAAACTTCACTTTCCGCACATCCTCCTCATTCACACTTACATGCACAACTCTATTTCCCATCTTTAACCCGCCTCTCATTATCATACCCATCGTTTTCTTTTCAGATACCTCTACGCCATACCTCCTTCCCCAGTCATACACGCCCATCATACTGTTCCCAACTTTCTCTTCCAATGCCTTCCTTGTATTCCCCCCTACTATCAAAACCAAATCATCCGCATACGCAACACATTCAATCCCTCTTTCGCACAATTCATTCAATAACACATTCATGCAAAGATTCCACATGGCCGGTCCAGCAATGGAGCCCTGTGGACAACCTCTAAACACATCCTTCCATACAACATTCATTCCATTACTCATACACACCTTTCTCTCCTCAAAATAGTTCTTCCATACACTCATTTCACATTCTGGCGTACCTATTTCTTTCAGACGTTCCACAATCATTCTCCACAGCAAGTTATCAAACGCTCCTTTAAAATCTACAAATACACCACATACATACTTATCATCACATTCGTTCACCATTCGCTTCATTCGCTCCCATGCATCCTCAGTACACCTTTCATTCGTAAACCCATATTGCCGATCATTCCATAAACCATTCATACGCTCATTCATTCGCTCAATCAGTATCCTCTCAAGTACCTTTCCCAGACCGCTCAATAGGCTTATAGGCCTATAAGATCCAGGATCGGATTTCGGTTTCTCATCCGACTTTAGAAGCGTCACAACTCGAGCTTCCTTCCACTTTATGGGAAAGGCACCAGCACTCATACAACCCTCATACATACACAATAAAAATTCCCTTATATTCTGCCATACACACCTTATCATTTCATTAGTAACTCCATCCAAACCTGGCGCTTTTCCCAATCTCATGGACCTTATCGCTCCTCTCAATTCACCCATTCTAATCTTACATTCATCCGTACATTCATGCATATCTCCCCGGGGTTGTGGCATCGGTATGCCATCATCCGGGGGGAAAATTCATTCAACAATACATTCACACTTTCATCCCACGATTTAGTCCACACATCTCCTACTTTTAAAGCAGCTACACCATTGTTTCGGCCTCTTTTTCCCATCACTATTTTGTATACTTCTCCCCATGGATCCCTGCCACTTCTTTCGCTTACGAACCTCTTCCAATCATTCAACTTAGTTTCTTCAATCATTCGTTTATACTCATTCATACAGATTTTCCATTCACGCCATTTTACTCTTTCTGTATCGCCATTCCTACACCTTTCCCTCTGATACTCTTTCCTCTTCCTTCTCACTTCTCTTCTCTTTTCCTTCAATTCTAATGTCCACCAACTGACACCTCTTCTATTTTTCCTTACTTTTACTCTCTTCATGCACACATCATTTGATCTTACGATCCAATCATTCATCATACTCACACGATCCTCCATGGGGAGAGCCGAAAAACTTTCCAAGCCTAGCTCCTCCGCAGCCATTCTTAATTCCATTCCATATCTTTCCCAATTACACTCTTTCGCACACCATTTATTCTGTATACATCCATCCAATCTCACACTATTCATACACACTCTCACGTTCATTCTGATCGGGTTGTGGTCACTCAGGCCGCAACTCGGATCAACCATCCATTCAATTACACAGTCATCTTCCATACCAACACTGATACTAATATCCACATCACTCTGGCCTCTCGCGCCACTGAAGGTAAAAAATCGCGAGGGTACATTTAATATACTCACATCTCTCGTCATCACCCATTCGCTTACAGTCTCCCCTCTTTTTGCAGGAGGCCTCCCCGGAATACTGTTCTTACTGAACCATAACTCCGAGGAGGCATTTGCATCACAGCCAATCAACAGTCGTCCATCACCATTCATCCGAATCACATCGTCCAAATACTCTAATCCTTCATTCATACTTTCATTGGGCGGGAGATAGAGAGAGACAAGATACATCCCCCCACCTCTCCATCCAACCACACACACACACCATTCACAAACTTGCATTACTCCACAATCATGCTTTCATACGTACTACCATTTACCACAATCGCAGCCTTCCCACTTTCACTCAAGTAAACTCGCAGTCCTCCAGGCAATCCGACTATCATTCCATTATACACATATGGCTCCTGTAGGAGACACACATGCACTTCTTCACGCAGCATCCATTCACCCATCTCGCACATGACAACATAGCTTCTCTGACAGTTCATCTGGAGGACCTTGAGTACCCGTTCATTCATTCCTTCATTCACACGATCATTCCTTCCTTCATTAGCACGTTCATCCATTCTTTCATTCATACGTACCACTTCATTCGTACCAATATTCATAAAATCATTCACACCATCATTCATACCATCATCCAAACCGTATATAGCGTGTTCAGCCATTGCCTATCTTGCGTCGCAACAGTCTTACTCTTCTAATATACTCGGGACATCTCGTCCATGAGGAGGGATGATCCGACGGGAAGCCCTTCTCCTTACAATTTATACAGGACTCCGTGTATTTACATTGCGCCGCAAGATGGCCGGTACGCCCACACCTTATACACAACCTCCCTCTTTTACAATCTTTCGCGGAGTGATCATATCCCGAGCATTTAAATCATCGGGATATGAACTCCCATTCTTTCACCTTAAAACTCATCCAATCTACGAACAGTCTACCATCCCGGACAGCCTTCTCCTTACAGGAATAGGGCAGCTCCAGTATAATATTCCCCAGAGCAGCCCCCGGCTTCTCCATCCTCCTGACGACCTTCACCCTTTTCTTAAATTCTTCATTTGGCATCATGTCTGTAAAGCCTTTTTCATAAATCTTTTGCACCAAACTTTCATTCGTAATTTTGGCAGGGACGTCGTACAGGAGGATTCTAGGGTCCAGCTTCCTTGGCTCCTCTACTCTGAGGCCTGCGTCAGCCAAAGCAGGGCAGGTAGCCAGTCGGTTCCTATCATCCTCCGTGGCAGTTTCTAATACCACACCTCCTCCTCTAACACTCCTCATCATTTTCACTTTCACATTCACACTTGATCCTACACCTTCTAATAACCTTTGTGTTACTTCCTGTCCAGTCAAATCCTCTTTTGCTCCTTTCAGTATCACTGCATAACTTTTCCTCCTCTCCGGCTGTTTCCACATTCCTTCCCTATTGCCATCATCACCTTCATGTTCATGTCCCTGCGATTCATTCACCCTACCATTCATACTCTCATCCATCCTTTTCACACATTCATCTACTTTTACACCCATCTCGCAAACATCTTCACACACTTTCCGGAACGACTGACCACATTCCTGCAATGCTTCGACCTTGCCCTGGAGTCGTGACCTCTCCAATGCTAAACGCTGTACCACCTTTTCGTATTCCATACAAGCCTGGAGAATCTTGTCGCTCATAAATTTAGTCACCTTGTTACAGTCATTAAGGACCATCGATCGGCCATTGTTCGTGATAGTCCTGGCGTCTCCTAAGGCATCCCAAACATCATCAAATCTTTCTGTAGGTATCATCTTCTTTATTCTATATTTTCCTTTTCCTTTTCCTGCCTGGACCCATTCCCATCCCTCATCCTTATCTATCTCTCCAATATCCATTCCATCAGCAACCTTATCCTTTTGCGTTCCAACATCATCCTGACCACCCAATTCCTGTTCCACCTTTATTTTCCTAATCGGCTGTCCTATATCCTCTGCAACCACATATAACTCCTTCATTCCTGCTTTATCTCGATCAACTCCATTATCTTTCTTCTTTTTCTTTGCTTGTCCCTGCCCTTCACCCATAGATCTCTTCTCCTTCTCTTTTCCTACTAGCCTCTCATCTATCTTACTATTATCCTCTGTATCCATCAACTCTATCTTCTTAATTTCGCAGCTATCATCCTTTCCGCTCATCAACTTCTCGCTCATCAACCTATCTCTTCTTTGTTTTTCCTTATCTCTCTCTATTTTCATTCTCTTCTTCTTTTCCTTTTTGGATTGGGTCGGACCCGGTCCTGTGGACGAGTTCGACCGACTCCTATCACTGCAACCTGGTGCTTCAACTCTCCTAAATTCTTCCGATTTTCTGAAGTACCACCTTGCTCCCCTAAAAGCTGCGTGTTTGTATTTTTTTTATTCCGAGGCAAATTTTGAGATTTCATGATTCATCTGGGTCTTTGCCCCCGTAATGAGCAGCTTGCCTTGAAGCAGGACCCCAAAGACATCCGGGCCGCTTTAGCAGCAGCCCGGATGCCCCAGGAGTCCACCACCGTTCGGGGAGCACAATGGCAGTGGACAAATAACAGGTCCGCTGGGGCAGAGGTACCATTACCCCAGTAAGGCTAATACGCCCTACAAGCCGCCACGGCGTGTAGGGGGGGTGGGTGTGCTAGGGACCCGACTCGCCCGGGCCATCCATCCCATCGCCGCACACCAAAACTTGGGATTGCGGGGGTTTATAGAGCCCCACTCGCGACCGGCCGGTTAAGGCAAGCCACCGTTCCTCTGGACGACAACGTACCCCCACCACGCCTTGTGGGGGTTGTTGGAGCCGCCCAGAGGGTTACGGTATGGGGGTGGTCGGCGCCTCTCCACCCCCAGCTCAGGTACCCCGGGTTCGCCAATACCCGTCAGTGGTCCCTGAAAGCCACCCGATACCCCCCGCAGATCACGCGACGAAACACAGCCGCCACGCGTCTGCCACCCGGTACCGGATGACCCAGGATACCACCGCCCTGGGGGCCGTAGATAGGGACAGTATTCTATGACTGTCTTAGAGTCTTTCCTTAGGGCAATATCACCGCATCAATCCGCAGTATTTGCTGCCCCGGAGCTCTCGTCAACAAGCCCCACAGCTCGGCGGTTTCATTCGTCGGCGATGGTGCCTAGAGTTTCCCCATCGAAAAGTGAGGCTCTCATGAGAGCCCCAACGGCATCGATTAACCTCGATGAGAGGCCACTAAGTGTACCAAAACTCCTTACTACAGCCCACCGCATTACACGGCTAGCCTAGAGTCGTAATTCTTGGTAAGAATTCGGCGGTGTTTAGCTCCCCGCCGTCTTCTGCTTTCGAACATAAGCAGCATCCGGGTCAAATCGCTTCACCCGTCAAGCCTGCTTGCAACCACACACCCCGCAGAGTCCAACCCAATACTGGGGACACGCTGGCGTTTCACTTTCGACACAGAGGTACGCCAACGTGGGGCTCGGATCCCAGTCCCTGCGTACCAGAGTAAAGTCATCCTGGTCCAACTGTCGACATGCCGAAGCACGCCTCCCTATTACTCCCCGGATCCCCGAGGAGTTTTTGCGGTAGGTAGCCTAACGTTCGACTGTTCGCGAAGGGTAAAGCATTCGTCACTCCCTTCACGAGCTCTCCAGGGGATACCGTTCAAAAATCCCCTGAAAGAGAAAAAAGCGTACAAACCAAAAAGGCTTGTACGCTATTGCTTATGAAAGGTAAAACGTTCAACAATCCTTCCATAAGCCTTCCAAGGGATACCGTTCGAAAAATCCCTTGAAAGAGAGAAAAAATGCGTACAAGCAAAAGCTTGTACGCAACGGTGTTTTTAACATCTCACTCAACGCAAAGCCTTCAGTTCGGATGTGTATCACATCTCGACTTACTGACTTTATACGGAGAGAATTTTGATGAAAGGGACACCCTTCTATGAGACATCCCAGCGACTCGTCTGGATGAGAAACTACTTCGGTCCGGATGTGCCCCAAGGCAGACCTCGAAAGGCCCGCCTCAGTATTTTGACGCTGCACGTAGTACACCCCGAAGGATGTCTACTTTGATTTAGCGGCCGTCCCTTCTTTCCTAGGTAGAGTCTCCCTTGACGAGTTCGCCCAGATGAATAGCAGAATCGTTAACGGCATATTTTCGATAACCAAGCGTATAGTAGCCAAGAAATATCGCATGTTAAACAGTTGATCGCCGACATAGGCTCGACGAAGCAACTCGATTTCGAGGCGCACTAGTGGCAATCCTCTTCCTCCACTATCGCAGGAGGTCTACATCGGACCCTCGGAATTGGGGGCCGAGTCACTCACCCTCTCCCAACTCAGGAAATCTGAGAACAGGATTCCGCCAAGTCGTAGATAGGGACAGCTCCTGTTTGGATTTCCGTGTGGTACCTACCTTACGGTTTAACCACACGGGCTCCCTGGGAGCCGGGCTGGGATACGCCCAGCCAGCGTCGGCGCAGCTGATGCCGCGCCTTCCGAAATCCCTCAAGGAGGGCAAGTTCCTTGAGGGCCCCTTCGGTTCCGGGGGGGCACGATTCAAACCCCTAACGGCAAGCGGGCCGCTACCGAGTAGAGATGTTCAGCGCAACTCACACGCCGCAGGCGGAACTGTTTCCGGGGCTCGATGGCGCTAAGCACCCAAAAGCCCCTTCAACAGTTCCCACCCACTGTCCCAGCACGCGGGACGGCAACCACTGCCACCACGAGTCCGACCCATTCGCCCGGGCGGGAACCAAGTATACACCCAGTCCCCGGGGCTCCCGGGCTCCCGTGGTACCTTTATACCCTGGTGTGGGTCCCGGATTGGGTCTTGCCACCCTGCTCCGGGGACAAGCTCGGGTCCGTGGAGACGCCGCCCTCCAAAGAACTCACGGATAGCCGAGAGTTCCCCCTGCGGTTATTTAAACATTCACACTTATTTACATTCATACATACTACATTCATACGACCTTGTAAAATCTATTCATCATTCATTCCTCTAATCATTCAGTCTAGCAATCATACTTGCTCTCATATCATACGCACGAACAACAAATCTACACATACACTCATAAGACTCTCTCGACCCAAGCACACCACTTACATTCCACGTACCATCAATCATTCTATACACATTCATACCCTCTAAATCTCTAAACCTTGCATACATATCACATTCGCACAAAAGATGCATCCAGTCTTCCCGTTCGTACCCACATGGACAGGCCGGGGAGTCCGTCAGGTTCCTCGAGGCGAGGAAGGCGTTCAGACTCCCGTGGCCCGTCAGGACATACGACACCCGCAGGCCAGGTTCGAATGACCTGCATTTACCCGCGAATGTCACGTCCCTTATCCACTCATACGTTACACGTCCATTCCTGCATTCATTCCACCTTACCTGCCACAACTCATTCGCTCTGCGGTCAATCAAGTCACATACATCCTTCACATTCATACCCTCAATCTCTCTATCATTCACTAAGTCAAACTCATTCATACCTAGTGCTTTCCGGGCTTTATATCGGTTAGCACTTCTAACACATTCTATGTCCCACGGAAGCGAGCCGAATATTACCTGCATCGCCTCCGTGGAGACAGTCCGACATACTCTGGTACATGCATACAGACATACCCTCTGACATACATTCAAATACTTTCTCACAGTCTTCAACTTGCATTCGTTATACCAGACACTCGACGCATACATCACACACGGCACAATCATTCCTTTTACAAGCACACCTAACACACGTTTCTTTAGGCCCCAGTCCTTTCTTAATACCCTTCTGAGACCATTAACCAGTCTGGTAACCCTTCCCTTCATTCCATACACATGCTCTCTAAATTTCATGCCTTCACACACATTCACACCTAAGTATTTCACACTCACAACAAACTTCACTTTACGCACATCCTCCTCATTCACACTTACATGCACAACTCTATTTCCCATCTTTAACCCGCCTCTCATTATCATACCCATCGTTTTCTTTTCAGATACCTCTACGCCATACCTCCTTCCCCAGTCATACACGCCCATCATACTGTTCCCAACTTTCTCTTCCAATGCCTTCCTTGTATTCCCCCCTACTATCAAAACCAAATCATCCGCATACGCAACACATTCAATCCCTCTTTCGCACAATTCATTCAATAACACATTCATGCATAGATTCCACATGGCCGGTCCAGCAATGGAGCCCTGTGGACAACCTCTAAACACATCCTTCCATACAACATTCATTCCATTACTCATACACACCTTTCTCTCCTCAAAATAGTTCTTCCATACACTCATTTCACATTCTGGCGTACCTATTTCTTTCAGACGTTCCACAATCATTCTCCACAGCAAGTTATCAAACGCTCCTTTAAAATCTACAAATACACCACATACATACTTATCATCACATTCGTTCACCATTCGCTTCATTCGCTCCCATGCATCCTCAGTACACCTTTCATTCGTAAACCCATATTGCCGATCATTCCATAAACCATTCATACGCTCATTCATTCGCTCAATCAGTATCCTCTCAAGTACCTTTCCCAGACCGCTCAATAGGCTTATAGGCCTATAAGATCCAGGATCGGATTTCGGTTTCTCATCCGACTTTAGAAGCGTCACAACTCGAGCTTCCTTCCACTTTATGGGAAAGGCACCAGCACTCATACAACCCTCATACATACACAATAAAAATTCCCTTATATTCTGCCATACACACCTTATCATTTCATTAGTAACTCCATCCAAACCTGGCGCTTTTCCCAATCTCATGGACCTTATCGCTCCTCTCAATTCACCCATTCTAATCTTACATTCATCCGTACATTCATGCATATCTCCCCGGGGTTGTGGCATCGGTATGCCATCATCCGGGGGGGAAAATTCATTCAACAATACATTCACACTTTCATCCCACGATTTAGTCCACACATCTCCTACTTTTAAAGCAGCTACACCATTGTTTCGGCCTCTTTTTCCCATCACTATTTTGTATACTTCTCCCCATGGATCCCTGCCACTTCTTTCGCTTACGAACCTCTTCCAATCATTCAACTTAGTTTCTTCAATCATTCGTTTATACTCATTCATACAGATTTTCCATTCACGCCATTTTACTCTTTCTGTATCGCCATTCCTACACCTTTCCCTCTGATACTCTTTCCTCTTCCTTCTCACTTCTCTTCTCTTTTCCTTCAATTCTAATGTCCACCAACTGACACCTCTTCTATTTTTCCTTACTTTTACTCTCTTCATGCACACATCATTTGATCTTACGATCCAATCATTCATCATACTCACACGATCCTCCATGGGGAGAGCCGAAAAACTTTCCAAGCCTAGCTCCTCCGCAGCCATTCTTAATTCCATTCCATATCTTTCCCAATTACACTCTTTCGCACACCATTTATTCTGTATACATCCATCCAATCTCACACTATTCATACACACTCTCACGTTCATTCTGATCGGGTTGTGGTCACTCAGGCCGCAACTCGGATCAACCATCCATTCAATTACACAGTCATCTTCCATACCAACACTGATACTAATATCCACATCACTCTGGCCTCTCGCGCCACTGAAGGTAAAAAATCGCGAGGGTACATTTAATATACTCACATCTCTCGTCATCACCCATTCGCTTACAGTCTCCCCTCTTTTTGCAGGAGGCCTCCCCGGAATACTGTTCTTACTGAACCATAACTCCGAGGAGGCATTTGCATCACAGCCAATCAACAGTCGTCCATCACCATTCATCCGAATCACATCGTCCAAATACTCTAATCCTTCATTCATACTTTCATTGGGCGGGAGATAGAGAGAGACAAGATACATCCCCCCACCTCTCCATCCAACCACACACACACACCATTCACAAACTTGCATTACTCCACAATCATGCTTTCATACGTACTACCATTTACCACAATCGCAGCCTTCCCACTTTCACTCAAGTAAACTCGCAGTCCTCCAGGCAATCCGACTATCATTCCATTATACACATATGGCTCCTGTAGGAGACACACATGCACTTCTTCACGCAGCATCCATTCACCCATCTCGCACATGACAACATAGCTTCTCTGACAGTTCATCTGGAGGACCTTGAGTACCCGTTCATTCATTCCTTCATTCACACGATCATTCCTTCCTTCATTAGCACGTTCATCCATTCTTTCATTCATACGTACCACTTCATTCGTACCAATATTCATAAATCATTCACACCATCATTCATACCATCATCCAAACCGTATATAGCGTGTTCAGCCATTGCCTATCTTGCGTCGCAACAGTCTTACTCTTCTAATATACTCGGGACATCTCGTCCATGAGGAGGGATGATCCGACGGGAAGCCCTTCTCCTTACAATTTATACAGGACTCCGTGTATTTACATTGCGCCGCAAGATGGCCGGTACGCCCACACCTTATACACAACCTCCCTCTTTTACAATCTTTCGCGGAGTGATCATATCCCGAGCATTTAAATCATCGGGATATGAACTCCCATTCTTTCACCTTAAAACTCATCCAATCTACGAACAGTCTACCATCCCGGACAGCCTTCTCCTTACAGGAATAGGGCAGCTCCAGTATAATATTCCCCAGAGCAGCCCCCGGCTTCTCCATCCTCCTGACGACCTTCACCCTTTTCTTAAATTCTTCATTTGGCATCATGTCTGTAAAGCCTTTTTCATAAATCTTTTGCACCAAACTTTCATTCGTAATTTTGGCAGGGACGTCGTACAGGAGGATTCTAGGGTCCAGCTTCCTTGGCTCCTCTACTCTGAGGCCTGCGTCAGCCAAAGCAGGGCAGGTAGCCAGTCGGTTCCTATCATCCTCCGTGGCAGTTTCTAATACCACACCTCCTCCTCTAACACTCCTCATCATTTTCACTTTCACATTCACACTTGATCCTACACCTTCTAATAACCTTTGTGTTACTTCCTGTCCAGTCAAATCCTCTTTTGCTCCTTTCAGTATCACTGCATAACTTTTCCTCCTCTCCGGCTGTTTCCACATTCCTTCCCTATTGCCATCATCACCTTCATGTTCATGTCCCTGCGATTCATTCACCCTACCATTCATACTCTCATCCATCCTTTTCACACATTCATCTACTTTTACACCCATCTCGCAAACATCTTCACACACTTTCCGGAACGACTGACCACATTCCTGCAATGCTTCGACCTTGCCCTGGAGTCGTGACCTCTCCAATGCTAAACGCTGTACCACCTTTTCGTATTCCATACAAGCCTGGAGAATCTTGTCGCTCATAAATTTAGTCACCTTGTTACAGTCATTAAGGACCATCGATCGGCCATTGTTCGTGATAGTCCTGGCGTCTCCTAAGGCATCCCAAACATCATCAAATCTTTCTGTAGGTATCATCTTCTTTATTCTATATTTTCCTTTTCCTTTTCCTGCCTGGACCCATTCCCATCCCTCATCCTTATCTATCTCTCCAATATCCATTCCATCAGCAACCTTATCCTTTTGCGTTCCAACATCATCCTGACCACCCAATTCCTGTTCCACCTTTATTTTCCTAATCGGCTGTCCTATATCCTCTGCAACCACATATAACTCCTTCATTCCTGCTTTATCTCGATCAACTCCATTATCTTTCTTCTTTTTCTTTGCTTGTCCCTGCCCTTCACCCATAGATCTCTTCTCCTTCTCTTTTCCTACTAGCCTCTCATCTATCTTACTATTATCCTCTGTATCCATCAACTCTATCTTCTTAATTTCGCAGCTATCATCCTTTCCGCTCATCAACTTCTCGCTCATCAACCTATCTCTTCTTTGTTTTTCCTTATCTCTCTCTATTTTCATTCTCTTCTTCTTTTCCTTTTTGGATTGGGTCGGACCCGGTCCTGTGGACGAGTTCGACCGACTCCTATCACTGCAACCTGGTGCTTCAACTCTCCTAAATTCTTCCGATTTTTCTGAAGTACCACCTTGCTCCCCTAAAAGCTGCGTGTTTGTATTTTTTTTATTCCGAGGCAAATTTTGAGATTTCATGATTCATCTGGGTCTTTGCCCCCGTAATGAGCAGCTTGCCTTGAAGCAGGACCCCAAAGACATCCGGGCCGCTTTAGCAGCAGCCCGGATGCCCCAGGAGTCCACCACCGTTCGGGGAGCACAATGGCAGTGGACAAATAACAGGTCCGCTGGGGCAGAGGTACCATTACCCCAGTAAGGCTAATACGCCCTACAAGCCGCCACGGCGTGTAGGGGGGGTGGGTGTGCTAGGGACCCGACTCGCCCGGGCCATCCATCCCATCGCCGCACACCAAAACTTGGGATTGCGGGGGTTTATAGAGCCCCACTCGCGACCGGCCGGTTAAGGCAAGCCACCGTTCCTCTGGACGACAACGTACCCCCACCACGCCTTGTGGGGGTTGTTGGAGCCGCCCAGAGGGTTACGGTATGGGGGTGGTCGGCGCCTCTCCACCCCCAGCTCAGGTACCCCGGGTTCGCCAATACCCGTCAGTGGTCCCTGAAAGCCACCCGATACCCCCCGCAGATCACGCGACGAAACACAGCCGCCACGCGTCTGCCACCCGGTACCGGATGACCCAGGATACCACCGCCCTGGGGGCCGTAGATAGGGACAGTATTCTATGACTGTCTTAGAGTCTTTCCTTAGGGCAATATCACCGCATCAATCCGCAGTATTTGCTGCCCCGGAGCTCTCGTCAACAAGCCCCACAGCTCGGCGGTTTCATTCGTCGGCGATGGTGCCTAGAGTTTCCCCATCGAAAAGTGAGGCTCTCATGAGAGCCCCAACGGCATCGATTAACCTCGATGAGAGGCCACTAAGTGTACCAAAACTCCTTACTACAGCCCACCGCATTACACGGCTAGCCTAGAGTCGTAATTCTTGGTAAGAATTCGGCGGTGTTTAGCTCCCCGCCGTCTTCTGCTTTCGAACATAAGCAGCATCCGGGTCAAATCGCTTCACCCGTCAAGCCTGCTTGCAACCACACACCCCGCAGAGTCCAACCCAATACTGGGGACACGCTGGCGTTTCACTTTCGACACAGAGGTACGCCAACGTGGGGCTCGGATCCCAGTCCCTGCGTACCAGAGTAAAGTCATCCTGGTCCAACTGTCGACATGCCGAAGCACGCCTCCCTATTACTCCCCGGATCCCCGAGGAGTTTTTGCGGTAGGTAGCCTAACGTTCGACTGTTCGCGAAGGGTAAAGCATTCGTCACTCCCTTCACGAGCTCTCCAGGGGATACCGTTCAAAAATCCCCTGAAAGAGAAAAAAGCGTACAAACCAAAAAGGCTTGTACGCTATTGCTTATGAAAGGTAAAACGTTCAACAATCCTTCCATAAGCCTTCCAAGGGATACCGTTCGAAAAATCCCTTGAAAGAGAGAAAAAATGCGTACAAGCAAAAGCTTGTACGCAACGGTGTTTTTAACATCTCACTCAACGCAAAGCCTTCAGTTCGGATGTGTATCACATCTCGACTTACTGACTTTATACGGAGAGAATTTTGATGAAAGGGACACCCTTCTATGAGACATCCCAGCGACTCGTCTGGATGAGAAACTACTTCGGTCCGGATGTGCCCCAAGGCAGACCTCGAAAGGCCCGCCTCAGTATTTTGACGCTGCACGTAGTACACCCCGAAGGATGTCTACTTTGATTTAGCGGCCGTCCCTTCTTTCCTAGGTAGAGTCTCCCTTGACGAGTTCGCCCAGATGAATAGCAGAATCGTTAACGGCATATTTTCGATAACCAAGCGTATAGTAGCCAAGAAATATCGCATGTTAAACAGTTGATCGCCGACATAGGCTCGACGAAGCAACTCGATTTCGAGGCGCACTAGTGGCAATCCTCTTCCTCCACTATCGCAGGAGGTCTACATCGGACCCTCGGAATTGGGGGCCGAGTCACTCACCCTCTCCCAACTCAGGAAATCTGAGAACAGGATTCCGCCAAGTCGTAGATAGGGACAGCTCCTGTTTGGATTTCCGTGTGGTACCTACCTTACGGTTTAACCACACGGGCTCCCTGGGAGCCGGGCTGGGATACGCCCAGCCAGCGTCGGCGCAGCTGATGCCGCGCCTTCCGAAATCCCTCAAGGAGGGCATTTCCTTGAGGGCCCCTTCGGTTCCGGGGGGGCACGATTCAAACCCCTAACGGCAAGCGGGCCGCTACCCGAGTAGAGATGTTCAGCGCAACTCACACGCCGCAGGCGGAACTGTTTCCGGGGCTCGATGGCGCTAAGCACCCAAAAGCCCCTTCAACAGTTCCCACCCACTGTCCCAGCACGCGGGACGGCAACCACTGCCACCACGAGTCCGACCCATTCGCCCGGGCGGGAACCAAGTATACACCCAGTCCCCGGGGCTCCCGGGCTCCCGTGGTACCTTTATACCCTGGTGTGGGTCCCGGATTGGGTTTTGCCACCCTGCTCCGGGGACAAGCTCGGGTCCGTGGAGACGCCGCCCTCCAAAGAACTCACGGATAGCCGAGAGTTCCCCCTGCGGTTATTTAAACATTCACACTTATTTACATTCATACATACTACATTCATACGACCTTGTAAAATCTATTCATCATTCATTCCTCTAATCATTCAGTCTAGCAATCATACTTGCTCTCATATCATACGCACGAACAACAAATCTACACATACACTCATAAGACTCTCTCGACCCAAGCACACCACTTACATTCCACGTACCATCAATCATTCTATACACATTCATACCCTCTAAATCTCTAAACCTTGCATACATATCACATTCGCACAAAAGATGCATCCAGTCTTCCCGTTCGTACCCACATGGACAGGTCGGGGAGTCCGTCAGGTTCCTCGAGGCGAGGAAGGCGTTCAGACTCCCGTGGCCCGTCAGGACATACGACACCCGCAGGCCAGGTTCGAATAACCTGCATTTACCCGCGAATGTCACGTCCCTTATCCACTCATACGTTACACGTCCATTCCTGCATTCATTCCACCTTACCTGCCACAACTCATTCGCTCTGCGGTCAATCAAGTCACATACATCCTTCACATACATACCCTCAATCTCTCTATCATTCACTAAGTCAAACTCATTCATACCTAGTGCTTTCCGGGCTTTATATCGGTTAGCACTTCTGACACATTCTATGTCCCACGGAAGCGAGCCGAATATTACCTGCATCGCCTCCGTGGAGACAGTCCGACATACTCTGGTACATGCATACAGACATACCCTCTGACATACATTCAAATACTTTCTCACAGTCTTCAACTTGCATTCGTTATACCAGACACTCGACGCATACATCACACACGGCACAATCATTCCTTTTACAAGCACACCTAACACACGTTTCTTTAGGCCCCAGTCCTTTCTTAATACCCTTCTGAGACCATTAACCAGTCTGGTAACCCTTCCCTTCATTCCATACACATGCTCTCTAAATTTCATGCCTTCACACACATTCACACCTAAGTATTTCACACTCACAACAAACTTCACTTTAAGCACATCCTCCTCATTCACACTTACATGCACAACTCTATTTCCCATCTTTAACCCGCCTCTCATTATCATACCCATCGTTTTCTTTTCAGATACCTCTACGCCATACCTCCTTCCCCAGTCATACACGCCCATCATACTGTTCCCAACTTTCTCTTCCAATGCCTTCCTTGTATTCCCCCCTACTATCAAAACCAAATCATCCGCATACGCAACACATTCAATCCCTCTTTCGCACAATTCATTCAATAACACATTCATGCATAGATTCCACATGGCCGGTCCAGCAATGGAGCCCTGTGGACAACCTCTAAACACATCCTCCCATACAACATTCATTCCATTACTCATACACACCTTTCTCTCTTCAAAATAGTTCTTCCATACACTCATTTCACATTCTGGCGTACCTATTTCTTTCAGACGTTCCACAATCATTCTCCACAACAAGTTATCCGACGGGAAGCCCTTCTCCTTACAATTTATACAGGACTCTGTGTATTTACATTGCGCCGCAAGATGGCCGGTACGCCCACACCTTATACACAACCTCCCTCTTTTACAATCTTTCGCGGAGTGATCATATCCCGAGCATTTAAAGCATCGGGATATGAACTCCCATTCTTTCACCTTAAAACTCATCCAATCTACGAACAGTCTACCATCCCGGACAGCCTTCTCATTACAGGAATAGGGCAGCTCCAGTATAATATTCCCCAGAGCAGCCCCCGGCTTCTCCATCCTCCTGACGACCTTCACCCTTTTCTTAAATTCTTCATTTGGCATCATGTCTGTAAAGCCTTTTTCATAAATCTTTTGCACCAAACTTTCATTCGTAATTTTGGCAGGGACGTCGTACAGGAGGATTCTAGGGTCCAGCTTCCTTGGCTCCTCTACTCTGAGGCCTGCGTCAGCCAAAGCAGGGCAGGTAGCCAGTCGATTCCTATCATCCTCCGTGGCAGTTTCTAATACCACACCTCCTCCTCTAACACTCCTCATCATTTTCACTTTCACATTCACACTTGATCCTACACCTTCTAATAACCTTTGTGTTACTTCCTGTCCAGTCAAATCCTCTTATGCTCCTTTCAGTATCACTGCATAACTTTTCCTCCTCTCCGGCTGTTTCCACATTCCTTCCCTATTGCCATCATCACCTTCATGTTCATGTCCCTGCGATTCATTCACCCTACCATTCATACTCTCATCCATCCTTTTCACACATTCATCTACTCTTACACCCATCTCGCAAACATCTTCACACACTTTCCGGAACGACTGACCACATTCCTGCAATGCTTCGACCTTGCCCTGGAGTCGTGACCTCTCCAATGCTAAACGCTGTACCACCTTTTCATATTCCATACAAGCCTGGAGAATCTTGTCGCTCATAAATTTAGTCACCTTGTTGCAGTCATTAAGGACCATCGATCGGACATTGTTCGTGATAGTCCTGGCGTCTCCTAAGGCATCCCAAACATCATCAAATCTTTCTGTAGGTATCATCTTCTTTATTCTATATTTTCCTTTTCCTTTTCCTGCCTGGACCCATTCCCATCCCTCATCCTTATCTATCTCTCCAATATCTATTCCATCAGCAACCTTATCCTTTTGCGTTCCAGCATCATCCTGACCACCCAATTCCTGTTCCACCTTTATTTTCCTAATCGGCTGTCCTATATCCTCTGCAACCACATATAACTCCTTCATTCCTGCTTTATCTCGATCAACTCCATTATCTTTCTTCTTTTTCTTTGCTTGTCCCTGCCCTTCACCCATAGATCTCTTCTCCTTCTCTTTTCCTACTAGCCTCTCATCTATCTTACTATTATCCTCTGTATCCATCTACTCTATCTTCTTAATTTCGCAGCTATCATCCTTTCCGCTCATCAACTTCTCGCTCATCAACTTCTCGCTCATCAACCTATCTCTTCTTTGTTTTTCCTTATCTCTCTCTATTTTCATTCTCTTCTTCTTTTCCTTTTTGGATTGGGTCGGACCCGGTCCTGTGGACGAGTTCGACCGACTCCTATCACTGCAACCTGGTGCTTCAACTCTCCTAAATTCTTCCGATTCTTCTGAAGTACCACCTTGCTCCCCTAAAAGCTGCGTGTTTCTATTTTTTTTATTCCGAGGCAAATTTTGAGATTTCATGATTCATCTGGGTCTTTGCCCCCGTAATGAGCAGCTTGCCTTGAAGCAGGACCCCAAAGACATCCGGGCCGCCTTAGCAGCAGCCCGGATGCCCCAGGCGTCCACTACCGTTCGGGGAGCACAATGGCAGTGGACAAATAACAGGTCCGCTGGGGCAGAGGTACCATTACCCCAGTAAGGCTAATACGCCCTACAAGCCGCCACGGCGTGTAGGGGGGGTGGGTGTGCTAGGGACCCGACTGGCCCGGGCCATCCATCCCATCGCCGCACACCAAAACTTGGGATTGGGGGGGTTTATAGAGCCCCACTCGCGCCGGCCGGTTAAGGCAAGCCACCGTTCCTCTGGACGACAACGTACCCCCCACCACGCCTTGTGGGGGTTGTTGGAGCCGCCCAGAGGGTTACGGTATGGGGGTGGTCGGCGCCTCTCCACCCCCAGCTCAGGTACCCCGGGTTCGCCAATACCCGTCAGTGGTCCCTGAAAGCCACCCGATACCCCCCGCAGATCACGCGACGAAACACAGCCGCCACGCGTCCGCCACCCGGTACCGGATGACCCAGGATACCACCGCCCTGGGGGCCGTAGATAGGGACAGTATTCTATGACTGTCTTAGAGTCTTTCCTTAGGGCAATATCACCGCATCAATCCGCAGTATTTGCTGCCCCGGAGCTCTCGTCAACAAGCCCCACAGCTCGGCGGTTTCATTCGTCGGCGATGGTGCCTAGAGTTTCCCCATCGAAAAGTGAGGCTCTCATGAGAGCCCCAACGGCATCGATTAACCTCGATGAGAGGCCACTAAGTGTACCAAAACTCCTTACTACAGCCCACCGCATTACACGGCTAGCCTAGAGTCGTAATTCTTGGTAAGAATTCGGCGGTGTTTAGCTCCCCGCCGTCTTCTGCTTTCGAACATAAGCAGCATCCGGGTCAAATCGCTTCACCCGTCAAGCCTGCTTGCAACCACACACCCCGCAGAGTCCAACCCAATACTGGGGACACGCTGGCGTTTCACTTTCGACACAGAGGTACGCCAACGTGGGGCTCGGATCCCAGTCCCTGCGTACCAGAGTAAAGTCATCCTGGTCCAACTGTCGACATGCCGAAGCACGCCTCCCTATTACTCCCCGGATCCCCGAGGAGTTTTTGCGGTAGGTAGCCTAACGTTCGACTGTTCGCTGAAGGGTAAAGCATTCGTCACTCCCTTCACGAGCTCTCCAGGGGATACCGTTCAAAAATCCCCTGAAAGAGAAAAAAGCGTACAAACCAAAAGGCTTGTACGCTATTGCTTATGAAAGGTAAAACGTTCAACAATCCTTCCATAAGCCTTCCAAGGGATACCGTTCGAAAAATCCCTTGAAAGAGAGAAAAAATGCGTACAAGCAAAAGCTTGTACGCAACGGTGTTTTTAACATCTCACTCAACGCAAAGCCTTCAGTTCGGATGTGTATCACATCTCGACTTACTGACTTTATACGGAGAGAATTTTGATGAAAGGGACACCCTTCTATGAGACATCCCAGCGACTCGTCTGGATGAGAAACTACTTCGGTCCGGATGTGCCCCAAGGCAGACCTCGAAAGGCCCGCCTCAGTATTTTGACGCTGCACGTAGTACACCCCGAAGGATGTCTACTTTGATTTAGCGGCCGTCCCTTCTTTCCTAGGTAGAGTCTCCCTTGACGAGTTCGCCCAGATGAATAGCAGAATCGTTAACGGCATATTTTCGATAACCAAGCGTATAGTAGCCAAGAAATATCGCATGTTAAACAGTTGATCGCCGACATAGGCTCGACGAAGCAACTCGATTTCGAGGCGCACTAGTGGCAATCCTCTTCCTCCACTATCGCAGGAGGTCTACATCGGACCCTCGGAATTGGGGGCCGAGTCACTCACCCTCTCCCAACTCAGGAAATCTGAGAACAGGATTCCGCCAAGTCGTAGATAGGGACAGCTCCTGTTTGGATTTCCGTGTGGTACCTACCTTACGGTTTAACCACACGGGCTCCCTGGGAGCCGGGCTGGGATACGCCCAGCCAGCGTCGGCGCAGCTGATGCCGCGCCTTCCGAAATCCCTCAAGGAGGGCATTTCCTTGAGGGCCCCTTCGGTTCCGGGGGGGCACGATTCAAACCCCTAACGGCAAGCGGGCCGCTACCCGAGTAGAGATGTTCAGCGCAACTCACACGCCGCAGGCGGAACTGTTTCCGGGGCTCGATGGCGCTAAGCACCCAAAAGCCCCTTCAACAGTTCCCACCCACTGTCCCAGCACGCGGGACGGCAACCACTGCCACCACGAGTCCGACCCATTCGCCCGGGCGGGAACCAAGTATACACCCAGTCCCCGGGGCTCCCGGGCTCCCGTGGTACCTTTATACCCTGGTGTGGGTCCCGGATTGGGTTTTGCCACCCTGCTCCGGGGACAAGCTCGGGTCCGTGGAGACGCCGCCCTCCAAAGAACTCACGGATAGCCGAGAGTTCCCCCTGCGGTTATTTAAACATTCACACTTATTTACATTCATACATACTACATTCATACGACCTTGTAAAATCTATTCATCATTCATTCCTCTAATCATTCAGTCTAGCAATCATACTTGCTCTCATATCATACGCACGAACAACAAATCTACACATACACTCATAAGACTCTCTCGACCCAAGCACACCACTTACATTCCACGTACCATCAATCATTCTATACACATTCATACCCTCTAAATCTCTAAACCTTGCATACATATCACATTCGCACAAAAGATGCATCCAGTCTTCCCGTTCGTACCCACATGGACAGGTCGGGGAGTCCGTCAGGTTCCTCGAGGCGAGGAAGGCGTTCAGACTCCCGTGGCCCGTCAGGACATACGACACCCGCAGGCCAGGTTCGAATAACCTGCATTTACCCGCGAATGTCACGTCCCTTATCCACTCATACGTTACACGTCCATTCCTGCATTCATTCCACCTTACCTGCCACAACTCATTCGCTCTGCGGTCAATCAAGTCACATACATCCTTCACATACATACCCTCAATCTCTCTATCATTCACTAAGTCAAACTCATTCATACCTAGTGCTTTCCGGGCTTTATATCGGTTAGCACTTCTGACACATTCTATGTCCCACGGAAGCGAGCCGAATATTACCTGCATCGCCTCCGTGGAGACAGTCCGACATACTCTGGTACATGCATACAGACATACCCTCTGACATACATTCAAATACTTTCTCACAGTCTTCAACTTGCATTCGTTATACCAGACACTCGACGCATACATCACACACGGCACAATCATTCCTTTTACAAGCACACCTAACACACGTTTCTTTAGGCCCCAGTCCTTTCTTAATACCCTTCTGAGACCATTAACCAGTCTGGTAACCCTTCCCTTCATTCCATACACATGCTCTCTAAATTTCATGCCTTCACACACATTCACACCTAAGTATTTCACACTCACAACAAACTTCACTTTAAGCACATCCTCCTCATTCACACTTACATGCACAACTCTATTTCCCATCTTTAACCCGCCTCTCATTATCATACCCATCGTTTTCTTTTCAGATACCTCTACGCCATACCTCCTTCCCCAGTCATACACGCCCATCATACTGTTCCCAACTTTCTCTTCCAATGCCTTCCTTGTATTCCCCCCTACTATCAAAACCAAATCATCCGCATACGCAACACATTCAATCCCTCTTTCGCACAATTCATTCAATAACACATTCATGCATAGATTCCACATGGCCGGTCCAGCAATGGAGCCCTGTGGACAACCTCTAAACACATCCTCCCATACAACATTCATTCCATTACTCATACACACCTTTCTCTCTTCAAAATAGTTCTTCCATACACTCATTTCACATTCTGGCGTACCTATTTCTTTCAGACGTTCCACAATCATTCTCCACAACAAGTTATCCGACGGGAAGCCCTTCTCCTTACAATTTATACAGGACTCTGTGTATTTACATTGCGCCGCAAGATGGCCGGTACGCCCACACCTTATACACAACCTCCCTCTTTTACAATCTTTCGCGGAGTGATCATATCCCGAGCATTTAAAGCATCGGGATATGAACTCCCATTCTTTCACCTTAAAACTCATCCAATCTACGAACAGTCTACCATCCCGGACAGCCTTCTCATTACAGGAATAGGGCAGCTCCAGTATAATATTCCCCAGAGCAGCCCCCGGCTTCTCCATCCTCCTGACGACCTTCACCCTTTTCTTAAATTCTTCATTTGGCATCATGTCTGTAAAGCCTTTTTCATAAATCTTTTGCACCAAACTTTCATTCGTAATTTTGGCAGGGACGTCGTACAGGAGGATTCTAGGGTCCAGCTTCCTTGGCTCCTCTACTCTGAGGCCTGCGTCAGCCAAAGCAGGGCAGGTAGCCAGTCGATTCCTATCATCCTCCGTGGCAGTTTCTAATACCACACCTCCTCCTCTAACACTCCTCATCATTTTCACTTTCACATTCACACTTGATCCTACACCTTCTAATAACCTTTGTGTTACTTCCTGTCCAGTCAAATCCTCTTATGCTCCTTTCAGTATCACTGCATAACTTTTCCTCCTCTCCGGCTGTTTCCACATTCCTTCCCTATTGCCATCATCACCTTCATGTTCATGTCCCTGCGATTCATTCACCCTACCATTCATACTCTCATCCATCCTTTTCACACATTCATCTACTCTTACACCCATCTCGCAAACATCTTCACACACTTTCCGGAACGACTGACCACATTCCTGCAATGCTTCGACCTTGCCCTGGAGTCGTGACCTCTCCAATGCTAAACGCTGTACCACCTTTTCATATTCCATACAAGCCTGGAGAATCTTGTCGCTCATAAATTTAGTCACCTTGTTGCAGTCATTAAGGACCATCGATCGGACATTGTTCGTGATAGTCCTGGCGTCTCCTAAGGCATCCCAAACATCATCAAATCTTTCTGTAGGTATCATCTTCTTTATTCTATATTTTCCTTTTCCTTTTCCTGCCTGGACCCATTCCCATCCCTCATCCTTATCTATCTCTCCAATATCTATTCCATCAGCAACCTTATCCTTTTGCGTTCCAGCATCATCCTGACCACCCAATTCCTGTTCCACCTTTATTTTCCTAATCGGCTGTCCTATATCCTCTGCAACCACATATAACTCCTTCATTCCTGCTTTATCTCGATCAACTCCATTATCTTTCTTCTTTTTCTTTGCTTGTCCCTGCCCTTCACCCATAGATCTCTTCTCCTTCTCTTTTCCTACTAGCCTCTCATCTATCTTACTATTATCCTCTGTATCCATCTACTCTATCTTCTTAATTTCGCAGCTATCATCCTTTCCGCTCATCAACTTCTCGCTCATCAACTTCTCGCTCATCAACCTATCTCTTCTTTGTTTTTCCTTATCTCTCTCTATTTTCATTCTCTTCTTCTTTTCCTTTTTGGATTGGGTCGGACCCGGTCCTGTGGACGAGTTCGACCGACTCCTATCACTGCAACCTGGTGCTTCAACTCTCCTAAATTCTTCCGATTCTTCTGAAGTACCACCTTGCTCCCCTAAAAGCTGCGTGTTTCTATTTTTTTTATTCCGAGGCAAATTTTGAGATTTCATGATTCATCTGGGTCTTTGCCCCCGTAATGAGCAGCTTGCCTTGAAGCAGGACCCCAAAGACATCCGGGCCGCCTTAGCAGCAGCCCGGATGCCCCAGGCGTCCACTACCGTTCGGGGAGCACAATGGCAGTGGACAAATAACAGGTCCGCTGGGGCAGAGGTACCATTACCCCAGTAAGGCTAATACGCCCTACAAGCCGCCACGGCGTGTAGGGGGGGTGGGTGTGCTAGGGACCCGACTGGCCCGGGCCATCCATCCCATCGCCGCACACCAAAACTTGGGATTGGGGGGGTTTATAGAGCCCCACTCGCGGCCGGCCGGTTAAGGCAAGCCACCGTTCCTCTGGACGACAACGTACCCCCACCACGCCTTGTGGGGGTTGTTGGAGCCGCCCAGAGGGTTACGGTATGGGGGTGGTCGGCGCCTCTCCACCCCCAGCTCAGGTACCCCGGGTTCGCCAATACCCGTCAGTGGTCCCTGAAAGCCACCCGATACCCCCCGCAGATCACGCGACGAAACACAGCCGCCACGCGTCCGCCACCCGGTACCGGATGACCCAGGATACCACCGCCCTGGGGGCCGTAGATAGGGACAGTATTCTATGACTGTCTTAGAGTCTTTCCTTAGGGCAATATCACCGCATCAATCCGCAGTATTTGCTGCCCCGGAGCTCTCGTCAACAAGCCCCACAGCTCGGCGGTTTCATTCGTCGGCGATGGTGCCTAGAGTTTCCCCATCGAAAAGTGAGGCTCTCATGAGAGCCCCAACGGCATCGATTAACCTCGATGAGAGGCCACTAAGTGTACCAAAACTCCTTACTACAGCCCACCGCATTACACGGCTAGCCTAGAGTCGTAATTCTTGGTAAGAATTCGGCGGTGTTTAGCTCCCCGCCGTCTTCTGCTTTCGAACATAAGCAGCATCCGGGTCAAATCGCTTCACCCGTCAAGCCTGCTTGCAACCACACACCCCGCAGAGTCCAACCCAATACTGGGGACACGCTAGCGTTTCACTTTCGACACAGAGGTACGCCAACGTGGGGCTCGGATCCCAGTCCCTGCGTACCAGAGTAAAGTCATCCTGGTCCAACTGTCGACATGCCGAAGCACGCCTCCCTATTACTCCCCGGATCCCCGAGGAGTTTTTGCGGTAGGTAGCCTAACGTTCGACTGTTCGTGAAGGGTAAAGCATTCGTCACTCCCTTCACGAGCTCTCCAAGGGATACCGTTCAAAAATCCCCTGAAAGAGAAAAAAGCGTACAAACCAAAAGGCTTGTACGCTATTGCTTATGAAAGGTAAAACGTTCGACAATCCTTCCATAAGCCTTCCAAGGGATACCGTTCGAAAAATCCCTTGAAAGAGAGAAAAAATGCGTACAAGCAAAAGCTTGTACGCAACGGTGTTTTTAACATCTCACTCAACGCAAAGCCTTCAGTTCGGATGTGTATCACATCTCGACTTACTGACTTTATACGAAGAGAATTTTGATGAAAGGGACACCCTTCTATGAGACATCCCAGCGACTCGTCTGGATGAGAAACTACTTCGGTCCGGATGTGCCCCAAGGCAGACCTCGAAAGGCCCGCCTCAGTATTTTGACGCTGCACGTAGTACACCCCGAAGGATGTCTACTTTGATTTAGCGGCCGTCCCTTCTTTCCTAGGTAGAGTCTCCCTTGACGAGTTCGCCCAGATGAATAGCAGAATCGTTAACGGCATATTTTCGATAACCAAGCGTATAGTAACCAAGAAATATCGCATGTTAAACAGTTGATCGCCGACATAGGCTCGACGAAGCAACTCGATTTCGAGGCGCACTAGTGGCAATCCTCTTCCTCCACTATCGCAGGAGGTCTATATCGGACCCTCGGAATTGGGGGCCGAGTCACTCACCCTCTCCCAACTCAGGAAATCTGAGAACAGGATTCCGCCAAGTCGTAGATAGGGACATTGAATGTATCAACGCAACGAAGTTGCGTTTAGTGCACCTCGGGATTAATCCCATATCACTAAGATGGTTAAATTGGTACCATCCACAATCAGGTCGACCACTGACAATTGAACCACAAGGCTGGGAGCCTAGTGTTGACTTGGAAAAACCCCACCCTGCTGACTGGTATGTCAGGTACGGGTGAGTAGGCCCTCCTTTCTTTTACGGAGACGACTCACTCAGCCGTCTACTCCTAGCAGGACATCGAAATATCCTGGAGGGAGCAGACGTTGCCCAGCGGGGACCTCGAGGAGGTGGAGTCGCTGGCATAAGCCAAGCCCTAGTACTCTGCACGTGCACTCTATTATGTATATTCTATCTGCACTGTCTGCTTCCAAGTATCTTCTCTACAAAAGTACTAAATTTTGGGTATATATTCTTTCCCAATAAGTAAGATCTATTTGGTGGCCATTCAATTCCTAGGGTACTCAGTTCTTCGCGGAATATGCATCGATCATCATGATATTGGGCGCATTCATATAGTACATGTTCAGACGTTTCAATCTCCCCACATTCACAGATCTCTGTGTCTACTAATTTAAATCTATAGAGATATGCTCTGAAATTTCCGTGACCCGTTAGTATCTGCGTCATATGATGTGTGGGTTTTATCCACGGACTATCCATTCTAATCTTGATATCTGGTATGTATACGTGTGTGGTGAATGCTTTTGTTGTTGTAGCCCAGATTGCCTGCCATTCTTCTAGCATGGTATTACGCAGTCGTTTCCTTGCCTCGTTTTTATTTTCGCCTGGGGTGAAGTTGAAGTTGCTGCGCGATGTTTGTATATTTTTGCGGATGCGATATAAATGCAATTTTTCAATAAGAGCTAGTTCCAGTGGCATAGCTCCCGCAATGACTTGAAGTGCACTGTTAGCTGTCGTGCGGTATCCCTTTGTTATTCGCAGTAGTGCATAACGTTGTATACTATGCAGAGATTTACTGTGCTGCTTTCTAATCTGATCACCCCACACACCTATAGCATACGAAATGATTGCCATGAATACCCCATCATAAAGAACTCTCATTGATTTATATCGCAGCCCCCATGTCGTGGATGATATTTTACATAGCATATCAAGTATGATTTTGCAACGTTGCCCTGTAGACTCAATGTGTTTGGCTATATTGAGTCGTTCACCTGTAGATAGGGACAGTGGGAATCTCGTTAATCCATTCATGCGCGTCACTAATTAGATGACGAGGCATTTGGCTATTTTTTTTTTTTTTTTTTTTTTTTTTTTTGAACAGGGGGAAATGCTTTATGCATCCCAGGAGTCTAAGACTCCGGGGTATGTGGGACTCCGCATAAATGCGTTTACCCACTAAAACCCCCTGTCTTCCCAGCCAAGATGGTCAGGCTGGGGACTGCTTTATTTCCTGCTGCCGAATTAAGATGGAAGGGCGCAGGTTGCCCTGATTGATGGGGGGTGAGGGCCGATCATCCCACACCCACTCGCGCTGTTGGTGGAGCTCTAGATGTCATTTGGCTCCACCGGTTCCAGTTGGTATGGGAACCTTGTATCACCCTAGTCGTAATGCCCGCTAATAGGCCCATCGGGACACCCAGACGCGAGTGAAGCTGCCGTGCAGACGCACCGCTCCATACACCCCGCCAGGAAAGGGTGCATGATACGACAGTCATCATAGAAGGTGGAACTCCCAGTAAGCTGGCTGCTTCTTCTTTTACTGGGGCGGTGTTATACTTTTCCACCTTCTTCCTGTGACTGTCGTCTAGCGCAACTCCACTCACAATCTGGGCATCCACGATGTAGCCGACCCCCTGGTTGGCCACCACAAGGTCGGGCTTACGCATCCCTTCCCGTGTCCTAAGATGGGGTTCAGTGTGAACCCTCATCCCACGCGCGCGCAGGTGATCAGCCAGGGTTTTGCAGACTGCATCGTGCCGCTTAACCCTGCCTCCGTGTGTACGGAAGCAGGATTGGATGATGTGTGCGGCAGTCTCGGTGCAGCTGCATCCAGCTCGGCACTTGATGTTCGTATGCACGAGCCTCTGGCCTCTCGTTGTACGGACTCGGGTGGGGAGACTGTTAATGCGGGTATGGTGGTATTGGATGTAATCCCTACCGGGAACACCCAGGCTACCCGCATCAATCCACCTGGTGGAAGCAGCGGATTCTATACAGTCTCGCAACTCCCTTCCATCCACAGACTCATAGAGTCGCTCAGCCCAATACGCAGCTCGATTTTCTGAGCTATAGAGCTCCCTACCATTCTGGTGGAGAACTCTATCGGTCCAGCGGATCTTTTGTTGGACCCACTCCGACTCATGCGCAGCCCTTACGGACTGAAAGGATGACTTTTGCATCCGCATGAGCCGGGAGCGCATTAGGCCGGGGATGGTAGTGAGGAAGGAAGGGATTCCGAGTCCGCCATGCCTGCAGGACGCGTGGAAGTAGAGCACGGGAGTGTCCTTGGGTAGCCGGAGCCACCTGCGTATGGCAGCCCTTACCTGAAGATCGAGATGTCGGAGAATCTTCAGGGTACAGCCGGACAAGACCAGGAGATGATAATACCTGGTCACCAGAAAGCAGCGCAAGATCTTAAGGCGCTGCTGTGGTTTTAGAGGGGCTCGCGTAATGCGTTGCAGTTCCACCTCCAGGGACGGGCTAGCTTTTCTCAAACCTACCGGGCTAAGATTTACACCTAAGTACCTCCACTCGTCAACTGGGCCCAATTGACGAATGGGGGCTCCGCCCAGTAGGGAGAACTGAGGTGAAGTAAGGATCTTCACCTTTCTAACCCGTCCAGATGGAACAATGGAGGTGGCAACGCATTTAGATGGATTAAAGGCGAGCCCCTGTTGTCCGGCTGTTTCTTCGGCTGCCTTCAACGCCGCACCCATACCAGTGGTCGATGATGAGACCAGGCAGATATCATCTGCGTATGCGACGGCGTTGACCAGGTGGCTTTGGTCCTTCAACGCGTATCCCACCGTTGGCGGGACAGCGCGGAGCACCCTGTCGATGACCAGAGAGAATATAACTGGGCTCATCGGGTCACCTTGTCTCACCCCCCTCTCAACAAGTATCTTCCCGGATCTCTTACCCCCTACCTCCAAGATGGTGGTGGAGCGTCGGTAGGCGGTCTCAATGTACCTAACGAGGACCTCGGGCACGCCCGCCTCGGTGAGGGCTGATGTTATGGCCTGGTGGCTAACCGAGTCGAAGGCCTTTGCCACATCCAGGGAAACCACGTGGAGTTCACGCAGCTTAGCCCTGGCGTGGCTGATGGTCGCGGCCAAGACGGCTACGTTTTCAGCGCAGCCGTCTTCGAGACATCTCTGCCTTTCATCGACCAACTTGGCAGCCACCATGCGGCCAGCTAAGATCTTATGTAGCTGCCGCACTACAACCGAGGCGATGCTTATAGGCCTGAAGTCCGAAGGCGAGGTAGCGTTTGCCTTCTTAGGTACGAAGACCGTCCTACTCGAGAGGGTATCCTCCGGGAAGGATCCGATGTAGAGGATCATGTTGTAGAGGAGGGTTCGAACAGTGACAGGGTGCTTCCTCCAAGTGGCAGGTGTTATGCCATCGGGGCCCGCAGCTGAGTTAAGGGGAACATTAATGGCACCCACTTCCTTGACGGATATGGGTGCGGACAGCATATGTTTTTGCCGATCTTCTGGCAGCACTGGGTGCTGTTCGACGGGGATAGAAGGACGCGTGAACACGGGTTCCCAATGTTCACGCATCACCTCGAGGTCGGGTGGTTTGGCCTCATTATCCCCGTCAAGCACCTTGTGCGCAGCCTTGCTCATGTTCTTCTTGAACAAGGTCTGCATGCTGGCATATTCCCTCCGCCTGATCTTTTGGCGACTCAGCTGGGGCTTCTCCGTGACCACGCGCCGCCTCTTACGCCGCTCCTTCGGGGCCGTCAGTGGTGGTGTTCCAACGACCTCTAACCATTCCGTGATACCGCTATTCACGTCATGGCCTCCCAGGAGATGTTCACCCAAGGGGATAAGAGGATGACTCTTGGTGGAGTCATCCCATTTGAGCGTATCAAGCAATTGCCTGACGGCATTTGCGCACGCCTCCCTTGGGTCCTGGGAGGAAGGAGCGGTTTGGAGGGGT
>CM047428.1:55062462-55084962 GCA_026168455.1 Theocolax elegans
CGATCCGTGAGTTAAATAAATTATTAAATTTTCATTAATTATCTATCTACCCGACACTTTTATATGATAAAAGAACAGAGTACATATTAAATAATTCTCTATCTACCCACGTATAAATCTATCTTACTTATGTATCTATCTACCTACCCTAAATGATACGTACATATTTCCACTATCTACTTGCGTGAGATCCGCAAGTAGATAGAGAACTAGGGATCGGGACGGAGGATGGGTAACCGGTCGGGATTTCAACTTTTGCGCAAGTAGATAGACGACTAGGGATCGGGACGGAGGATGGGTAACCGGTCGGGATTTCAACTTTTGCGCAAGTAGATAGACGACTGGGGATCGGGACGGAGGATGGGTAACCGGTCGGGATTTCAACTTTTGCGCAAGTAGATAGACGACTAGGGATCGGGACGGAGGATGGGTAACCGGTCGGGATTTCAACTTTTGCGCAAGTAGATAGAGGAATAGGGCTCGGGACGGAGGATGGGTAACCGGTCGGGATTTCAACTTTTGCGCAAGTAGATAGAGGAATAGGGCTCGGGACGGAGGATGGATGACCGGTCGGAAAACTTTCTTTTGCGCAAGTAGACAGATAACTCGGGGACGGTACGGAGGATGGATGACCGGTCGGGATTTCAACTTTTGCGCAAGTAGATAGACGACTTGGGATCGGGACGGAGGATGGGTAACCGGTCGGGATTTCAACTTTTGCGCAAGTAGATAGACGACTGGGGATCGGGACGGAGGATGGGTAACCGGTCGGGATTTCAACTTTTGCGCAAGTAGATAGACGACTAGGGATCGGGACGGAGGATGGATGACCGGTCGGAAAACTTTCTTTTGCGCAAGTAGACAGATAACTCGGGGACGGTACGGAGGATGGATGACCGGTCGGGATTCCAACTTTTGCGCAAGTAGATAGACGACTTGGGATCGGGACGGAGGATGGGTAACCGGTCGGGATTTCAACTTTTGCGCAAGTAGATAGACGACTGGGGATCGGGACGGAGGATGGGTAACCGGTCGGGATTTCAACTTTTGCGCAAGTAGATAGACGACTAGGGATCGGGACGGAGGATGGGTAACCGGTCGGGATTTCAACTTTTGCGCAAGTAGATAGAGGAATAGGGCTCGGGACGGAGGATGGATGACCGGTCGGAAAACTTTCTTTTGCGCAAGTAGACAGATAACTCGGGGACGGTACGGAGGATGGATGACCGGTCGGGATTTCAACTTTTGCGCAAGTAGATAGACGACTTGGGATCGGGACGGAGGATGGGTAACCGGTCGGGATTTCAACTTTTGCGCAAGTAGATAGACGACTAGGGATCGGGACGGAGGATGGGTAACCGGTCGGGATTTCAACTTTTGCGCAAGTAGACAGATAACTCGGGGACGGTACGGAGGATGGATGACCGGTCGGGATTTCAACTTTTGCGCAAATAGATAGACGACTTGGGATCGGGACGGAGGATGGGTAACCGGTCGGGAATTCAACTTTTGCGCAAGTAGACAGATAACTCGGGGACGGTACGGTGGATGGATGACCGGTCGGGATTTCAACTTTTGCGCAAGTAGATAGACGACTTGGGATCGGGACGGAGGATGGGTAACCGGTCGGGATTTCAACTTTTGCGCAAGTAGACAGATAACTCGGGGACGGTACGGAGGATGGATGACCGGTCGGGATTTCAACTATTGCGCAAGTAGATAGACGACTTGGGATCGGGACGGAGGATGGGTAACCGTCGGGATTTCAACTTTTGCGCAAGTAGATAGACGATTAGGGATCGGGACGGAGGATGGATGACCGGTCGGGATTTCAACTTTTGCGCAAGTAGATAGACGACTTGGGATCGGGACGGAGGATGGGTAACCGGTCGGGATTTCAACTTTTGCGCAAGTAGATAGACGACTAGGGATCGGGACGGAGGATGGGTAACCGGTCGGGATTTCAACTTTTGCGCAAGTAGACAGATAACTCGGGGACGGTACGGAGGATGGATGACCGGTCGGGATTTCAACTTTTGCGCAAGTAGATAGACGACTTGGGATCGGGACGGAGGATGGGTAACCGGTCGGGAATTCAACTTTTGCGCAAGTAGATAGACGACTGGGGATCGGGACGGAGGATGGGTAACCGGTCGGGATTTCAACTTTTGCGCAAGTAGATAGACGACTAGGGATCGGGACGGAGGATGGATGACCGGTCGGAAAACTTTCTTTTGCGCAAGTAGACAGATAACTCGGGGACGGTACGGAGGATGGATGACCGGTCGGGATTCCAACTTTTGCGCAAGTAGATAGACGACTTGGGATCGGGACGGAGGATGGGTAACCGGTCGGGATTTCAACTTTTGCGCAAGTAGATAGAGGAATAGGGCTCGGGACGGAGGATGGATGACCGGTCGGAAAACTTTCTTTTGCGCAAGTAGACAGATAACTCGGGGACGGTACGGAGGATGGATGACCGGTCGGGATTTCAACTTTTGCGCAAGTAGATAGACGACTTGGGATCGGGACGGAGGATGGGTAACCGGTCGGGATTTCACGCGTGACGGGACTTAGAAAAAAAGCGATAAAGAGAAAGCAATGCGCGTGGAGGACTTAGAAAAAAAACGCGATTGTCGAAGCAATGCGCGTGGAGGACTTAGAAAAAAAAACGCGATTGTCGAAGCAATGCGCGTGGAGGACTTGGTAGAGAGCAGGATTCCAGGGGAGACGCGTGACGGGACTTAGAAAAAAAACGATAAAGAGGAAGCAATGCGCGTGAAAGGAGCCGGTAGATAGCGGGGCTCCAGGGGAGACGCGTGACGGGAGTCGATGCTCAGTGTTTACCGTGCGCTCGAGACACACACAGTGAGTCGAAGCGCACGATCTATGAACGCCCAGGGCGCGTACCGCATAAAGGGCCATTCGGTCAGGGACGCCGACCCGCGGTAATGCTGTGGAAAATGTTCTCGCGCCGGTCGCCTTCCGACGACGGTGCTTCTCTTACAGATACCTGGGCTCCCGCCGAGGCACCGGCGACATATGGTCTTATACACAGGCGCTTATGGGGGAAAACCTCCTCGAGAGCCCCGGACCCGGGACCGACCGTATATCTTTATTATAATATCATATACAAAATTTTATTTTTTCACTATCTACTTGACTTAAACGATCCGTGAGTTAAATAAATTATTAAATTTTCATTAATTATCTATCTACCCGACACTTTTATATGATAAAAGAACAGAGTACATATTAAATAATTCTCTATCTACCCACGTATAAATCTATCTTACTTATGTATCTATCTACCTACCCTAAATGATACGTACATATTTCCACTATCTACTTGCGTGAGATCCGCAAGTAGATAGAGAACTAGGGATCGGGACGGAGGATGGGTAACCGGTCGGGATTTCAACTTTTGCGCAAGTAGATAGACGACTAGGGATCGGGACGGAGGATGGGTAACCGGTCGGGATTTCAACTTTTGCGCAAGTAGATAGACGACTTGGGATCGGGACGGAGGATGGGTAACCGGTCGGGATTTCAACTTTTGCGCAAGTAGATAGACGACTAGGGATCGGGACGGAGGATGGGTAACCGGTCGGGATTTCAACTTTTGCGCAAGTAGATAGACGACTTGGGATCGGGACGGAGGATGGGTAACCGGTCGGGATTCCAACTTATTGCGCAAGTAGATAGACGACTTAGGGATCGGGACGGAGGATGGGTAACCGGTCGGGATTTCAATCTTTTGCGCAAGTAGATAGAGGAATAGGGCTCGGGACGGAGGATGGATGACGGTCGGAAAACTTTCTTTTGCGCAAGTAGACAGATAACTCGGGGACGGTACGGAGGATGGATGACGGTCGGGATTTCAACTTTTGCGCAAGTAGATAGACGACTTGGGATCGGGACGGAGGATGGGTAACCGGTCGGGATTTTTCACGCGTGACGGGACTTAGAAAAAAGCGATAAGGAGAAAGCAATGCGCGTGGAGGACTTAGAAAAAAACGCGATTGTCGAAGCAATGCGCGTGGAGGACTTAGAAAAAAAAACGCGATTGTCGAAGCAATGCGCGTGGAGGACTTGGTAGAGAGCAGGATTCCAGGGGAGACGCGTGACGGGACTTAGAAAAAAACGATTAAAGAGGAAGCAATGCGCGTGAAAGGAGCCGGTAGATAGCGGGGCTCCAGGGGAGACGCGTGACGGGAGTCGATGCTCAGTGTTTACCGTGCGCTCGAGACACACACAGTGAGTCGAAGCGCACGATCTATGAACGCCCAGGGCGCGTACCGCATAAAGGGCCATTCGGTCAGGGACGCCGACCCGCGGTAATGCTGTGGAAAATGTTCTCGCGCCGGTCGCCTTCCGACGACGGTGCTTCTCTTACAGATACCTGGGCTCCCGCCGAGGCACCGGCGACATATGGTCTTATACACAGGCGCTTATGGGGGAAAACCTCCTCGAGAGCCCCGGACCCGGGACCGACCGTATATCTTTATTATAATATCATATACAAAATTTTATTTTTTCACTATCTACTTGACTTAAACGATCCGTGAGTTAAATAAATTATTAAATTTTCATTAATTATCTATCTACCCGACACTTTTATATGATAAAAGAACAGAGTACATATTAAATAATTCTCTATCTACCCACGTATAAATCTATCTTACTTATGTATCTATCTACCTACCCTAAATGATACGTACATATTTCCACTATCTACTTGCGTGAGATCCGCAAGTAGATAGAGAACTAGGGATCGGGACGGAGGATGGGTAACCGGTCGGGATTTCAACTTTTGCGCAAGTAGATAGACGACTAGGGATCGGGACGGAGGATGGGTAACCGGTCGGGATTTCAACTTTTGCGCAAGTAGATAGACGACTTGGGATCGGGACGGAGGATGGGTAACCGGTCGGGATTTCAACTTTTGCGCAAGTAGATAGACGACTAGGGATCGGGACGGAGGATGGGTAACCGGTCGGGATTTCAACTTTTGCGCAAGTAGATAGACGACTTGGGATCGGGACGGAGGATGGGTAACCGGTCGGGATTTCAACTTTTGCGCAAGTAGATAGACGACTAGGGATCGGGACGGAGGATGGGTAACCGGTCGGGATTTCAACTTTTGCGCAAGTAGATAGAGGAATAGGGCTCGGGACGGAGGATGGATGACCGGTCGGAAAACTTTCTTTGCGCAAGTAGACAGATAACTCGGGGACGGTACGGAGGATGGATGACCGGTCGGGATTTCAACTTTTGCGCAAGTAGATAGACGACTTGGGGATCGGGACGGAGGATGGGTACCGGTCGGGATTTCAACTTTTGCGCAAGTAGATAGACGACTAGGGATCGGGACGGAGGATGGGTACCGGTCGGGATTTCAACTTTTGCGCAAGTAGACAGATAACTCGGGGACGGACGGAGGATGGATGACCGGTCGGGAATTTCAACTTTTGCGCAAAGTAGATAGACGACTTGGGATCGGGACGGAGGATGGGTAACCGGTCGGGATTCACTTTGCGCAAGTAGACATAGAACTCGGGGACGGTACGGTGGATGGATGACCGGTCGGGATTTCAACTTTTGCGCAAGTAGATAGACGACTAGGGATCGGGACGGAGGATGGATGACCGGTCGGAAAACTTTCTTTTGCGCAAGTAGACAGATAACTCGGGACGGTACGGAGGATGGATGACCGGTCGGGATTCCAACTTTTGCGCAAGTAGATAGACGACTTGGGATCGGGACGGAGGATGGGTAACCGGTCGGGATTTCAACTTTTGCGCAAGTAGATAGACGACTGGGGATCGGGACGGAGGATGGGTAACCGGTCGGGATTTCAACTTTTGCGCAAGTAGATACGACTAGGGATCGGGACGGAGGATGGGTAACCGGTCGGGATTTCAACTTTTGCGCAAGTAGATAGAGGAATAGGGCTCGGGACGGAGGATGGATGACCGGTCGGAAAACTTTCTTTTGCGCAAGTAGACAGATAACTCGGGGACGGTACGGAGGATGGATGACCGGTCGGGATTTCAACTTTTGCGCAAGTAGATAGACGACTTGGGAGGGAGGATGGGTAACCGGTCGGGATTTCAACTTTTGCGCAAGTAGATAGACGACTAGGGATCGGGACGGAGGATGGGTAACCGGTCGGGATTTCAACTTTTGCGCAAGTAGACAGATAACTCGGGGACGGTACGGAGGATGGATGACCGGTCGGGATTTCAACTTTTGCGCAAATAGATAGACGACTTGGGATCGGGACGGAGGATGGGTAACCGGTCGGGAATTCAACTTTTGCGCAAGTAGACAGATAACTCGGGGACGGTACGGTGGATGGATGACCGGTCGGGATTTCAACTTTTGCGCAAGTAGATAGACGACTTGGGATCGGGACGGAGGATGGGTAACCGGTCGGGATTTCAACTTTTGCGCAAGTAGACAGATAACTCGGGGACGGTACGGAGGATGGATGACCGGTCGGGATTTCAACTATTGCGCAAGTAGATAGACGACTTGGGATCGGGACGGAGGATGGGTAACCGTCGGGATTTCAACTTTTGCGCAAGTAGATAGACGACTAGGGATCGGGACGGAGGATGGATGACCGGTCGGGATTTCAACTTTTGCGCAAGTAGATAGACGACTTGGGATCGGGACGGAGGATGGGTAACCGGTCGGGATTTCAACTTTTGCGCAAGTAGATAGACGACTAGGGATCGGGACGGAGGATGGGTAAACCGGTCGGGATTTCAACTTTTGCGCAAGTAGACAGATAACTCGGGGACGGTACGGAGGATGGATGACCGGTCGGGATTTTCAACTTTTGCGCAAGTAGATAGACGACTTGGGATCGGGACGGAGGATGGGTAACCGGTCGGGAATTCAACTTTTGCGCAAGTAGACAGATAACTCGGGGACGGTACGGAGGATGGATGACCGGTCGGGATTTCAACTTTTGCGCAAGTAGATAGACGACTTGGGATCGGGACGGAGGATGGATGACCGGTCGGGATTTCAACTTTTGCGCAAGTAGATAGACGACTTGGATCGGGACGGAGGATGGGTAACCGGTCGGGAATTCAACTTTTGCGCAAGTAGACAGATAACTCGGGGACGGTACGGAGGATGGATGACCGGTCGGGATTTCAACTTTTGCGCAAGTAGATAGACGACTTGGGATCGGGACGGAGGATGGATGACCGGTCGGGATTTCAACTTTTGCGCAAGTAGATAGACGACTTGGGATCGGACGGAGGATGGGTAACCGGTCGGGATTTCAACTTTTGCGCAAGTAGATAGACGACTAGGGATCGGGACGGAGGATGGGTAACCGGTCGGGATTTCAACTTTTGCGCAAGTAGATAGAGGAATAGGGCTCGGGACGGAGGATGGTAACCGGTCGGGAATTCAACTTTTGCGCAAGTAGACAGATAACTCGGGGACGGTACGGAGGATGGATGACCGGTCGGGATTTCAACTTTTGCGCAAGTAGATAGACGACTTGGGATCGGACGGAGGATGGGTAACCGGTCGGGATTTCAACTTTTGCGCAAGTAGATCGAGGAATAGGGCTCGGGACGGAGGATGGATGACGGTCGGAAAACTTTCTTTTGCGCAAGGTAGACAGATAACTCGGGGACGGTACGGAGGCTGGATGACGGTCGGGATTTTCAACTTTTGCGCACGTAGATAGACGACCTTGGGATAGGGACGGAGGATGGGTAACCGGTCGGGATTTCAATTTTCTGCGCAAGTAGATAGACGACTTAGGGATCGGGACGGAGGATGGGCAACGGTCGGGATTTCAACTTTTGCGCAAGTAGACAGATAACTAGGGACGGTACGGAGGATGGATGACCGGTCGGGATTTCAACTTTTGCGCAAGTAGATAGACGACTTGGGATCGGGACGGAGGATGGGTAACCGGTCGGGATTTCAACTTTTGCGCAAGTAGATAGACGACTAGGGATCGGGACGGAGGATGGGTAACCGGTCGGGATTTCAACTTTTGCGCAAGTAGACAGATAACTCGGGGACGGTACGGAGGATGGATGACCGGTCGGGATTTCAACTTTTGCGCAAGTAGATAGACGACTTGGGATCGGGACGGAGGATGGGTAACCGGTCGGGAATTCAACTTTTGCGCAAGTAGACAGATAACTCGGGGACGGTACGGTGGATGGATGACCGGTCGGGATTTCAACTTTTGCGCAAGTAGATAGACGACTTGGGATCGGGACGGAGGATGGGTAACCGGTCGGGATTTCAACTTTTGCGCAAGTAGACAGATAACTCGGGGACGGTACGGAGGATGGATGACCGGTCGGGATTTCAACTTTTGCGCAAGTAGATAGACGACTTGGGATCGGGACGGAGGATGGATGACCGGTCGGGATTTCAACTTTTGCGCAAGTAGATAGACGACTTGGGATCGGGACGGAAGATGGGTATCCGGTCGGGAATTCAACTTTTGCGCAAGTAGATGGAGGAATAGGGCTCGGGACGGAGGATGGATGACCGGTCGGAAAACGTTCTTTTGCCCAAGTAGACAGATAACTCGGGGTCGGTACGGAGGATGGATGACCGGTCGGAAAACGTTCTTTTGCCCAAGTAGACAGGTAACTAGGGTTCGGTACGGAGGATGGATGACCGGCCGGAAAACTTTCTTTTGCGCAAGTAGACAGATAACTCGGGGTCGGTACGGAGGATGGATGACCGGTCGGAAAACGTTCTTTTGCGCAAGTAGACAGGTAACTAGGGATCGGTACGGAGGATCGATGACCGGTCGGAAAACGTTCTTTTGCCCAAGTAGACAGGTAACTAGGGATCGTAACGGAGGATGGATGACCGGTCGGAAAACGTTCTTCTGCGCAAGCGGACAGGTAATTAGGGATCGGGACGGAGGATGGGTGATTCGCGGGAAAACATTAAAATCCGACGATGGGTGGATACTCTGGGAAAAAGATGGGTGACTCGCGGGAAATCTTTAAAATCGGACTGTAGAGAGACACTCCGAGAAAAAGATGGGTGACACGCGGGAAAACTTTAAAATTGGAAGGTGGATAGATACTCCGGGAAAAAGATGGGTGACACGCGGGAAAACTTTAAAATCGGACTGTAGATAGATACTCCGGGAAAAAGATGGGTGACACGCGGGAAAAGTTTAAAATCGGAAGGTGGATGGATAAAGCGGGAGGAAGATGGGTGACCGACGGGAAAATCGAGTCAGACTGCCGTAATACGGGCTTACGTGCACCGCCGCGTGCGAAGAGATAGGGACAGTGGGAATCTCGTTTTTCCACATACAAGGGACGGCAATTGGCTTGTTATACTATGTTTTTCGTTGAGGAAAGCTTACGTGGTCCCGCCGTTTACCCGCGCTTCTCGAAAATCGAGTCAGACTGCCGTAATACGGGTTTACGTGCACCGCCGCGTGCGAAGAGATAGGGATTCGTGAGCGCGAGTAACTGGCTAACTCTCCCCGTTTCTACACAAGGAATGCGTATGTACGGGTCCCACCCTGTGGGCCAGCTCGTTCCACGATTAAGTCCACCGCCACCAAGAAACCGAACCTGGAAAAATTCAGTGCCCGTTGGCGCAAGAGTTTCACCTTTACTCTGGAATCCACCTCACGTCGCCCTGCTTATGTCTCCGGTTGCCCGGGGGGCTAAGTCCGCGAGATGTAGTGATTCCACAGCAAAGTATCCACTCTCTAACACGGGAGGAAGCAGTTCAGCTGCGTTGGGATAACCTCTTCGGCTTTGCCCACGCACCCACGGGGAACCACGGGGAGGCCTGCTCCTTGAGTCCCGCCCGGACTCACACAAATAGAAGACCTAAGTATTCTATTGGCTTTCGAACAAAGATCACTTAAACAGCGATCTATTTCAACCTAATTCTAATGTATGAAGGGCATAGCATCTCCGGCATTGGAGAGCTTTGGGGGTGAGTCGAGTGTCGACCATCCCACTCGTAGAAGCGGGCGGGGTGGCTGCACGACACCCGACTCCGCACACATAAGATATGTTCCATAAGGAACAACTCAGTCATTCGAACTTTCAAACCAGCACGAGACCCTCGGGTACTGTAACTCTCCGGAGGCTGACGCCACGTCCCAACGCACTTGGCTTCTTGAAGTAATTAGTCTAGCCCGCAGGGGAGCCGGAGGCACGTATGGTACGCACCCGGGACCCGACTCGCCTTAAAATGGGCATTAAAAGCTACTCGAGATATCCGGGATTCGCCTGCAAGTGAGGACATGTACACTAGGTTCTCGAGCTTCCTCAAAAGGATGAGGGAGACTTACCGGTCCCCACGCCTTAGCACGTGCACCTGCGTCCACACCCACAGACTACTAACCAGCATCCGTCATTCTAGAAGCCATAAAAGTTGAACTCATGTGAGTTCAGCTTGTACGAGGGCAAGCCTCCGTCCGACATCGCCTCGTCACGGTCCAAGCCAGTCAGAACCGAACGGACGAATTGGGCAGAGGCACCGACACCTTAGGGTTGGTTGTCCAGAGAAGGGCAACCTCAAAGCCTGGATTCAGAGAGTTGGACTCAAGAATCTCATGCAACCGTAGTAAGCGTTCAAGAGCGAAGTTGCCGAGCGCCACAGAGGGCATGTCGGTACACTGGACCCCGGTACGGCTCCGAGGAGACAGTCAACATCGCAACCGTATAAAGCGTTCGATTTGGAAGCTGCCAAGCGCCACAAAGGGCATGTCGGAACGTTGGACCCCGGTACGGCTCCGGGGAGACAACCAGCCTCCGTTCGCGTCACCACTCTCGGTCGTCCGTGAAAACGGACGCTTACAGCGGTACCACGTGTAGGATATGGTGACACTTGCACACCATAGGCTATTTGAGACGCTTAGTGTACCTGAGTAACTAAGTCTCGACCCCCGCTCAACGCTCCCGTCTCGACACCCCCAACCCCGAGCTAACACGGTGACCACTCTCTCGCTTGGCCCACGATTCAAGCATGCTCAATGAGTACTTATTCGGGCTATTCGTCAGCAGTGCACCCCGTACGTTTACGTTCGTGCACCTCAGTAAGCGAGGAGGGCCCGCGCGCTCCAGGCGGAGACGAAGGACCAGACCGCGGCGGCAGCCGAGCAAACTCGCCAGCCAAAGCCTCTTGCCACCAGCCAAAGCAACGCACCGAAAAGCCAAAATCGCTGGATAGGGTCAGCGCCACTGGATAGGGTCAGTGGGAGACCCCACCGTCCCGTAGATAGGGACAGTGGGAATCTCGTTTTTCCACATACAAGGGACGGCAATTGGCTTGTTATACTATGTTTTTCGTTGAGCAAAGCTTACGTGGTCCCGCCGTTTACCCGCGCTTCTCGAAAATCGAGTCAGACTGCCGTAATACGGGTTTACGTGCACCGCCGCGTGCGAAGAGATAGGGACACGCTGTCCAAAGTTTTACGTGCAGCTCCTCCCGAAGGCTATCCGCACGGTCCCCCATGGGACACGGGGCCGAGATACGCTCGGCCAACGCGAAGTGACCAACCCAACGGTTGGCCACTCCTACCGATTTTTCCTAAACGGTAAGGAATAGGAAACCCTCGGTTGGGGCCGGGACCGATTCAATCCCTGACGGCTATGCAGGCCGCTACCCGAGTTGTTAACCGCAACTCACACGTCGAGGCCGGAGAAGGGTTCCGAAATCCGATGGCGCCGTAGCACCCAAGGATTCCTTCACACAACCCCGACCTCTACCCCTTAAGCTATCTGGGGTACAACCACTGCCACTACGAGTCCAACCTCAATTGACCGGGCCGAGGACGAGTCCTCGTGGGCCAATCCCGGTCTCCCGTAGTACCGTTTATGCCCTGGTGAGGGTCCGGCGGGGTCCTACCACCCCTATTGCCGGCCTTATTGGGGTCGCGGGGCCACAAGGATGATCCCCGTAGGCCTACCATGTAGACCCCCCCTGCGATACACACACACATTCACACACACACTCACACATGCACGCCCGCGCTTGCGCGCCGGCATGCTTCACACGCACATACACACACACAGTCACTCGGCATTCCTTCTCGCAATCATCGACTCACGCATTCGGTACGCACGCACCACAAACTCGCAAAACCTTTCATACGTCTCTTTCGATTCAAGCACTCTACTCACATCCCATTCGTTCCCTCTTTTACACACATTCATACCATCCAAATCCCGAAACGCTTCATACATTCCACAATCACACAATACATGCACCCAATCCTCTCTCGCAGAGCCACAAACGCATTCAGCGGATTCACTCAGTCCTCTTGTAGCAAGGAAGTGGTTCAGCGTGCCATGCCCCGTCAATAGGCCGCACGCCTTAACCCCCGGGTCGAACCATTTGTTCTTCCCGGAGAACGTCACTTCCTTGATCCATTCATACAGCACTCTTCCATTATTACTCTCATTCCATCTCACTTGCCATTTCGCGGTCACTCTTTCATTCACCAATACACACTTTTCTTTCAAACTAAACTCTCTTACTTCCTCATTCGTAACTACATCCATACCGTCAAATTCCATACATCGCCTAGCTTTAAACAAGCAGGCCCGCCTGAGGCATTCCAGGTCCCACGGTACCGAGCCGGCCAGAACCTGCATCGCATCCGTGGAGACCGTTCTACACACCCGCGTACACGCATACAACACCGCTCGCTGACACCTCTGCAACTCCACACATACGCCTTTCAATCTTAACAACTCATACCACACAACGCAACCATACATCACACTCGGAACAACCAGGCCCTTCACAATCACACCAATCACACTCTTTTTCATTCCCCAGTCTCTCCTCAACACTCGCCCGAATTTCCCAATCATACCAGTCACCCGCCCTCTCATCAGATTCACATGCACACGGAAATTCATACCCATACCTATCCACACACCCAAATACTTCACACTGTCCACAAAACTCAGCTTACCCACACGCTCGCCATTCAATTCCACATGCACACGCCGATTCAGCATATTCAAACTTCCTTTCAACATCATGCATACCGTCTTTTTCTCCGATACATCCACACCCACACTCTTACCCCATTCGTACACCACTTTCATAATGCTACTCACATTCGCTTCTAAATCCATTCTCGTTCTTCCACCCACTACTAGTACCAAGTCGTCTGCATAAGCAACGGCCTTGGCACCTCTCGCACACAGATCATTCAGAAGTACATCCATACACAGATTCCATACAGTGGGTCCAGCAATGGACCCTTGCGGACATCCCCTTTCAGCATTCTTCCATACCACATTCAAATTACTACACATACACACCCTTCTATCCCTGAAATAATCATTCCACACATTCATTTCATCACTCGTGCATCCACTCTCTCGTAACCTTTCCAGAATCACACGCCACAAGAGGTAGTCAAACGCGCCTTTGAAGTCAACGAAAACCCCGGCTACGTTCGCCTCCTGTGAATCACACACATGCACTTTCAACCTCAACCACGCGTCTTCCGTACTTCTGCCACTCCTGAATCCATACTGACAATCATTCCATTTATCCTTCATTCTCTCATCCAATCGCGCTATGAGCATTCGCTCCAGGACCTTACCGAAACCGCTTAGAAGGCTTATAGGCCTGTACGATCTCGGCTCAGTCCTGTCCTTATCATACCCTTTCAGCAGGGTCACGACCCGAGCCTCCTTCCATGGCTGGGGGAAGCAACCCTCATTCAAACACGAGTCATACATGCTTTTAAGAAAGTCAGGCATGACCCACCACGCACACCGAATCATTCTATTGGTAATCCCGTCCATCCCCGGGGTCTTACCAATACTCATTCTTCTCACGGCCATGCTTAGCTCATGCTTACCAAACTCACTACTCTCACTGTCGTTCACCCCACGCGGGTCCTGCCGAATGACGCCATCATCTGGCGGGAAGAACTCATTCAGCAGGACGTTGGCGGACTCGCCCCACGTCCTCGTCCATCCTACACCATTCTTCAACGCAGTCAAAGTACATCCCTCCAAGCGTCCCATTAGAAGCTTGTAAAGGCGTCCCCATGGATCGGTTTCGTCCCTTACAAACTTCCGCCAATCACCCTCTTTCGCACTCTCAATCATCGTCTTATATTCCTTCACGCACTCTCTCCATTCATTCCATTTACTCCTATCAACATCACCCGTCCTTCTCCTTTCATTCTGGTACCTTTTTCTCAGCCTCCTCACTCGCTTCTTCATTCGCTCCAACTCCTCATTCCACCATACAACCCCTTTCATACGCATACCCTTTTTCACTCTTTTCATACATTCATTATTCGCACTATCCAACCATTCATAGACAAGCTGGACCTTCTCCGCCGCCGCGAGCGCCCCGAATCTATCAATCCCGTAGGCTAACGCAGAAGCAGATATCAGCCCAGCGTATCTATCCCAATCGCACTTCTTCGATATCCATTTCTTCATACACTCGTCATTCATGTCCAAAACCACTCCTTCATTACTTTCACCCAGAGCGATCACGATCGCATTGTGATCACTCAAGCCCCAGTCACACTGTAGCTTCCACTCCATCGGCCGACGTGCACCCCTGTAGAGAGTGACGTCAATGTCACTCTCACCACAGGGTCCACTGAACGTGAACGCATCCGTCGGCCGGTTTAACACATACATACCCTTCTGCACAATCCATTCACTTATACTTTCACCCCGCCTTTTATTCTGACGCCCCCTATCCATGGCTTTGCTAAACCACAGATCAGAGGTGGCATTCGCATCCATACCAACAATCACATCCTTTCCATTCGCCATTGCTAACACTCTATCCATGTATTCTAAGCTTTCATCAACACATTCATTAAACCTTGCATACAGCGACACTACGTACATCTCTCCCACTTCACACTTAATCCACACACACACACCATCCTTAAACTTACACTCTTCCACATTCATACAGTCCATCGCCCTATCAATCACACACACAGCCGCACTCCCTGACTCACTCGCAAACTTTCTAACCCCCGCAGGCAAACCACAGACCCGATCCACGTGCATATACGGCTCCTGGAGGAGACACACTTGTATCCCCTCCCGAAGCACGCACTGGCCCATCTCGCTCATAGCGATATAGGCTTTCTGCCCGTTCAGCTGCAGGAGTTTGAGCCATTTGCTACCATCCATACAACTCACCCCGCCACTCATCCCAATTACATCACACCCACCATCATTCATCCCATTCCCACCGACACCATTCACTCCTCCACTCGTCCCACTCATACCACCCGTTCCCTTCCTTGCATTGCGTTGGCCACGCTTAGGCATTTCCGAAACGCGACCTCAACAAGCCCAATCTCCAGACATACTCGGGACAGTTTGGCGACATTGCCGAGTGTCCCGAGGGTTGTCTCCTCGCTCTACAATTGCCGCAGTCCTCCGACCCGCGACAATCGGCGGCCCGATGTCCTGGCTTCGAGCATCTCCAACACAACTTATCCTTATTGCAGTCCTTCACTCTGTGCCCATAGCCCAAACAGCCGTAGCACCGAGGAATCTGCTCCCACTCCCTAACCTTGAATGACGCCCATCCAACGTATACCCTCCCTTCCTGGAGCAACCGTGCTCTACACTGGGTTGGCAGCTCCACTATCGCACCTGCTGCTCGTTGCCCTTCCTTCCCTTGCCTCTTCACCACCTTGACCCTCTTCCCGAACTCTTCCCTCGAGATCAAGCCTTTCAAACCTTTTTCGTACATGCCCTCCAGCAGTATGTCATCCGGCATATCGTGGGGGACATCGTACACTATTATACGGGGATCGATGGTTCTTGGACGATCTACCCGTAAGCCGGCATCTTTAAAGCCCGGACAGGAGGCCAACGCACCCCTATCCATATCGCTCGCCGTCTCCACCACTACACCTCCTCCACGGATCGGCTTGATACTCTTAACTCTCACATCTGCTTCCCTCATTACCTCGTCGCACATTCTCTTCTTAATCTCTCCTACAGATAATTCCTCTTTTTCCCCCCTAACAATAAGCGCATAGCTCTTGGTCGCGCTCATTTGTCCTCTCCTCTCTCCCAACCCCGCATCCACTCCACTTACCGTTTCATTCCTCTTCTCCACTCGTCTTAATACCTCTCCCATATCCATCATATACTTCCCCATCTCTCCCAGCCCCCGTTCCAACATCTCCAGACGGCTTTCCATCTCGCCAGGGCCTCCGGTCGGCCTATCCCTCCCCTCCATACCTTTCCTACCCTCCAGCTCCTCGATCCTTCCGACAAGACGGGCGTTCTCCGTCAACAGCTGTCGTATGATTTCCTCATACTTGCTGGTTTGATGGAGAATCTTGTCGGTCATGAAGCGAGTGATCTTGTTAGCGTCACTGCACAACAGACCTCTCAAGTCCTTCGTGACCTTCCCAGTCTCCTTGGCCAGCTCCTCTACCTTTCCCATATCCTCTACCGCCGTTGTCTCCAGTTCCATCTCAATCTCCATACTATCTTCTATTTCCCTCCCATCCGGCTTCTCAACCTTTATCTTCCTTACCTTATCCCTTATATCCTCGCACACGATGTAGAGTTCTCTGCATTCCGCCTTGTTCCTATCAAGAGCATTCGTCCTGCTCCCAACATCCTCTTTCCGCCGTTTCACTGACTGTTCCTCTGTCACTCCTACTATTCTTTCCGCCTTCTCTTCCTCTTTCCTTTCCCTCTTTCCATCCTTCTTCCCTTCCTTCACTGAAACCTGCTTCTTTACTTCCTTTTCTACCTCACGTTTCTCTCTCGCCTTAGCCCTTTCCGCTTTCTCCTTTGCCTTCCTAGCTTTCTTTTCCTTCTTCGTCTCTGTCCTGGCGAAGTCCACCAAGCTAGCAGATCTAGCAGATCTCGATCTAGACCGAGACCTGTCCTGAGTGACCGGAATCACCGGCCGTTCCTCATCACTACCACTGCTCGTCGATTCCTTCCTCAGCAGCCTATCCTTCAACCCATTTCTGTCCCCTCCCATCTTCACCCACCAATAACCCACTTTAGTTTTAACTTTCTCCTCCATCCTATATCACTACAGACGCTAACGAGCCCAGCACGACCGGTGGAGGTCACCGGCCGGCCAACGCACACCTTTACCCAAGTTGCAGACGAATTGCAGCGGGTAAGTCCGAAGGAGACAAACCTATCTCTCTAAACCTTGATTACAAGCCAAAGAGACCCCAATCCCAGAGGAGTTATCGAATTGCAATCGAATTGCAAACGAATTATTCCAAAGGGATAGGAAGGGAAACAAACCTACCACCCAAGACCTCGATTGCAAACGAAAAATACCCTAAGCCTAAAGAAATTCCCAAATCGCAAACGAATTGCAAACGAATAAGTCCAAAGGGAACGAACCTATCCCTTAGGATATCGATTGCAAGCCCAAAAGACCCTAATCCTACTAAAATTCACGAGTTGCTAACGAATTTCAGACGTAAAAGTACAGGGGAACGAACTTATCCCTCAAGACCCCGATTGCAACCCGAGAGACCCGAGTCCGAACGGAATTCGCAAGTCGCAGACGGATTGCGAACGAATAAGTATGGAGGGAACAAACCTATCCGTGAGAACCCCGATTGCAGCCCGAAACAGACCGAGAATACTATACACGACCCTCTATATACCTTAAAAACCCGAGCCCGAACGAAATTCGCGAGTCGCAAACGGATTGCGAACGTATAGGTACCGAGGGAACAAACCTATCCCTCAAAACCCCGATCGCAAACCGAAGGACCCGAGTCCGAACGGAATTCGCAAGTTGCAAACGGATTACGAACGAATAGGTATAGTGGGGAACAAACCCATCCGTCAGAACCCCGATTGCAAACCGAAACAGACCGAGAATATTATACGCGACCCTCTATATACCTTAAAAACCCGAGCCCGAACGAAATTCGCGAGTCGCAAACGGATTGCGAACGTATAGGTACCGAGGGAACAAACCTATCCCTCAAAAACCCCGATTGCAAACCGAAGGACCCGAGTCCTAACGGAATACGCAAGTTGCAAACGGATTGCAAACGAATAAGTATGGAGGGAACAAACCTATCCGTGAGAACCCCGATTGCAGCCCGAAACAGACCGAGAATACTATACGCGACCCTCTATATACCTTAAAAACCCGAGCCCGAACGAAATTCGCGAGTCGCAAACGGATTGCGAACGTATAGGTACCGAGGGAACAAACCTATCCCTCAAAAACCCCGATTGCAAACCGAAGGACCCGAGTCCTAACGGAATACGCAAGTTGCATACGGATTACGAACGAATAAGTATGGAGGGAACAAACCTATCCGTGAGAACCCCGATTGCAGCCCGAAACAGACCGAGAATACTATACACGACCCTCTATATACCTTAAAAACCCGAGCCCGAACGAAATTCGCGAGTCGCAAACGGATTGCGAACGTATAGGTACCGAGGGAACAAACCTATCCCTCAAAAACCCCGATTGCAAACCGAAGGACCCGAGTCCTAACGGAATACGCAAGTTGCAAACGGATTGCAAACGAATAAGTATAGGGGGGAACAAACCTATCCGTCAGAACCCCGATTGCAGCCCGAAACAGACCGAGAATACTATACACGACCCTCTATATACCTTAAAAACCCGAGCCCGAACGAAATTCGCGAGTCGCAAACGGATTGCGAACGTATAGGTACCGAGGGAACAAACCTATCCCTTAAAAACCCCGATCGCAAACCGAAGGACCCGAGTCCGAACGAAATTCGCAAGTTGCAAACGGATTGCAAACGAATAAGTACAGGGGGAACAAACCTATAACTCAAAATGTCGATTGCGAACCGAATAGACCGAATTCACCTTATCCCACACTCTATTCCGCATGCGTAACCCGTGTGCAATCGAAATCTGTAAGTTGCTCACTAAAAAGTAAAGTGAACAAACCCACTTTTCGAAAATCACACCTATCCCCTGTTACCCGGGTCTAGCATGTATAGAGTTAAGTCCTCGATATGTATAAAACGTATACCTTTTTGGGCGGGAAAGTCTCCACGTGGCAAATCGAAACCTTCGTCCTGCAGGCTGCCTGGGCGGATTTCCTCCGGGAAAAATGGTGGGAACAGCTTCCCTCCAGGTCCCCTTACACCTTTATGTCCACACAAGTGGGCCCACTAGCCCAAAAAAGGCCCAATAAGCCGCACAAGGCACGAGACAGTCACACGTGTTATTATCCCATATGCCACGATACACTTTTTTCGCACTGTTTTAAAACACACAATTTCACTTTAATAGTTGAAATTAATAGAACAAAATGTTCCTCTCGCTCTAAACTACACGTTAATACCACGCACTATTTAAATAAAACACTGCAAACCACCGAAAAACTGCTGTGAAGCGGGAGCTCACCTCCGACGATCCTCACCACTGACTATGCAAACATAGATCCCCCGAAGAGATAGGGACATGTATTCTATGACTGTACTAGAGTCTTTCCTTAGGACAACATTGCACCGTCTAGCTGACAGTATTTGATTGCCCTGGCTTCTCTTTCATTCAACCTTCGTAACCCCTTGGGATTAAGTAGTTTTGTTCTAAATGATCTCAAGCGTCTCGGATTCGATTCGGCATTCCAAGACTTTATAAGCCACAAAGGCCGTCAAGAGACACCTATGGGATCGGTTAACCACGATCGGAGGCCACTTAAAAAGTGTACCGAAACTCGTTACTGGGGCCCGCCGTTTCCGTTCGACCTAACGGTTAGCCTAGAGTCGTAATCCTCGGTAGGGATGCGGCGGTGTTTAGCTCCCCGCCGTCTTCCGCTTTCGAACATAAGCGGCATCCGGGTCAACCATGCTTTACCCGTCAAGCCTGCTTGCAACCACATACCACGCAGAGTCCAACCCACCTGGGACACGTCAACGTTTCACTTTCGACACAGAGGTACGTTGACGTGGGGCTCGTACCCAGTCCCCGCGTACCAGAGTAAAGTCATCCTGGTCCAACTTTCGACACGCCGGAGCATGCCTCCCTATTACTCCCCGGATCCCCGGGGAGGTTTTGCGGTAGGTGGCCTAACGTTCGAATGAATGCAGTTTACAGGAGAAATTCCTTTGCATTCCGTGAAGCGTTGGATCCCTTTGTTCTCGTTGTTCAGGCGAGGCCGTTCAAATCAAGGGTTCCAACTTTTCCACGATGGGATTCGACTGGCGTTCCCTGTTGAGGGAAGCCCTTAAGCACTTTGTACGGACTGGAGAGTCTGATGAGACAGTCTGACCAGCTTCACAGTACAGTGCTTCATGCATGATTGCCAGGGGAGTGGCCGTTTCCTCGAAACATCCGCTCTTTGACTATCACACGGGTTAGGCGTCTTTGGAGTCTGGGGTCTGTCTCTGGGGTTGTCCTCAAGTTCCAGCTTGGAGGGTTCTATGTACCTTTTAGCAAACTTACTGAATGCCAGGTACAAATCCCGGTTACTCACCAGTAAACTCGGTTCGCATGGCCACGTGTGACCATGTTGCCGGACCAAGTTAACCAGAGGTTTCCGAATCTCAACTACACAGGGACAGTCGAAGAGTATGTGACTAGAAGTTTGTTCCTCTCCACATTTACATCTCGAATCTTCGCTCAACCCGAATCGGTTCAGGTAAGACTTAAAAGATCCGTGTCCCGTTAAGAACTGCGATGTGTAGTGGTTAGGCTTTAGCCACCCCTTTCGCATCCTGTCATCAACACTGCTGAAGAACTTGTGTGTCTCTGAACCTTTGCCCGTGGTATCCCATCTTCTCTGCCATTGCTCCATGATTTGCTTTCGAATTTTATCTTTCTCAATGGCAGTCGGATCTTTCGGATCTCCACTACGGCTCCGTTCGATTGGTTCGTCTGACGGTTGGACAACTTCGCTACGTCTGATATGGTAATGAGCCACCCTCTCATCTAACATTAAGTCGATGGGAGGTGAGGCAGAGATCACCTGAAGTGCCTCGTGGGAGACAGTGCTATACGCTTTCGAAATCCAGACTAGGGTCCTCCTTTGCAAGGTAGCAAGGATTCTCCTGCTGTGACTGTTAGCCCTGTTCCACCATCCTGCCGCACCGTAGGCGACAATTGGGATGAAGAGGCACTTATATATCAGACTGAGGGATCTTTCTTTCATCCCCCAATTCGCGCCAGAGAGGAGATGTAGTCGACCGAGAAGGTCAAACCACTTTTTCTGCACGTTTTGAACGTGCTGAATGACTCCAAATCTAGGTTCGAACGTGACGCCCAGGTACTTCATTTCTTTAAGCATACGAATGTCTTGACCTCCCAATTTGACTTTAGGAGGCCTGTTTGAGTCGAGTTTGCCTTTCAACAATATCATTCCCGATTTGGGAATTGATACTTCCAGTTTGTGTAATTTGCACCAGTTCTCAACGATGTTCATCATACGCTTCGCCTCTGTTTCAAGGTGACGCCGGCTCTTGCCTTCGACGAGTGTTATAATGTCGTCGGCATATGCTATCGAATTAAAGCCAGCGTCGTGAAACTCTTTGAGTAGGGTGTCATAGTCTAAATTCCATCCAAGTGGACCGAAAATAGATCCCTGTGGGCAACCTTTAGTTACTTCCTTTCGTGCTTCATCGTACGTAACTTTCATGCACACCGTTCGATCTTGGAAGTAACTTTGTATAAGGTTATAGACGTTTGTGGGGCATTGTCTGTCTTTAAGCTGTTTCAAAAGACTAGGCCACCACAGATTGTCAAATGCCCCAGAGATATCAAGTGGGAACGCTAAAACGTAGTTGCACTGGCTTTCCTCTACTATTTGCGTCAGCCTTATAATCGCATCTTCCGTCGACTTTCCTGGTGTAAAACCGTACTGGTCTGTCGACGTACTAATGTGTGTGCGCTCTGATGTTTGTCCCGACTCCGAGTTCACAGGCTGTTTTAGTCGCTCTATAATGAGCCTTTCCAACGTTTTACCCATTATGCTTAGCAAGCATATGGGCCTATATGACTTAACAGCCTGCTCATCTTTGTCAGGAGCTTTGAGCAACGTTATAAGCATTCCCTCTTTCCATCTCTTTGGGAAGACACCATACTCGAGACAAGCATTGTATAATTTTTCAATTTCATCAAGCAATGGAATTGCATTTTTAAGTACCTCCGCTTCAATCCTGTCAGTACCTGGACTCTTCCCGCTTTTGTTGGTTCGAATTGCTTGAACTATTTCAAGCCGGGTAAATGGAGGTGCCTCACTCGAGATATATTCCTCCAGGCAGGCCCGTCGGATCTCATGGTGAGCTTCTGTCTCTCCTGATCTGTCATCGTCTGGTACTAACTGTTGAAGCAGAGATTCGCACGTTTCCTTCCAGGTAGTTGTCGATCCGTTTACTCCTATCACAGTGTTGAGAGCTTTGGTGGTGCTCATCTTACCCGATACAACTCGGTACGGAAGACTCCATACGTCTTTGTTGCCTTCGAGTGTGATGTAGCTCCTCCAGCTCCTCTTTCTGGACTTACTTG
>CM047428.1:55089962-55093475 GCA_026168455.1 Theocolax elegans
TCTCAGATCACGTGTAATGATGTTAATGTCCGCCCACGGCTGTATCTCATCCTCATACTGCAATGCAGACTTCTTCCCACTTTCCGTTTTTTCACCTTTCCCAACATCTACTTTCTTTCTCGCACCGGTTTGGAGTTCGCTACTCGATGTTGCCTCCAATCTCCTCTTCCTACCTGGACTTTCGCATTCCATCGGTTGCGCTAATTGAGTCCCTCCAGCTACATCCTTATCCGTCCCTCCAGCTACATCCTTATCCGTTCCTGCTGCTGGTTCCGGTTCACTACTCGCTTCTGTTTTCACTTTTCTAACTCCTTGACTGAGATCTTCGCACACAACATACAAGTCCTTCAAGTGACCTCTCCCACTTCTATCCTCACCAGGGGCCCTTTTTGGGACATTCTTAGGGGGGGCGCTCAACGTTGCAACAGCTTCCTTCCATTCCAGTGATTCCCTCTCTTTCTTCGTCAGTCCACGCTTCTCTCCCTTTTCCTCTTGCTTTCCATCACCTTTCTCTCCCTTACTCTTCTTCTTTTTCATTTCTTTCTTTACCGCCTTCTTAAATAACCTCATCTCTCTGTCTCCATCGGTATCAGTGAAGAAGTCACTATAAGTGGAATCCCCACCAAAACCAACAGAGCAACTGTCGCTACTACTTCCTTCCTCTCCACTCACTCTCAACATTTTTTTTGGATTTTTATTTTTATTTAGGTTTTTATTATTTTTTGACATCATTCTTGGGTTGGCCTCCCCGGCAGACACGACTCCCAGTGTCAGCGAACCGACACCGGTCACCACGTCGTTAAAGGGACGCCTCTAATTACAGGTCGATATAAAGGGTCCACCGCGGACTACGAACTACCACGGTAAGGCAAATACACCATGTCGGCCGCCCGGCTCGCATGGGTGGGTGCGCTAGGGACCCGACACGCACGGGCCATTCATCCTATCGCCACGCACCAGAACTTAGGATTACGGGGGATTATAGAGCCCCACTCGCGGCCGGCCAACTAAGGCAAGCCACCGTTCCTCCGGACGACAACGTACCCCCACCACGCCTTGTGGGGGTTGTTGGAGCCGCCCAAAAGGGTTACGGTATGGGGATGGTCGGCGCCTCTCCACCCCCAGCTCAGGTACCCCCGGGTTCGCCAATACCCGTCGGTGGTCCCCGAAGCCACCCGATACCCCCCGCAGATCACGCGACGAAACACAGCCGCCACGCGTCCGCCACCCGGTACCGGATGACCCAGGATACCACCGCCCTGAGGGCCGTAGATAGGGACAGTATTCTATGACTGTCTTAGAGTCTTTCCTTAGGGCAATATCACCGCATCAATCCGCAGTATTTGCTGCCCCGGAGCTCTCGTCAACAAGCCCCACAGCTCGGCGGTTTCATTCGTCGGCGATGGTGCCTAGAGTTTCCCCATCGAAAAGTGAGGCTCTCATGAGAGCCCCAACGGCATCGATTAACCTCGATGAGAGGCCACTAAGTGTACCAAAACTCCTTACTACAGCCCACCGCATTACACGGCTAGCCTAGAGTCGTAATTCTTGGTAAGAATTCGGCGGTGTTTAGCTCCCCGCCGTCTTCTGCTTTCGAACATAAGCAGCATCCGGGTCAAATCGCTTCACCCGTCAAGCCTGCTTGCAACCACACACCCCGCAGAGTCCAACCCAATACTGGGGACACGCTGACGTTTCACTTTCGACACAGAGGTACGCCAACGTGGGGCTCGGATCCCAGTCCCTGCGTACCAGAGTAAAGTCATCCTGGTCCAACTGTCGACATGCCGAAGCACGCCTCCCTATTACTCCCCGGATCCCCGAGGAGTTTTTGCGGTAGGTAGCCTAACGTTCGACTGTTCGTGAAGGGTAAAGCATTCGTCACTCCCTTCACGAGCTCTCCAAGGGATACCGTTCAAAAATCCCCTGAAAGAGAAAAAAGCGTACAAACCAAAAAGGCTTGTACGCTATTGCTTATGAAAGGTAAAACGTTCGACAATCCTTCCATAAGCCTTCCAAGGGATACCGTTCGAAAAATCCCTTGAAAGAGAGAAAAAATGCGTACAAGCAAAAGCTTGTACGCAACGGTGTTTTTAACATCTCACTCGACGCAAAGCCTTCAGTTCGGATGTGTATCACATCTCGACTTACTGACTTTATACGAAGAGAATTTTGATGAAAGGGACACCCTTCTATGAGACATCCCAGCGACTCGTCTGGATGAGAAACTACTTCGGTCCGGATGTGCCCCAAGGCAGACCTCGAAAGGCCCGCCTCAGTATTTTGACGCTGCACGTAGTACACCCCGAAGGATGTCTACTTTGATTTAGCGGCCGTCCCTTCTTTCCTAGGTAGAGTCTCCCTTGACGAGTTCGCCCAGATGAATAGCAGAATCGTTAACGGCGTATTTTCGATAACCAAGCGTATAGTAACCAAGAAATATCGCATGTTAAACAGTTGATCGCCGACATAGGCTCGACGAAGCAACTCGATTTCGAGGCGCACTAGTGGCAATCCTCTTCCTCCACTATCGCAGGAGGTCTACATCGGACCCTCGGAATTGGGGGCCGAGTCACTCACCCTCTCCCAACTCAGGAAATCTGAGAACAGGATTCCGCCAAGTCGTAGATAGGGATGTGTCGAGCGTGAGTAGCTGGTTAACTCTCCCCGCGACGGCGTGCGTATGACGCTTGCGGGTCCCACCCTGTAGGCCAGCTCTTCCACGATTCAGCTACATCACCACCAGGGGACGCAGACTTGGAAAAATTCAGTGCCCGTTGGCGCAAGAGTTTCGCCTTTACTCCGGAATCCACCCTATGTCGCCCTAGCTACGCCGGTTTCCCGAGGGGCAGCCCCACGGGGATCTGATTCCGCAGCAAAGTGTCCACTCTCTAACACGGGAGGAAGCAGTTCAGCTGCGATGGGATAACCTCTTCGGCTTTGCCCACGCACCCACGGGGAACCACGGGGAGGCCTGCTCCTTGAGTCCCGCCCGGACTCACAATAACAAATTTAAACATATAATTCTATACTAAATTTTTTTTAAATTATCGAATAAATTGTTTAAATAAAAATTTATATTATAATGAATACGTGCCGTTTTATAATACTGATTATTTATTGTCATTTTATTTGTATTACAATAAAGAAGTTCAGTCAAAAAATATAAAAAAAGAACCTTAATAATGTAAATAAAAAGATTAGTCTGCATTATTACAATTTTTTAATTACCTATTAATAATGCATAATTTTTATACTTTAAATTAAAAATAAGAATTACTTTTTTCATAATTTGTTATTGTAATATCATAGCAAATGACGTAATTTATTACAGCAATAATTCGAGTTAATTGTTATATACAATAACTTACAATAAAAATTCAACTGCTATTCAATTTGCATTTCATAAATAAATAATTTATTAATTTTGAAAAATCATATTCTTATATAATGTCTAATCTCCGAATCATTAAAATTGCAATTTAGATTAAACAGAATGTACCTTCACAGATG
>CM047428.1:55098575-55106075 GCA_026168455.1 Theocolax elegans
ACGATAAACAGAAAGCAATGCGCGTGGAGTACTTAGAAAAAATGCGAGAGCGAGGAAGCAATGCGCGTGGAGGACTTGGTAGAGAGGAGGAGTCCAGGGGAGACGCGTGACGGGACTTGGAAAAAAAAACGAGAGCGAGGAAGCAATGCGCGTGAAAGGAGCCGGTAGATAGCGGGAGTCCAGGGGAGACGCGTGACGGGACTTAGAAAAAAAACGATAAACAGAAAGCAATGCGCGTGGAGTACTTAGAAAAAATGCGAGAGCGAGGAAGCAATGCGCGTGGAGGACTTGGAAGAAAAACGAGAGCGAGGAAGCAATGCGCGTGGAGGACTTAGAAAAAAAAAAAGCAAGAACAAGAAAAGCATGCCGTGGGTGAACGGCGGGAGCAGCTAAGCTTTGGTTTTCAAAGATGGGAGTGTAATGAACGTAATGCCGTCCCTTATATGTGGAAAAACGAGATTCCCACTGTCCCTATCTCTTCGCACGCGGCGGTGCACGTAAACCCGTATTACGGCAGTCTGACTCGATTTTCGAGAAGCGCGGGTAAACGGCGGGACCACGTAAGCTTTGCTCAACGAAAAACATAGTATAACAAGCCAATTGCCGTCCCTTGTATGTGGAAAAACGAGATTCCCACTGTCCCTATCTCTTCGCACGCGGCGGTGCACGTAAACCCGTATTACGGCAGTCTGACTCGATTTTCGAGAAGCGCGGGTAAACGGCGGGACCACGTAAGCTTTGCTCAACGAAAAACATAGTATAACAAGCCAATTGCCGTCCCTTGTATGTGGAAAAACGAGATTCCCACTGTCCCTATCTCTTCGCACGCTGCGGTGCACGTAAATCCGTATTACGGCAGTCTGACTCGATTTTCGAGAAGCGCGGGTAAACGGCGGGACCATGTAAGCTTTGCTCAACGAAAAACATAGTATAACAAGCCAATTGCCGTCCCTTGTATGTGGAAAAACGAGATTCCCACTGTCCCTATCTCTTCGCACGCTGCGGTGCACGTAAATCCGTATTACGGCAGTCTGACTCGATTTTCGAGAAGCGCGGGTAAACGGCGGGACCATGTAAGCTTTGCTCAACGAAAAACATAGTATAACAAGCCAATTGCCGTCCCTTGTATGTGGAAAAACGAGATTCCCACTGTCCCTATCTCTTCGCACGCGGCGGTGCACGTAAACCCGTATTACGGCAGTCTGACTCGATTTTCCCGTCGGTCACCCATCTTCCTCCCGCTTTATCCATCCACCTTCCGATTTTAAACTTTTCCCGCGTGTCACCCATCTTTTTCCCGGAGTATCTATCTACAGTCCGATTTTAAAGTTTTCCCGCGTGTCACCCATCTTTTTCCCGGAGTATCTATCCACCTTCCAATTTTAAAGTTTTCCCGCGTGTCACCCATCTTTTTCTCGGAGTGTCTCTCTACAGTCCGATTTTAAAGTTTTCCCGCGAGTCACCCATCTTTTTCCCGGAGTATCCACCCATCGTCGGATTTTAATGTTTTCCCGCGAATCACCCATCCTCCGTCCCGATCCCTAATTACCTGTCCGCTTGCGCAGAAGAACGTTTTCCGGCCGGTCATCCATCCTCCGTACCAATCCCTAGTTACCTGCCTACTTGCGCAAAAGAACGTTTTCCGATCGGCCATCCATCCTCCGTAACGATCCCTAGTTACCTGTCTACTTGGGCGAAGAACGTTTTCCGACCGGTCATCCATCCTCCGTACCGAATCCTAGTTACCTGTCTACTTGGGCAAAAGAACGTTTTCCGATCGGTCATCGATCCTCCGTACCGATCCCTAGTTACCTGTCTACTTGCGCAAAAGAACGTTTTCCGACCGGTCATCCATCCTCCGTACCGTCCCCGAGTTATCTGTCTACTTGCGCAAAAGTTGAATTCCCGACCGGTTACCCATCCTCCGTCCCGATCCCAAGTCGTCTATCTACTTGCGCAAAAGTTGAAATCCCGACCGGTCATCCATCCTCCGTAACGTCCCCGAGTTATCTGTCTACTTGCGCAAAAGTTGAAATCCCGACCGGTTACCCATCCTCCGTCCCGATCCCTAGTCGTCTATCTACTTGCGCAAAAGTTGAAATCCCGACCGGTTACCCATCCTCCGTCCCGATCCCTAGTCGTCTATCTACTTGCGCAAAAGTTGAAATCCCGACCGGTCATCCATCCTCCGTACCGTCCCCGAGTTATCTGTCTACTTGCGCAAAAGTTGAATTCCCGACCGGTTACCCATCCTCCGTCCCGATCCCAAGTCGTCTATCTACTTGCGCAAAAGTTGAAATCCCGACCGGTCATCCATCCTCCGTAACGTCCCCGAGTTATCTGTCTACTTGCGCAAAAGTTGAAATCCCGACCGGTTACCCATCCTCCGTCACGATCCCTAGTCGTCTATCTACTTGCGCAAAAGTTGAAATCCCGACCGGTTACCCATCCTCCGTCCCGATCCCAGGTCGTCTATCTACTTGCGCAAAAGTTGAAATCCCGACCGGTCATCCATCCTCCGTACCGTCCCCGAGTTATCTGTCTACTTGCGCAAAAGAAAGTTTTCCGACCGGTCATCCATCCTCCGTCCCGAGCCCTATTCCACTATCTACTTGCGCAAAAGTTGAAATCCCGACCGGTTACCCATCCTCCGTCCCGATCCCTAGACGTCTATCTACTTGCGCAAAAGTTGAAATCCCGACCGGTTACCCATCCTCCGTCCCGATCCCTAGTCGTCTATCTACTTGCGCAAAAGTTGAAATCCCGACCGGTTACCCATCCTCCGTCCCGATCCCTAGTCGTCTATCTACTTGCGCAAAAGTTGAAATCCCGACCGGTTACCCATCCTCCGTCCCGATCCCAAGTCGTCTATCTACTTGCGCAAAAGTTGAAATCCCGACCGGTCATCCATCCTCCGTACCGTCCCCGAGTTATCTGTCTACTTGCGCAAAAGTTGAATTCCCGACCGGTTACCCATCCTCCGTCCCGATCCCAAGTCGTCTATCTACTTGCGCAAAAGTTGAAATCCCGACCGGTCATCCATCCTCCGTACCGTCCCCGAGTTATCTGTCTACTTGCGCAAAAGTTGAAATCCCGACCGGTTACCCATCCTCCGTCCCGATCCCTAGTCGTCTATCTACTTGCGCAAAAGTTGAAATCCCGACCGGTTACCCATCCTCCGTCCCGATCCCAGGTCGTCTATCTACTTGCGCAAAAGTTGAAATCCCGACCGGTCATCCATCCTCCGTTCCGTCCCCGAGTTATCTGTCTACTTGCGCAAAAGAAAGTTTTCCGACCGGTCATCCATCCTCCGTCCCGAGCCCTATTCCTCTATCTACTTGCGCAAAAGTTGAAATCCCGACCGGTCATCCATCCTCCGTTCCGTCCCCGAGTTATCTGTCTACTTGCGCAAAAGAAAGTTTTCCGACCGGTCATCCATCCTCCGTCCCGATCCCTAGTCGTCTATCTACTTGCGCAAAAGTTGAAATCCCGACCGGTTACCCATCCTCCGTCCCGATCCCAAGTCGTCTATCTACTTGCGCAAAAGTTGAAATCCCGACCGGTCATCCATCCTCCGTTCCGTCCCCGAGTTATCTGTCTACTTGCGCAAAAGAAAGTTTTCCGACCGGTCATCCATCCTCCGTCCCGAGCCCTATTCCTCTATCTACTTGCGCAAAAGTTGAAATCCCGACCGGTTACCCATCCTCCGTCCCGATCCCTAGTCGTCTATCTACTTGCGCAAAAGTTGAAATCCCGACCGGTTACCCATCCTCCGTCCCGATCCCAAGTCGTCTATCTACTTGCGCAAAAGTTGAAATCCCGACCGGTCATCCATCCTCCGTACCGTCCCCGAGTTATCTGTCTACTTGCGCAAAAGTTGAAATCCCGACCGGTTACCCATCCTCCGTCCCGATCCCTAGTCGTCTATCTACTTGCGCAAAAGTTGAAATCCCGACCGGTTACCCATCCTCCGTCCCGATCCCAGGTCGTCTATCTACTTGCGCAAAAGTTGAAATCCCGACCGGTCATCCATCCTCCGTTCCGTCCCCGAGTTATCTGTCTACTTGCGCAAAAGAAAGTTTTCCGACCGGTCATCCATCCTCCGTCCCGAGCCCTATTCCTCTATCTACTTGCGCAAAAGTTGAAATCCCGACCGGTTACCCATCCTCCGTCCCGATCCCTAGTCGTCTATCTACTTGCGCAAAAGTTGAAATCCCGACCGGTTACCCATCCTCCGTCCCGATCCCAAGTCGTCTATCTACTTGCGCAAAAGTTGAAATCCCGACCGGTCATCCATCCTCCGTTCCGTCCCCGAGTTATCTGTCTACTTGCGCAAAAGAAAGTTTTCCGACCGGTCATCCATCCTCCGTCCCGAGCCCTATTCCTCTATCTACTTGCGCAAAAGTTGAAATCCCGACCGGTTACCCATCCTCCGTCCCGATCCCTAGTCGTCTATCTACTTGCGCAAAAGTTGAAATCCCGACCGGTTACCCATCCTCCGTCCCGATCCCAAGTCGTCTATCTACTTGCGCAAAAGTTGAAATCCCGACCGGTCATCCATCCTCCGTTCCGTCCCCGAGTTATCTGTCTACTTGCGCAAAAGAAAGTTTTCCGACCGGTCATCCATCCTCCGTCCCGAGCCCCATTCCTCTATCTACTTGCGCAAAAGTTGAAATCCCGACCGGTTACCCATCCTCCGTCCCGATCCCTAGTCGTCTATCTACTTGCGCAAAAGTTGATATCCCGACCGGTTACCCATCCTCCGTCCCGATCCCTAGTCGTCTATCTACTTGCGCAAAAGTTGAAATCCCGACCGGTTACCCATCCTCCGTCCCGATCCCAAGTCGTCTATCTACTTGCGCAAAAGTTGAAATCCCGACCGGTCATCCATCCTCCGTTCCGTCCCCGAGTTATCTGTCTACTTGCGCAAAAGAAAGTTTTCCGACCGGTCATCCATCCTCCGTCCCGATCCCTAGTCGTCTATCTACTTGCGCAAAAGTTGAAATCCCGACCGGTTACCCATCCTCCGTCCCGATCCCAAGTCGTCTATCTACTTGCGCAAAAGTTGAAATCCCGACCGGTCATCCATCCTCCGTTCCGTCCCCGAGTTATCTGTCTACTTGCGCAAAAGAAAGTTTTCCGACCGGTCATCCATCCTCCGTCCCGAGCCCTATTCCTCTATCTACTTGCGCAAAAGTTGAAATCCCGACCGGTTACCCATCCTCCGTCCCGATCCCTAGTCGTCTATCTACTTGCGCAAAAGTTGAAATCCCGACCGGTTACCCATCCTCCGTCCCGATCCCAAGTCGTCTATCTACTTGCGCAAAAGTTGAAATCCCGACCGGTCATCCATCCTCCGTACCGTCCCCGAGTTATCTGTCTACTTGCGCAAAAGTTGAAATCCCGACCGGTTACCCATCCTCCGTCCCGATCCCTAGTCGTCTATCTACTTGCGCAAAAGTTGAAATCCCGACCGGTTACCCATCCTCCGTCCCGATCCCAGGTCGTCTATCTACTTGCGCAAAAGTTGAAATCCCGACCGGTCATCCATCCTCCGTACCGTCCCCGAGTTATCTGTCTACTTGCGCAAAAGAAAGTTTTCCGACCGGTCATCCATCCTCCGTCCCGAGCCCTATTCCACTATCTACTTGCGCAAAAGTTGAAATCCCGACCGGTTACCCATCCTCCGTCCCGATCCCTAGTCGTCTATCTACTTGCGCAAAAGTTGAAATCCCGACCGGTTACCCATCCTCCGTCCCGATCCCTAGTCGTCTATCTACTTGCGCAAAAGTTGAAATCCCGACCGGTTACCCATCCTCCGTCCCGATCCCTAGTCGTCTATCTACTTGCGCAAAAGTTGAAATCCCGACCGGTTACCCATCCTCCGTCCCGATCCCAAGTCGTCTATCTACTTGCGCAAAAGTTGAAATCCCGACCGGTCATCCATCCTCCGTACCGTCCCCGAGTTATCTGTCTACTTGCGCAAAAGTTGAATTCCCGACCGGTTACCCATCCTCCGTCCCGATCCCAAGTCGTCTATCTACTTGCGCAAAAGTTGAAATCCCGACCGGTCATCCATCCTCCGTACCGTCCCCGAGTTATCTGTCTACTTGCGCAAAAGTTGAAATCCCGACCGGTTACCCATCCTCCGTCCCGATCCCTAGTCGTCTATCTACTTGCGCAAAAGTTGAAATCCCGACCGGTTACCCATCCTCCGTCCCGATCCCAGGTCGTCTATCTACTTGCGCAAAAGTTGAAATCCCGACCGGTCATCCATCCTCCGTTCCGTCCCCGAGTTATCTGTCTACTTGCGCAAAAGAAAGTTTTCCGACCGGTCATCCATCCTCCGTCCCGAGCCCTATTCCTCTATCTACTTGCGCAAAAGTTGAAATCCCGACCGGTTACCCATCCTCCGTCCCGATCCCTAGTCGTCTATCTACTTCCGCAAAAGTTGAAATCCCGACCGGTTACCCATCCTCCGTCCCGATCCCAAGTCGTCTATCTACTTGCGCAAAAGTTGAAATCCCGACCGGTCATCCATCCTCCGTTCCGTCCCCGAGTTATCTGTCTACTTGCGCAAAAGAAAGTTTTCCGACCGGTCATCCATCCTCCGTCCCGAGCCCCATTCCTCTATCTACTTGCGCAAAAGTTGAAATCCCGACCGGTTACCCATCCTCCGTCCCGATCCCTAGTCGTCTATCTACTTGCGCAAAAGTTGATATCCCGACCGGTTACCCATCCTCCGTCCCGATCCCTAGTCGTCTATCTACTTGCGCAAAAGTTGAAATCCCGACCGGTTACCCATCCTCCGTCCCGATCCCAAGTCGTCTATCTACTTGCGCAAAAGTTGAAATCCCGACCGGTCATCCATCCTCCGTTCCGTCCCCGAGTTATCTGTCTACTTGCGCAAAAGAAAGTTTTCCGACCGGTCATCCATCCTCCGTCCCGATCCCTAGTCGTCTATCTACTTGCGCAAAAGTTGAAATCCCGACCGGTTACCCATCCTCCGTCCCGATCCCAAGTCGTCTATCTACTTGCGCAAAAGTTGAAATCCCGACCGGTCATCCATCCTCCGTTCCGTCCCCGAGTTATCTGTCTACTTGCGCAAAAGAAAGTTTTCCGACCGGTCATCCATCCTCCGTCCCGAGCCCTATTCCTCTATCTACTTGCGCAAAAGTTGAAATCCCGACCGGTTACCCATCCTCCGTCCCGATCCCTAGTCGTCTATCTACTTGCGCAAAAGTTGAAATCCCGACCGGTTACCCATCCTCCGTCCCGATCCCAAGTCGTCTATCTACTTGCGCAAAAGTTGAAATCCCGACCGGTTACCCATCCTCCGTCCCGATCCCTAGTCGTCTATCTACTTGCGCAAAAGTTGAAATCCCGACCGGTTACCCATCCTCCGTCCCGATCCCAAGTCGTCTATCTACTTGCGCAAAAGTTGAAATCCCGACCGGTCATCCATCCTCCGTACCGTCCCCGAGTTATCTGTCTACTTGC
>CM047428.1:55118575-55126774 GCA_026168455.1 Theocolax elegans
GACTTAGAAAAAAAACGATAAAGAGAAAGCAATGCGCGTGGAGGACTTGGAAAAAAAGCGAGAGCGAGGAAGCAATGCGCGTGAAGGACTTGGCAGAGAGCAGGAGTCCAGGGGAGACGCGTGACGGGACTTAGAAAAAAAACGATAAAGAGGAAGCAATGCGCGTGAAAGGAGCCGGTAGATAGCGGGAGTCCAGGGGAGACGCGTGACGGGACTTAGAAAAAAAACGATAAAGAGGAAGCAATGCGCGTGGAGGACTTGGCAGAGAGCATGATTCCAGGGGAGACGCGTGACGGGACTTAGAAAAAAAACGATAAAGAGGAAGCAATGCGCGTGAAAGGAGCCGGTAGATAGCAGGAGTCCAGGGGAGACGCGTGACGGGACTTAGAAAAAAAACGAGAGCGAGGAAGCAATGCGCGTGGAGGACTTGGCAGAGAGCAGGAGTCCAGGGGAGACGCGTGACGGGACTTAGAAAAAAAACGATAAAGAGGAAGCAATGCGCGTGGAGGACTTAGAAAAAAGCGAGAGCGAGGAAGCAATGCGCGTGGAGGACTTGGCAGAGAGCAGGAGTCCAGGGGAGACGCGTGACGGGACTTAGAAAAAAAAACGATAAAGAGGAAGCAATGCGCGTGAAAGGAGCCGGTAGATAGCGGGAGTCCAGGGAGACGCGTGACGGGGACTTAGAAAAAAACCGAGAGCGAGGAAGCAATGCGCGTGGAGTACTTGGTAGAGAGCAGGAGTCCAGGGGAGACGCGTGACGGGACTTAGAAAAAAACACGAGAGCGAGGAAGCAATGCGCGTGAAAGGAGCCGGTAGATAGCGGGAGTCCAGGGGAGACGCGTGACGGGACTTAGAAAAAAAACGATAAAGAGGAAGCAATGCGCGTGAAAGGAGCCGGTAGATAGCAGGAGTCCAGGGGAGACGCGTGACGGGACTTAGAAAAAAACGATAAAGAGAAAGCAATGCGCGTGGAGGACTGGTAGAGAGCAGGAGTCCAGGGGAGACGCGTGACGGACTTAGAAAAAAAAACGATAAAGAGGAAGCAATGCGCGTAAAAGGAGCCGGTAGATAGCGGGAGTCCAGGGAGACGCGTGACGGGACTTAGAAAAAAAGCGAGAGCGAGGAAGCAATGCGCGTGGAGGACTTGGTAGAGAGCATGATTCCAGGGAGACGCGTGACGGGACTTAGAAAAAAAACGATAAAGAGTAGAAGCAATGCGCGTGGAAAGGGAGCCGGTAGATAAGGGAGACGCGTGACGAGGACTTAGAAAAAAAACGATTAAAGAGGAAGCAATGCGCGTGAAAGGAGCCGGTAGATAGCGGGGCTCCAGGGGAGACGCGTGACGGGACTTAGAAAAAAACGATAAAGAGCAAGCAATGCGCGTGGAGGACCTTGGTAGAGAGCAGGAGTCCAGGGGAGACGCGTGACGGGGACTTAGAAAAAAAGCGATAAAGAGAAAGCAATGCGCGTGGAGGACTTAGAAAAAAAAGCGAGAAGCGGAGGAAGCAATGCGCGTGGAGGACTTAGAAAAAAAACGCGATTGTCGAAGCACATGCGCGTGGAGGACTTAGAAAAAAAAACGCGATTGTCGAGCAATGCGCGTGGAGGACTTAGAAAAAAAACGCGATTGTCGAAGCATGCGCGTGGAGGACTTAGAAAAAAAAACGCGATTGTCGAAGCAATGCGCGTGGAGGACTTGGAAAAAAAAGCGAGAGCGAGGAAGCAATGCGCGTGGAGGACTTGGTAGAGAGCAGGATTCCAGGGGAGACGCGTGACGGGACTTAGAAAAAAAAACGATAAAGAGGAAGCAATGCGCGTGAAAGGAGCCGGTAGATAGCGGGAGTCCAGGGGAGACGCGTGACGGGACTTAGAAAAAAAGCGATAAAGAGAAAGCAATGCGCGTGGAGGACTTAGAAAAAAAAAACGCGATTGTCGAAGCAATGCGCGTGGAGGACTTAGAAAAAAAAACGCGACTGTCGAAGCAATGCGCGTGGAGGACTTAGAAAAAAAAACGCGACTGTCGAAGCAATGCGCGTGGAGGACTTGGAAAAAAAACGCGATTGTCGAAGCAATGCGCGTGGAGGACTTGGCAGAGAGCAGGAGTCCAGGGGAGACGCGTGACGGGACTTAGAAAAAAAACGATAAAGAGGAAGCAATGCGCGTGAAAGGAGCCGGTAGATAGCGGGGTCCAGGGGAGACGCGTGACGGACTTAGAAAAAAAGTCGAGAGCGAGGAAGCAATGCGCGTGGAGGACTTAGAAAAAAAAACGCGATTGTCGAAGCAATGCGCGTGGAGGACTTAGAAAAAAAAACGGCGATTGTCGAAGCAATGCGCGTGGAGGACTTAGAAAAAAAAAACGCGATTGTCGAAGCAATGCGCGTGGAGGACTTGGAAAAAAAGCGAGAGCGAGGAAGCAATGCGCTGGAGGACCTTGAAAAAAAGCGAGAGCGAGGAAGCATGCGCGTGAAAGGAGCCGGTAGAATAGCGGGAGTCCAGGGGATACGCGTGACGGGACTTAGAAAAATATGCAGATGAGAGAGCTAGGAAAGCAATGCGCCGTGGAGGACCTTGAGAAAAAAAACGAGAGTGTAGGAAGGCAATGGCGCGTGGAGGACTTAGGAAAGAAAAAACGCGATGAAGCAATGCGCGTGAGGACTTAGAAAAAAACGCGAGTCGAAGGAATGCGCGTGGAGGACTTAGAAAAAAAACGCGAGTCGAAGCAATGCGCGTGGAGACTTGGCAGAGAGCAGGAGTCCAGGGAGACGCGTGACGGGACTTAGAAAAAAACGATAAGAGGAAGCAATGCGCGTGGAGGACTTAGAAAAAAGCGAGAGCGAGGAAGCAATGCGCGTGAAGGAGCCGGTAGATAGCGGGAGACCAGGGAGACGCGTGACGGGACTTAGAAAAAACCGAGAGCGAGGAAGCAATGCGCGTGGAGTACTTGGCAGAGAGCAGAGTCCAGGGGAGACGCGTGACGGGACTTAGAAAAAAAACGATAAGAGGAAGCAATGCGCGTGAAAGGAGCCGGTAGATAGCGGGGCTCCAGGGGAGACGCGTGACGGGACTTAGAAAAAAAAGATAAGAGAAGCAATGCGCGTGGAGGACTTGTAGAGAGCAGAGTCCAGGAGACGCGTGACGGGACTTAGAAAAAAAACGATAAAGGGAAGCAATGCGCGTGAAAGGAGCGGTAGATAGCGGGGCTCCAGGGAGACGCGTGACGGGACTTAGAAAAAAAACGATAAAGAGAAAGCAATGCGCGTGGAGGACTTAGAAAAAAAGCGAGAGCGAGGAAGCAATGCGCGTGGAGGACTTGGTAAGAGCAGGTCCAGGGGAGACGCGTGACGGGACTTAGAAAAAAAACGATAAAGAGAAAGCAATGCGCGTGGAGGACTTAGAAAAAAAGCGAGAGCGAGGACAATGCGCGTGAAAGGAGCCGGTAGATAGCGGGAGTACAGGGGAGCGCGTGACGGGACTTAGAAAAAAAACGATAAAGAGGAAGCAATGCGCGTGAAAGGAGCTAGATAGCAGGAGTCCAGGGGAGACGCGTGACGAGACTTAGAAAAAAAACGATAAAGAGAAAGGAATGCGCGTGGAGGACTTGGTAGAGAGCAGGAGTCCAGGGGAACGCGTGACGGGACTTAGAAAAAAACGATAAAGAGACAATGCGCGTGGAGGACTTAGAAAAAAAACGCGATTGTCGAAGCAATGCGCGTGGAGGACTTAGAAAAAAAACGCGATTGTCGAAGCAATGCGCGTGGAGGACTTAGAAAAAAAACGCGATTGTCGAAGCAATGCGCGTGGAGGACTTGGAAAAAAATGCTTATGAAGAAGCAATGCGCGTGGAGGACTTAGAAAAAAAATGCTTATGAAGAAGCAATGCGCGTGGAGGACTTAGAAAAAAAAGCGAGAGTGAGGAAGCAATGCGCGTGAAAGGAGCCGGTAGGTAGCGGGGCTCCAGGGGAACGCGTGACGGGACTTAGAAAAAAAACGATAAAGAGGAAGCAATGCGCGTGAAAGGAGCCGGTAGATAGCAGGAGTCCAGGGGAGACGCGTGACGGGACTTAGAAAAAAAACGATAAAGAGAAAGCAATGCGCGTGACGGGACTTAGAAAAAAGCGAGAGCGAGAAAGCAATGCGCGTGGAGGACTTGGCAGAGAGCAGGAGTCCAGGGGAGACGCGTGACGGGACTTAGAAAAAAAACGATAAAGAGGAAGCAATGCGCGTGAAAGGAGCCGGTAGATAGCAGGAGTCCAGGGAGACGCGTGACGGGACTTAGAAAAAAAACGATAAAGAGAAAGCAATGCGCGTGGAGGACTTGGAAAAAAGCGAGAGCGAGGAAGCAATGCGCGTGAAGGACTTGGCAGAGAGCAGGAGTCCAGGGAGACGCGTGACGGGACTTAGAAAAAAAACGATAAAGAGGAAGCAATGCGCGTGAAAGGAGCCGGTAGATAGCGGGAGTCCAGGGGACGCGTGACGGGACTTAGAAAAAAAACGATAAAGAGGAAGCAATGCGCGTGGAGGACTTGGCAGAGAGCATGATTCCAGGGGAGACGCGTGACGGGACTTAGAAAAAAAACGATAAAGAGGAAGCAATGCGCGTGAAAGGAGCCGGTAGATAGCAGGAGTCCAGGGGAGACGCGTGACGGGACTTAGAAAAAAAACGAGAGCGAGGAAGCAATGCGCGTGGAGGACTTGGCAGAGAGCAGGAGTCCAGGGGAGACGCGTGACGGGACTTAGAAAAAAAACGATAAAGAGGAAGCAATGCGCGTGGAGGACTTAGAAAAAAGCCTGAGAGCGAGGAGGAAGCAATGCGCGTGGAGGACTTGGCAGAGAGCAGGAGTCCAGGGGAGACGCGTGACGGGACTTAGAAAAAAAAAACGATAAAGAGTAAGCAATGCGCGTGAAAGGAGCCGGTAGATAGCGGGAGTCCAGGGAGACGCGTGACGGGACTTAGAAAAAAACCGAGAGCGAGGAAGCAATGCGCGTGGAAGTACTTGGTAGAGAGCAGGAGTCCAGGGGAGACGCGTGGACGGGACTTAGAAAAAAAACACGAGAGCGGAGGAAGCAATGCGCCGTGAAAGGAGCGGTAGATAGCGGGAGTCCCGGGGAGACGCGTGACGGGACTTAGAAAAAAAAACGATTAAAGAGGAAGACAATGCGCGTGAAAGGAGCCGGTAGCTAGCAGGAGTCCAGGGAGACGCGTGACGGGACTTGAAAAAAACGATAAAGAGAACGCAATGCGCGTGGGAGGACTTGGTAGAGAGCAGGAGTCTCAGGGGGAGACGCGTGACGGGACATTAGAAAAAAAAACGATAAAGAGGAAGCAATGCGCGTAAAAGGAGCCGGTAGATAGCGGGAGTCCAGGGGAGACGCGTGACGGGACTTAGAAACAAAAGCGAGGGAGAGCGAGGCAAGCAATGCGCGTGGAGGACTTGGTAGAGAGCATGATCCAGGGGAGACGCGTGACGGGACTTAGAAAAAAAACGAATAAAGAGGAAGCAATGCGCGTGAAAGTAGCCGGTAGATAGCGGGGCTCCAGGGGAGACGCGTGACGGGACTTAGAAAAAAAACGATAAAGAGCAAGCAATGCGCGTGGAGGACTTGGTAGAGAGCAGGATTCCAGGGGAGACGCGTGACGGGACTTAGAAAAAAAGCGATAAAGAGAAAGCAATGCGCGTGGAGGACTTAGAAAAAAAGCGAGAGCGAGGAAGCAATGCGCGTGGAGGACTTAGAAAAAAAACGCGATTGTCGAAGCAATGCGCGTGGAGGACTTAGAAAAAAAACGCGATTGTCGAAGCAATGCGCGTGGAGGACTTAGAAAAAAAACGCGATTGTCGAAGCAATGCGCGTGGAGGACTTAGAAAAAAAAACGCGATTGTCGAAGCAATGCGCGTGGAGGACTTGGAAAAAAAGCGAGAGCGAGGAAGCAATGCGCGTGGAGGACTTGGTAGAGAGCAGGATTCCAGGGGAGACGCGTGACGGGACTTAGAAAAAAAACGATAAAGAGGAAGCAATGCGCGTGAAAGGAGCCGGTAGATAGCGGGAGTCCAGGGGAGACGCGTGACGGGACTTAGAAAAAAAGCGATAAAGAGAAAGCAATGCGCGTGGAGGACTTAGAAAAAAAACGCGATTGTCGAAGCAATGCGCGTGGAGGACTTAGAAAAAAAAACGCGACTGTCGAAGCAATGCGCGTGGAGGACTTAGAAAAAAAACGCGACTGTCGAAGCAATGCGCGTGGAGGACTTGGAAAAAAAACGCGATTGTCGAAGCAATGCGCGTGGAGGACTTAGAAAAAAAAACGCGATTGTCGAAGCAATGCGCGTGGAGGACTTGGAAAAAAAGCGAGAGCGAGGAAGCAATGCGCGTGGAGGACTTGGTAGAGAGCAGGATTCCAGGGGAGACGCGTGACGGGACTTAGAAAAAAAACGATAAAGAGGAAGCAATGCGCGTGAAAGGAGCCGGTAGATAGCGGGAGTCCAGGGGAGACGCGTGACGGGACTTAGAAAAAAAGCGATAAAGAGAAAGCAATGCGCGTGGAGGACTTAGAAAAAAAAACGCGATTGTCGAAGCAATGCGCGTGGAGGACTTAGAAAAAAAAACGCGACTGTCGAAGCAATGCGCGTGGAGGACTTAGAAAAAAAACGCGACTGTCGAAGCAATGCGCGTGGAGGACTTGGAAAAAAAACGCGATTGTCGAAGCAATGCGCGTGGAGGACTTGGCAGAGAGCAGGAGTCCAGGGGAGACGCGTGACGGGACTTAGAAAAAAAACGATAAAGAGGAAGCAATGCGCGTGAAAGGAGCCGGTAGATAGCGGGAGTCCAGGGGAGACGCGTGACGGGACTTAGAAAAAAAGCGAGAGCGAGGAAGCAATGCGCGTGGAGGACTTAGAAAAAAAAACGCGATTGTCGAAGCAATGCGCGTGGAGGACTTAGAAAAAAAAACGCGATTGTCGAAGCAATGCGCGTGGAGGACTTAGAAAAAAAAACGCGATTGTCGAAGCAATGCGCGTGGAGGACTTGGAAAAAAAGCGAGAGCGAGGAAGCAATGCGCGTGGAGGACTTGGAAAAAAAGCGAGAGCGAGGAAGCAATGCGCGTGAAAGGAGCCGGTAGATAGCGGGAGTCCAGGGGATACGCGTGACGGGACTTAGAAAATATGCGAGAGCGAGGAAGCAATGCGCGTGGAGGACTTGGAAAAAAAGCGAGAGTGAGGAAGCAATGCGCGTGGAGGACTTGGAAGAAAAACGAGAGCGAGGAAGCAATGCGCGTGGAGGACTTAGAAAAAAAAAGCAAGAACAAGAAAAGCATGCCGTGGGTGAACGGCGGGAGCAGCTAAGCTTTGGTTTTCAAAGATGGGAGTGTAATGAACGTAATGCCGTCCCTTATATGTGGAAAAACGAGATTCCCACTGTCCCTATCTCTTCGCACGCTGCGGTGCACGTAAATCCGTATTACGGCAGTCTGACTCGATTTTCGAGAAGCGCGGGTAAACGGCGGGACCACGTAAGCTTTGCTCAACGAAAAACATAGTATAACAAGCCAATTGCCGTCCCTTGTATGTGGAAAAACGAGATTCCCACTGTCCCTATCTCTTCGCACGCTGCGGTGCACGTAAATCCGTATTACGGCAGTCTGACTCGATTTTCGAGAAGCGCGGGTAAACGGCGGGACCACGTAAGCTTTGCTCAACGAAAAACATAGTATAACAAGCCAATTGCCGTCCCTTGTATGTGGAAAAACGAGATTCCCACTGTCCCTATCTCTTCGCACGCTGCGGTGCACGTAAATCCGTATTACGGCAGTCTGACTCGATTTTCGAGAAGCGCGGGTAAACGGCGGGACCATGTAAGCTTTGCTCAACGAAAAACATAGTATAACAAGCCAATTGCCGTCCCTTGTATGTGGAAAAACGAGATTCCCACTGTCCCTATCTTCAGCAGATTCCTAGTTTTTTTTAGTGTACGTACCACAACGTTTCTACCAATAATTTTAAACTCGTTGAGTAATAAATTGCCTTCGCATCTCATGTTTTATTCCACTTCGGTAATTTTAATAAGTGGTCACATCTGACGCATCAACTTAAAATTCTACGTTCACCCCTCACACCTCCTTACGTAAAACTTATCAATTACGCGATGACACGCGCACAGTAAAATTTTGATCGTCGAATCCCACTGACACAAATATTTCACTTCGGCAAA
>CM047428.1:55126874-55134374 GCA_026168455.1 Theocolax elegans
CCTGGAGCAACCTCAGCAAGTTTAATTTTTACACACGCTGCTACAGGGCAGCCCGACTGACTGGCGAAGAAAGCCCGGGCCCTGGTACTATCGTGCGGTCCGGGCGTGCACGATCGGCGATCCGAACGCCGACCTCCCGGTTTATATGATGTACCCTCTTTACATCCAGGTATTCATAGTACTTCCCGTCGAGCTATAGGTTTTCACTGCCTCCCTTGCTTGGCGCACTGCCTTCTCGTATCGCAGATACGTTTATCCTGAGTTTGCGTCTTAACACCGGCCGGCCACCTCTCCAACCGACCGATGCCCATTGCTGCGATTTAGCCTACCGAGACGCTGATGCCTACGCAGTCAGCGTTCGGCGTTTCCCCCTCTGGCGGCGTGGACGCACGCAGTTGGTTTTCCAGAGGATTCCATGCACACAATATTCAGGCGAACATAGCCTGCTTTGAGCACTCTAATTTGTTCAAAGTAAACGTACCGGCCCACCTCGACACTCGATCAAGAGCACCGCGATGGGATATAAGCTGGGCCTGCCCCCGTTAAGGGACAAAGCCCACCGGTAGGACGTCCCACAATCATGTCAGTTAAACATCGCGAGCGATGAACCGACAGCGTGGCACACAGATTCAACTACGAGCTTTTTAACCGCAACAACTTTAATATACGCTATTGGAGCTGGAATTACCGCGGCTGCTGGCACCAGACTTGCCCTCCAATGGATCCTCGTTAAAGGATTTAAAGTGTACTCATTCCGATTACGGGGCCTCGGATGAGTCCCGTATAGTTATTTTTCGTCACTACCTCCCCGTGCCGGGAGTGGGTAATTTGCGCGCCTGCTGCCTTCCTTGGATGTGGTAGCCGTTTCTCAGGCTCCCTCTCCGGAATCGAACCCTGATTCCCCGTTACCCGTTACAACCATGGTAGGCGCAGAACCTACCATCGACAGTTGATAAGGCAGACATTTGAAAGATGCGTCGCCGGTGCGAGACCGTGCGATCAGCACAAAGTTATTCAGAGTCACCAAGGTAAACGGTAAACGGGCGGACCCATTACCGATTAGTTTTGATCTAATAAAAGCGTTCCTCCCATCACTGGTAGGAACTCTGGTTTGCATGTATTAGCTCTAGAATTACCACAGTTATCCAAGTAAATGTGGGTACGATCTAAGGAACCATAACTGATTTAATGAGCCATTCGCGGTTTCACCTTAATGCGGCATGCACTGAGACATGCATGGCTTAATCTTTGAGACAAGCATATGACTACTGGCAGGATCAACCAGGGAGCTTCGTTCATACGCGCAAGCAATTGCGCGTACGAGAGCTCGCTCGAGGGAGCGACTCGCGTACGCTTGTACAAGTGCCATCCGCCGCATCCGTGTAGGAAGCGGCGACACACTTAGTTAAACGTATTACGACAAAGTCGTCCGCCGTTAAAGGGCGCTTTCGGACAAATATATTATATATTTCTTTCTCTTCGAAGAGAGAATCGCGACGGTTACCGTACGCCCGTCGACAAACGCGCTTGGTAGCGCGAAGCCGACTCACGGTAACGCGCATCGCGGTAATTATTATACATGTTCAAACAGTCTCATCTCGTGAAACGAGTGTTACCCGACGTTAGACAAAACACGGTTAGCGTGTCGTCGGTCGTCGTGGTCGGACGAAAAGATTTCGCCGTTCATCGTGTTAGATGCTGTAAAATTGTATTCTCGCTCGGAATCGAGTGAGTCGATGCTCAGTGTTTACCGTGCGCTCGAGACACACAGTGAGTCGAAGCGCACGATCTATGAACGCCCAGGGCGTGTACCGCATAAAGGGCCATTCGGTCAGGGACGCCGACCCGCGGTAATGCTGTGGAAAATGTTCTCGCGCCGGTCGCCTTCCGACGACGGTGCTTCTCTTACAGATACCTGGGCTCCCGCCGAGGCACCGGCGACATATGGTCTTATACACAGGCGCTTATGGGGGAAAACCTCCTCGAGAGCCCCGGACCCGGGACCGACCGTATATCTTTATTATAATATCATATACAAAATTTTATTTTTTCACTATCTACTTGACTTAAACGATCCGTGAGTTAAATAAATTATTAAATTTTCATTAATTATCTATCTACCCGACACTTTTATATGATAAAAGAACAGAGTACATATTAAATAATTCTCTATCTACCCACGTATAAATCTATCTTACTTATGTATCTATCTACCTACCCTAAATGATACGTACATATTTCCACTATCTACTTGCGTGAGATCCGCAAGTAGATAGAGAACTAGGGATCGGGACGGAGGATGGGTAACCGGTCGGGATTTCAACTTTTGCGCAAGTAGATAGACGACTAGGGATCGGGACAGAGGATGGGTAACCAGTCGGGATTTCAACTTTTGCGCAAGTAGATAGACGACTTGGGATCGGGACGGAGGATGGGTAACCGGTCGGGATTTCAACTTTTGCGCAAGTAGATAGACGACTAGGGATCGGGACGGAGGATGGGTAACCGGTCGGGATTTCAACTTTTGCGCAAGTAGATAGAGGAATAGGGCTCGGGACGGAGGATGGGTAACCGGTCGGGATTTCAACTTTTGCGCAAGTAGATAGAGGAATAGGGCTCGGAACGGAGGATGGATGACCGGTCGGAAAACTTTCTTTTGCGCAAGTAGACAGATAACTCGGGGACGGTACGGAGGATGGATGACCGGTCGGGATTTCAACTTTTGCGCAAGTAGATAGACGACTAGGGATCGGGACGGAGGATGGGTAACCGGTCGGGATTTCAACTTTTGCGCAAGTAGATAGACGACTTGGGATCGGGACGGAGGATGGGTAACCGGTCGGGATTTCAACTTTTGCGCAAGTAGATAGACGACTAGGGATCGGGACGGAGGATGGGTAACCGGTCGGGATTTCAACTTTTGCGCAAGTAGATAGAGGAATAGGGCTCGGGACGGAGGATGGATGACCGGTCGGAAAACTTTCTTTTGCGCAAGTAGACAGATAACTCGGGGACGGTACGGAGGATGGATGACCGGTCGGGATTTCAACTTTTGCGCAAGTAGATAGACGACTAGGGATCGGGACGGAGGATGGGTAACCGGTCGGGATTTCAACTTTTGCGCAAGTAGATAGACGACTTGGGATCGGGACGGAGGATGGGTAACCGGTCGGGATTTCAACTTTTGCGCAAGTAGATAGACGACTAGGGATCGGGACGGAGGATGGGTAACCGGTCGGGATTTCAACTTTTGCGCAAGTAGATAGAGGAATAGGGCTCGGGACGGAGGATGGATGACCGGTCGGAAAACTTTCTTTTGCGCAAGTAGACAGATAACTCGGGGACGGTACGGAGGATGGATGACCGGTCGGGATTTCAACTTTTGCGCAAGTAGATAGAGGAATAGGGCTCGGGACGGAGGATGGGTAACCGGTCGGGATTTCAACTTTTGCGCAAGTAGATAGACGACTTGGGATAGGGACGGAGGATGGGTAACCGGTCGGGATTTCAACTTTTGCGCAAGTAGATAGACGACTAGGGATCGGGACGGAGGATGGGTAACCGGTCGGGATTTCAACTTTTGCGCAAGTAGATAGACGACTAGGGATCGGGACGGAGGATGGGTAACCGGTCGGGATTTCAACTTTTGCGCAAGTAGATAGAGGAATAGGGCTCGGGACGGAGGATGGATGACCGGTCGGAAAACTTTCTTTTGCGCAAGTAGACAGATAACTCGGGGACGGTACGGAGGATGAATGACCGGTCGGGATTTCAACTTTTGCGCAAGTAGATAGACGACTAGGGATCGGGACGGAGGATGGGTAACCGGTCGGGATTTAAACTTTTGCGCAAGTAGATAGACGACTTGGGATCGGGACGGAGGATGGGTAACCGGTCGGGATTCCAACTTTTGCGCAAGTAGATAGACGACTAGGGATCGGGACGGAGGATGGGTAACCGGTCGGGATTTCAACTTTTGCGCAAGTAGATAGAGGAATAGGGATCGGGACGGAGGATGGGTAACCGGTCGGGATTTCAACTTTTGCGCAAGTAGATAGACGACTAGGGATCGGGACGGAGGATGGGTAACCAGTCGGGATTTCAACTTTTGCGCAAGTAGATAGACGACTTGGGATAGGGACGGAGGATGGGTAACCGGTCGGGATTTCAACTTTTGCGCAAGTAGATAGACGACTAGGGATCGGGACGGAGGATGGGTAACCGGTCGGGATTTCAACTTTTGCGCAAGTAGATAGAGGAATAGGGCTCGGGACGGAGGATGGATGACCGGTCGGAAAACTTTCTTTTGCGCAAGTAGCCAGATAACTCGGGGACGGTACGGAGGATGGATGACCGGTCGGGATTTCAACTTTTGCGCAAGTAGATAGAGGAATAGGGCTCGGGACGGAGGATGGATGACCGGTCGGAAAACTTTCGTTTGCGCAAGTAGACAGATAACTCGGGGTCGGTACGGAGGATGGATGACCGGTCGGAAAACGTTCTTTTGCGCAAGTAGACAGGTAACTAGGGATCGGTACGGAGGATCGATGACCGATCGGAAAACGTTCTTTTGCCCAAGTAGACAGGTAACTAGGGTTCGGTACGGAGGATGGATGACCGGTCGGAAAACGTTCTTCGCCCAAGTAGACAGGTAACTAGGGATCGTTACGGAGGATGGATGGCCGATCGGAAAACGTTCTTTTGCGCAAGTAGACAGATAACCCGGGGTCGGTACGGAGGATGGATGATCGGTCGGAAAACGTTCTTCTGGGCAAGTAGACAGATAACCCGGGGTCGGTACGGAGGATGGATGATCGGTCGGAAAACGTTCTTCTGGGCAAGTAGACAGATAGCTCGGGGTCGATACGGAGGATGGATGACCGGTCGGGATTTCAACTTTTGCGCAAGTAGATAGACGACTAGGGATCGGGACGGAGGATGGGTAACCGGTCGGGATTTCAACTTTTGCGCAAGTAGATAGAGGAATAGGGCTCGGGACGGAGGACGGGAGGATGGATGGATCGGTCGGAAAACGTTCTTTTGCGCAAGTAGACAGGTAACTAGGGATCGGTACGGAGGATCGATGGACCGATCGGAAAACGTTCTTTTGCCCAAGTAGACAGGTAACTAGGGTTCGGTACGGAGGATGGATGACCGGTCGGAAAACGTTCTTCGCCCAAGTAGACAGGTAACTAGGGATCGTTACGGAGGATGGATGGCCGATCGGAAAACGTTCTTTTGCGCAAGTAGACAGATAACCCGGGGTCGGTACGGAGGATGGATGATCGGTCGGAAAACGTTCTTCTGGGCAAGTAGACAGATAACCCGGGGTCGGTACGGAGGATGGATGATCGGTCGGAAAACGTTCTTCTGGGCAAGTAGACAGATAGCTCGGGGTCGATACGGAGGATGGATGACCGGTCGGGATTTCAACTTTTGCGCAAGTAGATAGACGACTAGGGATCGGGACGGAGGATGGGTAACCGGTCGGGATTTCAACTTTTGCGCAAGTAGATAGAGGAATAGGGCTCGGGACGGAGGATGGATGACCGGTCGGAAAACTTTCTTTTGCGCAAGTAGACAGATAACTCGGGGACGGTACGGAGGATGGATGACCGGTCGGGATTTCAACTTTTGCGCAAGTAGTTAGACGACTAGGGATCGGGACGGAGGATGGGTAACCGGTCGGGATTTCAACTTTTGCGCAAGTAGATAGACGACTTGGGATCGGGACGGAGGATGGGTAACCGGTCGGGATTTCAACTTTTGCGCAAGTAGATAGACGACTAGGGATCGGGACGGAGGATGGGTAACCGGTCGGGATTTCAACTTTTGCGCAAGTAGATAGAGGAATAGGGCTCGGGACGGAGGATGGATGACCGATCGGAAAACTTTCTTTTGCGCAAGTAGACAGATAACTCGGGGACGGTACGGAGATGGATGACCGGGGTACAGGTTCGGGATTTCAACTTTTGCGCAAGTAGATAGAGAATAGGGCTCGGGACGGAGGATGGATGACCGATCGGAAACTTTCCTTTTGCGCAAGTAGACAGATAACTCGGGGACGGGACGGAGGATGGCTGCACCGGTCGGGATTTCAACTTTTGCGCAAGTAGATAGAGGATAGGGCTCGGGAACGGAGGATGGATGACCGGTCGGAAAACTTTCTTTTGCGCAAGTAGACAGATAACTCGGGGACGGTACGGAGGATGGATGACCGGTCGGGATTCAACTTTTGCGCAAGTAGATAGACGACTAGGGATCGGGACGGAGGATGGGTAACCGGTCGGGATTTCAACTTTTGCGCAAGTAGATAGACGACTTGGGATCGGGACGGAGGATGGGTAACCGGTCGGGATTTCAACTTTTGCGCAAGTAGATAGACGACTAGGGATCGGGACGGAGGATGGGTAACCGGTCGGGATTTCAACTTTTGCGCAAGTAGATAGAGGAATAGGGCTCGGGACGGAGGATGGATGACCGGTCGGAAAACTTTCTTTTGCGCAAGTAGACAGATAACTCGGGGACGTTACGGAGGATGGATGACCGGTCGGGATTTCAACTTTTGCGCAAGTAGATAGAGGAATAGGGCTCGGGACGGAGGATGGATGACCGGTCGGAAAACTTTCTTTTGCGCAAGTAGACAGATAACTCGGGGACGGTACGGAGGATGGATGACCGGTCGGGATTTCAACTTTTGCGCAAGTAGATAGACGACTAGGGATCGGGACGGAGGATGGGTAACCGGTCGGGATTTCAACTTTTGCGCAAGTAGATAGACGACTAGGGATCGGGACGGAGGATGGATGACCGGTCGGAAAACTTTCTTTTGCGCAAGTAGACAGATAACTCGGGGACGTTACGGAGGATGGATGACCGGTCGGGATTTCAACTTTTGCGCAAGTAGATAGAGGAATAGGGCTCGGGACGGAGGATGGATGATCGGTCGGAAAACGTTCTTCTGGGCAAGTAGACAGATAGCTCGGGGTCGATACGGAGGATGGATGACCGGTCGGAAAACGTTCTTTTGCCCAAGTAGACAGGTAACTAGGGTTCGGTACGGAGGATGGATGACCGGTCGGAAAACTTTCGTTTGCGCAAGTAGACAGATAACTCGGGGTCGGTACGGAGGATGGATGACCGGTCGGAAAACGTTCTTTTGCGCAAGTAGACAGGTAACTAGGGATCGGTACGGAGGATCGATGACCGATCGGAAAACGTTCTTTTGCCCAAGTAGACAGGTAACTAGGGTTCGGTACGGAGGATGGATGACCGGTCGGAAAACGTTCTTCGCCCAAGTAGACAGGTAACTAGGGATCGTTACGGAGGATGGATGGCCGATCGGAAAACGTTCTTTTGCGCAAGTAGGCAGGTAACTAGGGATTGGTACGGAGGATGGATGACCGGCCGGAAAACGTTCTTCTGCGCAAGCGGACAGGTAATTAGGGATCGGGACGGAGGATGGGTGATTCGCGGGAAAACATTAAAATCCGACGATGG
>CM047428.1:55139374-55159613 GCA_026168455.1 Theocolax elegans
CCGTCAACCCAGCATTGGCAAATTGGTCACACCGTTTTAATCTCTCCCGGTCCATCTCCGACGCCGTCTCGATGACAACACCACCGCCCTTAGCAGGTTTCATCTTTTTCACCCTGATGTTCAAGTCGGGACCGATGTTTTTCACGATTCGGTCCTGAACCTCAGCACTTTGAAGTGCTTTTCCGGTTCCTCGGACCACCACGGCGTAACTCTTCGGTGGTGCAGAAGCCACCACTCCAGTCCTACCTATTTCACCCCTATCCACCTCCTGCACTCTATCCAAGTTCTCATCCAATTTCTTTTCCATCCTCTCTATCTTCCTATCAACCTCTTCCAAGCCTTCAATCCTTCCCTTGAGTCTCGCGTTTTCCAGCATAACTTCCTGGATCAGCTGCTCGTAGCGAGCCGCCTGGTCCAGGACCCTAGAGGCAACGAACTTCGTCACTTTATTGACGTCACTCAACAAAAAGCGCCTCAGTTCGTACGTTATACCAGCGAATCGCTCAAGTATAACATTCGGCCCCTCCTCATGTCTTTCCATTTCTTTCTTTTTTCCTCCACATGCACTACTCTCCTTCCCACCAACGATGGTATCTTTTACCCGACTTTCATCTCCCTGCACCTTTCTCTTCCTATCCGCCTCCCGTTTCTCCTCCTCACTCGAATCCTTACCCTTTCCTCTCTTCTTTCCTCTGACTTCCGACCAATCCGCGACCTCCATTGCCTCTGCCTCCTCATCGCTCCTCGGCTCCGTCTTCACCTTCCTTACACTCTGCCTGATGTCCTCACATACTACGTACATTTCCTTCTTGCTGCCCTTAACTCGATCATTCTTAAATTTTCCGGCTCCTACCTCCTCTTTTCTGTTCTTACCCTTCGCCGTTCCTATCTTCTCCAATCCAGTCTTCTTTATCGCTCCCTGGGCTTCTTCCATCTTCTTCCTTATCTCCTGCGCTTCCTCTTCCATTTTCCTCCTCATTTCCTGCGCTTCCTCATCCATCCTCTTTTTCCTTTCTAACGTTTCCTGTAATATTTCCTCCTCACGTTCCAATCTCCTCTTTTCTTCTTTTTCCTTCTCCTTAACCGAATCCACTTCCGAAACGTCACTCTCGTTACTAGAGGTCTCGCTACTAGAGGTGTCGCTACTCGACTTCTCTCCCTTTCTCAATTCCTCCTCCTTCCTCAACTCCTCCTCCCTCCTCAACTCCTCCTCCTTCCTCAACTCCTCCTCTTCTTTGTTTTTATTTTTTTGGGTTTTTTGGGTTTTATTTTTATTTTTATGTGTCATCATTCGCGGGGCGGCCCTCCCGGCAGACACGGCACTCCACGTGAGCCTAAGCCCCCCAATAGAGTACGCGCATCGTTCAGGGAGGACCCCACTAACTTCGATCTAAAAAGTCGACTGTGGACTACGTGTACCACAGCAAGGCTAGTACACCACTACTGCCGCCACGGCTCGCATGGGTCGGTGCGCTAGGGACCCGACTCGCCCGGGCCATCCATCCCCTCGCCGCGCACCAAAACTTGGGATTGCGGGGGTTTATAGAGCCCCACTCGCGGCCGGCCGGTTAAGGCAAGCCACCGTTCCTCCGGACGACAACGTACCCCCACCACGCCTTGTGGGGGTTGTTGGAGCCGCCCAAAAGGGTTACGGTATGGGGATGGTCGGCGCCTCTCCACCCCCAGCTCAGGTACCCCCGGGTTCGCCAATACCCGTCGGTGGTCCCCGAAGCCACCCGATACCCCCCGCAGATCACGCGACGAAACACAGCCGCCACGCGTCCGCCACCCGGTACCGGATGACCCAGGATACCACCGCCCTGAGGGCCGTAGATAGGGACATGTATTCTATGACTGTTTTAGAGTCTTTCCTTAGGACAACATTGCACCGTCTAGCTGACAGTATTTGATTGCCCTGGCTTCTCTTTCATTCGACCTTCGTAACCCCTTGGGATTAAGTAGTTTTGTTCTAAATGATCTCAAGCGTCTCGGATTCGATTCGGCATTCCAAGACTTTATAAGCCACAAAGGCCGTCAAGAGACACCTATGGGATCGGTTAACCACGATCGGAGGCCACTTAAAAAGTGTACCGAAACTCGTTACTGGGGCCCGCCGTTTCCGTTCGACTTAACGGTTAGCCTAGAGTCGTAATCCTCGGTAGGGATGCGGCGGTGTTTAGCTCCCCGCCGTCTTCCGCTTTCGAACATAAGCGGCATCCGGGTCAACCATGCTTTACCCGTCAAGCCTGCTTGCAACCACATACCACGCAGAGTCCAACCCACCTGGGACACGTCAACGTTTCACTTTCGACACAGAGGTACGTTGACGTGGGGCTCGTACCCAGTCCCCGCGTACCAGAGTAAAGTCATCCTGGTCCAACTTTCGACACGCCGGAGCATGCCTCCCTATTACTCCCCGGATCCCCGGGGAGGTTTTGCGGTAGGTGGCCTAACGTTCGAATGAATGCAAGTTTACAGGAGAAATTCCTTTGCATTCCGTGAAGCGTTGGATCCCTTTGTTCTCGTTGTTCAGGCGAGGCCGTTCAAATCAAGGGTTCCAACTTTTCCACGATGGGATTCGACTGGCGTTCCCTGTTGAGGGAAGCCCTTAAGCACTTTGTACGGACTGGAGAGTCTGATGAGACAGTCTGACCAGCTTCACAGTACAGTGCTTCATGCATGATTGCCAGGGGAGTGGCCGTTTCCTCGAAACATCCGCTCTTTGACTATCACACGGGTTAGGCGTCTTTGGAGTCTGGGGTCTGTCTCTGGGGTTGTCCTCAAGTTCCAGCTTGGAGGGTTCTATGTACCTTTTAGCAAACTTACTGAATGCCAGGTACAAATCCCGGTTACTCACCAGTAAACTCGGTTCGCATGGCCACGTGTGACCATGTTGCCGGACCAAGTTAACCAGAGGTTTCCGAATCTCAACTACACAGGGACAGTCGAAGAGTATGTGACTAGAAGTTTGTTCCTCTCCACATTTACATCTCGAATCTTCGCTCAACCCGAATCGGTTCAGGTAAGACTTAAAAGATCCGTGTCCCGTTAAGAACTGCGATGTGTAGTGGTTAGGCTTTAGCCACCCCTTTCGCATCCTGTCATCAACACTGCTGAAGAACTTGTGTGTCTCTGAACCTTTGCCCGTGGTATCCCATCTTCTCTGCCATTGCTCCATGATTTGCTTTCGAATTTTATCTTTCTCAATGGCAGTCGGATCTTTCGGATCTCCACTACGGCTCCGTTCGATTGGTTCGTCTGACGGTTGGACAACTTCGCTACGTCTGATATGGTAATGAGCCACCCTCTCATCTAACATTAAGTCGATGGGAGGTGAGGCAGAGATCACCTGAAGTGCCTCGTGGGAGACAGTGCTATACGCTTTCGAAATCCAGACTAGGGTCCTCCTTTGCAAGGTAGCAAGGATTCTCCTGCTGTGACTGTTAGCCCTGTTCCACCATCCTGCCGCACCGTAGGCGACAATTGGGATGAAGAGGCACTTATATATCAGACTGAGGGATCTTTCTTTCATCCCCCAATTCGCGCCAGAGAGGAGATGTAGTCGACCGAGAAGGTCAAACCACTTTTTCTGCACGTTTTGAACGTGCTGAATGACTCCAAATCTAGGTTCGAACGTGACGCCCAGGTACTTCATTTCTTTAAGCATACGAATGTCTTGACCTCCCAATTTGACTTTAGGAGGCCTGTTTGAGTCGAGTTTGCCTTTCAACAATATCATTCCCGATTTGGGAATTGATACTTCCAGTTTGTGTAATTTGCACCAGTTCTCAACGATGTTCATCATACGCTTCGCCTCTGTTTCAAGGTGACGCCGGCTCTTGCCTTCGACGAGTGTTATAATGTCGTCGGCATATGCTATCGAATTAAAGCCAGCGTCGTGAAACTCTTTGAGTAGGGTGTCATAGTCTAAATTCCATCCAAGTGGACCGAAAATAGATCCCTGTGGGCAACCTTTAGTTACTTCCTTTCGTGCTTCATCGTACGTAACTTTCATGCACACCGTTCGATCTTGGAAGTAACTTTGTATAAGGTTATAGACGTTTGTGGGGCATTGTCTGTCTTTAAGCTGTTTCAAAAGACTAGGCCACCACAGATTGTCAAATGCCCCAGAGATATCAAGTGGGAACGCTAAAACGTAGTTGCACTGGCTTTCCTCTACTATTTGCGTCAGCCTTATAATCGCATCTTCCGTCGACTTTCCTGGTGTAAAACCGTACTGGTCATGTCGACGTACTAATGTGTGTGCGCTCTGATGTTTGTCCCGACTCCGAGTTCACAGGCTGTTTTAGTCGCTCTATAATGAGCCTTTCCAACGTTTTACCCATTATGCTTAGCAAGCATATGGGCCTATATGACTTAACAGCCTGCTCATCTTTGTCAGGAGCTTTGAGCAACGTTATAAGCATTCCCTCTTTCCATCTCTTTGGGAAGACACCATACTCGAGACAAGCATTGTATAATTTTTCAATTTCATCAAGCAATGGAATTGCATTTTTAAGTACCTCCGCTTCAATCCTGTCAGTACCTGGACTCTTCCCGCTTTTGTTGGTTCGAATTGCTTGAACTATTTCAAGCCGGGTAAATGGAGGTGCCTCACTCGAGATATATTCCTCCAGGCAGGCCTGTCGGATCTCATGGTGAGCTTCTGTCTCTCCTGATTTGTCATCGTCTGGTACTAACTGTTGAAGCAGAGATTCGCACGTTTCCTTCAAGGTAGTTGTCGATCCGTTTACTCCTATCACAGTGTTGAGAGCTTTGGTGGTGCTCATCTTACCCGATACAACTCGGTACGGAAGACTCCATACGTCTTTGTTGCCTTCGAGTGTGATGTAGCTCCTCCAGCTCCTCTTTCTGGACTTACTTGTTTCAGACTTGTATTCTCTTTTAGCTTTTCTTACATGTTCGAGCGTTTTGTTCTGGAGTCTTTGCGATCTTGTCTCAGACGTCCCGCTTCTCTTCCTCAGGTAGAGCCATTTCCGTTCGAGTCTTTTGGTTCTACTTTTGAGGTGTGTCAGCCGTGGATTCCACCATGGAGCAGATTTAGAAAATCGCTTCTTCATGGGGATCGCCTTCTTACAAGCATTAATGATTGACTCTTCGAGTTCGTTGGCGTATATGTCAACGTCCTCTTTAGAATTAATCTGCAAGTCCGATAAGCGCGTCTTTTCGACTTTTAGAGCCTCTTTGAAGACTTCCCAGTCCGCTTTTCGGGTATTGAAACGTGATTCCATTACCTTTACTTGGCGAGTCGGTTGTCTCTCAAAGTCCAGTGTTATGGAAATAGGTCTATGATCACTCGTACTCCAGTCCTCAACCTTCCATTCGGTTATGAGGTGGCTTAGGCTCTTGGTCACGAGTGTTACGTCAATGAAGGTTTCCCCTCTTACGCTTACACAAGTGGCCTGTTGCCCTTGCCGATTCACTACCGTGAGGTTGTGCTCGAGAATAAAGTCCTCAAGTAATTGTCCTCTGCCATCTCTCATTGGCGAGTCCCACCAGGTAGACTTAGCATTTGCGTCCATTGCTATCAGAACCTTTTGGTCTTTAAGCTCGGATAAAATGCGTCCAATCTGCGTCAGATATATCCCTATGGGATCTCTGAATTGGCAGTATAAAGTGACCACATAGAAATTGCCAAAGCGACCGCTCACCATTGAGCATACGCAATGGCTGGTGCAGAGCTGGGAGATTCGTGTGTACGTGAGGGTACCAGAGCTATATAAAATAGCAGCCGAGGGTTTTTCCCTGGGTTTGGTCCCTACTATCGTGCCAATGCTTAGTCCGATCCCCGAGAGACATCCCTTAAAGGAGTAAGGTTCTTGGACTAGAGCCAAATCTATTCCTGCTCTGACCATGTGTTCGCGAGTTTCGTCAGTGACGTTTCTCGCACGAGCCATGTTTAGCTGGAGGATCTTAACTTTCAGGCCTCTGTTAGAGCTTAGCTCTGTATGAGGCCCGTCCGTACGAGTCCGACTCCTAGCTGAACTTATTTGATCGACAGGGTTTGTATCCAAGCGTGCTGTCTTGGAGGGCCCTTTCGTCGATCCACCCTTTCGCTTTCGAAGACGCTGCCGTTCCTTATTGGAAGAGGGCATCTTTGATGTTAAGCGCTTGTTAGCGAACTTCTCAAGTGCAATTGTCTGTCTCCTAAATTAAAACGTTTAAAAAAAAAGATTTCTCGATACCCCCACAAGTATCGTAAATAGCGTGAAAATACGCGAGATGCCGGGTCCGTACGGCGGAGAGATTCTTCTTAACACTAAACCTATCGTTTCCTACTTTTTACAATATTTACAGCCTTATATATTATCTTACTTTAATAACTATCTACACTTACAACTACTCGTCTTTCTGAGACGGAATCTGTAATCTGGTTTCGTGCATTTCTTTTCATTACCCAATGGATATTATTATTTTTGAGTTTGATTAGATCTTCCAAAGGGTTCAAATAGTGCACTGATGGATAATCATCTTGATTCATTTTCCATCGTATAATCTTTATTGAATACTCTCCATAGAAATCTTTATATTTACATGGCATTAGGCCAATCTCATTATCGCAACCGGGTTACGGCTGATTGCCGCTCCCCGGATATCTATTATTTACAGGATCAATTGCATCTCGAGTTTATCTGCATTTGGCAGTTCTTTTATGTACAAGATTCAGGCTAGGTATGGTTGCCTGCCTTTAGCGTCATAATCGGGTGTTTCTCTATGTGGTACTCTATTGGTTAGACTCGCCTTGGCAAACTGCTTAGGCTTTGGATCGCACTGGAATGGAATAGAGATTCTCCTTAGTTGTCGTTCGAGAATCTCCACAGGGTCCACTTAGTACCCATCGGCTTCCATGCTTTCGAAATTTCCAAGTGCTAAACTGGTTCAGTTTGAGTTACCCTTACTTCTTGGTCTGTCTCCTCGCTATCCTTTTATGCTACCTTCGAAAAATCTCCTGAAATGGAAAAACCCACCCTTACGGGCGGGTACTGAGCTCATGTCCGAAGACATGAGTTCTTAGCTTGGATAGTTTGGAGGCTGCCATAAGGGAGCCCAACTCTTAACTGAGTGATTGAAAGGCTAACTTCTTCTCGAGGGCCTTCGGCGAACCTACTAACCCTTGCTTAAAGAAATCGACCTGTACTTGGTTGTTCAACCCTACATTGTGCTTCGGAGGTTCCTTGCTTTTGGGAGCTGCTATGACTCCGGCCGAGGCCCTTTACCCACAGTGGTGGACCCATCGCTTGCTAGGCGATAGGCGGAAATTTATTATCTACCCGAGTAAACCCGAGTTACCTGGACCATTTTCAAGAAACAACTTTCTGCACAATGCTGGTTTCGCCCTTTCGAGGCGTGTGGAACGTATTCCTAAGGAATTTCCCCTCAGTTGATCTCCTGCTTTGGCTTGCCAGAGACTGAGTTGAGTCCTTAAGGTACGTTGAACTCCACAATGATTTTCGAAGGCATTTTTAGGCTGTTCCCACCCCGGTATACACCGAGCCGGAACAATACAAGAGAGTCCGGCCAAATGGGTTTTCGACTACACTCACTTTCGACAATAGTGTAGTCGGCATGATCAGGCTCGGAGCTTGACGCTCTTAATGCCTTCTCGTGCGAGTTATGGTGCATCGAACCTACGTAAGGAAACGTCGGGAGAAATACATTTAAAAGCCTGGAAGGCTTCCCGTCATTCGATAACACACCTCTGTGAGACATCTCGGCAGTTGCGGTCTGGGGTAAGGTCTTCCATGACCGCGGTCGCTCTGATGAATAGTATAGTTGCCAACGGCATATGAACAATAACCAAGCGTATAGTATATCGAACACTGCATGTTGGACAGTTGATCGCCAACACAGGCTCAGCGAAACAACACAACTTCGAGGCGCACTAGTGGCAATCCTCTTCCTCCACTATCGCAGGAGGTAAAATTCGAACTCTCGGAACTGGGGGCCGAGTTACTCACCCTCTCCCAACTCAGGAAATCTGAGAACAGGATTCCGCCAAGTCGTAGATAGGGACAGCTCTTGATTGGATTTACGTGTGGTCCCTACCTTACGGTTTTACCACACGGACTCCCTAGGAGCCGGGCTGGGATACGCCCAGCCAGCGTCGGTGCAGCTAATGCTACACCTCCCGAAATCCCTCAAGGAGGGCAAGTCCTTGAGGGCCCCTTCGGTTCCGGGGGGGGCACGATTCCAACCCCTAACGGCAAGCGGGCCGCTACCCGAGTTGGGATGTTCAGCGCAACTCACACGCCGCAGGCGGAACTGTTTCCGGGGCTCGATGGCGCTAGGCACCCAAAAGCCCCTTCAGCAGTTCCCACCCACTGTCCCAGCACGCGGGACGTCAACCACTGCCACCACGAGTCCAACCCATTCGCCCGGGCGGGGACCAAGTATACACCCAGACCCCGGGGCTCCCGGGCTCCCGTGGTACCTTTATACCCTGGTGTGGGTACCGGTTTGGAGTCTCGCCACTCCAGCCACCGGCCGGCCATAGCTCGGAGCGTGGGGGCGCTACTCCCCATCGATCTCGTCATCCGTCCAATAAGCGTCGGTCGAGACCGATACTGATTGGGCGGATGGTTTCCGAGGTCGCCGTGCGCGCATTCACACATTCACTCATCACATTCATCACATTCATCTATCCATCCATTTATTCATTCAGTCATTCATCACACACTCATGCACACACGCACACACTCACATACCCATATACGCACCCTAATCGTTTTCATTGAGACGGGACCTCAGCATCTTCAGCCTCCAATCGTACTCTGGACACGCCGTGGAGATCGCCTTGTGGCACGAGGGCTTGCCTTTCTCTCGGCAGTTAATGCAGTCCTCTTGTGCTTTACAGTCTCTAACCCGGTGTCCTGCCTTCCCGCATCAGTGGCATAACTGACCTCGCTGGCAATCTCTCGCTATATGCCCATAACCCATACAAGCGAAACAGTGTGGTACTCGCTCCCAGACATTCACACGATAGGATGTCCATCCTACGTAAACACGGCCATCGCTTAAAAGTTTATCCCGGCAGTTCAGGGGTAACTCTACAACAATATTATGACAGTCTGGATTTCTACCGACTAATTTTCGTATAATCCGAGTACGCTTCTGAAATTCTGTCATGTCTATGATATCCTTCACGCCCTTCTCGTAGATATTCTGCAGGAGCAGTTCGTCAGTAACCTGCTTTGTAACGTCATATATAATGACCCGTGGGTCCAGCCTCCTAGGTTTTTCCGCAACCAACCCCGCTCCTGCTAGGCTCGTACTCTGCTCCAAAGCACCCCTTTCGCCGGCCGATGCCGTCTCAATTAATATCCCTCCACCTCTCACATCTCGCATCCCTTTCACCCTTACATCTACCTGTTTCCTAACCGACTCATCAATTCGCCTCCTCACTTCATCATTAGTAAGCGTCTCACCGGAACCCCGCACTATCAGTGCGTAACTCTTGGCCGGTTTGACGCTCACTGGTCCCTCCCTATTTTCCTTCCCTATACTCCTTTCCTGCATGCTATCCATAACCTTTTTCTCGATCCGATTACCCATCTCATTCATCTTCCTATCTAATACTGCTTCCAGGTTACTTAGTCCTCTCGTTACTTCCTGGTACGCATCTAATTTACCACGCAACCTCTCATTATCCAGCATTAGACTATTCATTACGCGTTCGTACCGTGCCGCATGTTCTAAAATCTTATCCGCGCAGAACTTCGTGACCTTGTTGGCATCGTTCATGACGAACCTCCGAAGGTCACGAGTTATCAGAATGAGATCCTCCATTACCTTCTCCTTATTTTCATACCTCATTTCAGTACCAGTCTTACCTGCCATTCCTTTCCTTTCATCGATGTTCACCTTCTTCTTCTCTATTGCCTTTATACTTCCACTACTCGATGTCTTTTCCAGTCGTCTCTTCCTACCACCCTTCATCGTCAGCCATTCATCATCACCTCCCTCCGTTTCCATCATCTCATCCGCATCGCTTTCTACCTCTTTCTTGATCTTTCTAACTTCTTGGGAGATATCCTCACATACAACATATACATCCTTCAAATGCCCTTTTCCACTTCTATCTTCCCCAGGGGCCTTCTTGTAAGAAGGCAAACTTTCTACCGCTCTCTTCCACTCAAGACACTCTTTTTCGTGCTTCGTTAGTGCTCGTGATTCCTTCACCCTGACTGTCCCTGTTTTTCCCTTATCCTTCCTATTTTTAAACTCTTCATCACCCTTAGTTTCTGCTTCAATACTCGTCTCTTTCTTCTCCTGTCCTTGATCATCTACCATTTTCGGGCTCTTTTTCTTTTTTAGACGTTTCTTATCCTCCGCTTCAAACATCTTACCTCTATAATATCCAGACGATTCGGTATCATACTTCTCTACGTCCGTATAGAAGCCGCAAGGAGTAGACAGTCCGCTGGCAGAATCACCATCACCATCTCCGCTCTCCTCCCCCGTCCCAATCCTCATCGCTTTTTTTAGTATTTTATTTAAATTTTTATTTTTTGTTATGTTCATCTTTAGGGTTGGCATCCCCGGCAGACACGACTCCCAGTATCGGACGAACCGACACCGGTCACCACGTCGTTAAAGGGACGCCTCTAATTACAGTTCGATATAAAAAGACCACCGCAGACTACGAAATACCACGGTGGGGCCACTACACCATTACGACCGCCCGGTTCGCATGGGGGGGTGCGCTAGGGACCCGACTCGCCCGGGCCATCCATCCCATCGTCGCGCACCAAAACTTGGGATTACGGGGGATTATAGAGCCCCACTCGCGGCCGGCCGGTTAAGGCAAGCCACCGTTCCTCCGGACGACAACGTACCCCCACCACGCCTTGTGGGGGTTGTTGGAGCCGCCCAAAAGGGTTACGGTATGGGGGTGGTCGGCGCCTCTCCGCCCCCAGCTCAGGTACCCCCGGGTTCGCCAATACCCGTCGGTGGTCCCCGAAGCCCCCCGATACCCCCCGCAGATCACGCGACGAAACACAGCCGCCACGCGTCCGCCACCCGGTACCGGATGACCCAGGATACCACCGCCCTGAGGGCCGTAGATAGGGACAGCTCCTGTTTGGATTTCCGTGTGGTACCTACCTTGCGGTTTAACCACACGGGCTCCCTGGGAGCCGGGCTGGGATACGCCCAGCCAGCGTCGGCGCAGCTGATGCCGCGCCTTCCGAAATCCCTCAAGGAGGGCAAGTCCTTGAGGGCCCCTTCGGTTCCGGGGGGGGCACGATTCAAACCCCTAACGGCAAGCGGGCCGCTACCCGAGTTGAGATGTTCAGCGCAACTCACACGCCGCAGGCGGAACTGTTTCCGGGGCTCGATGGCGCTTAGCACCCAAAAGCCCCTTCAACAGTTCCCACCCACTGTCCCAGCACGCGGGACGGCAACCACTGCCACCACGAGTCCGACCCATTCGCCCGGGCGGGAACCAAGTATACACCCAGTCCCCGGGGCTCCCGGGCTCCCGTGGTACCTTTATACCCTGGTGTGGGTCCCGGATTGGGTCTTGCCACCCTGCTCCGGGGACAAGCTCGGGTCCGTGGAGACGCCGCCCTCCAAAGAACTCACGGATAGCCGAGAGTTCCCCCTGCGGTTGTTTAAACATTCACTCTTATTTACATTCATACATACTACATTCATACGACCCTGTAAAATCTATTCATCATTCATTCATCTAATCATTCATTCTAGCAATCATACTTGCTCTCATATCATACGCACGAACAACAAATCTACACATACACTCATAAGACTCTCTCGACCCAAGCACCCCACTTACATTCCACGTACCATCAATCATTCTATACACATTCATACCCTCTAAATCTCTAAACCTTGCATACATATCACATTCGCACAAAAGATGCATCCAGTCTTCCCGTTCGTACCCACATGGACAGGCCGGGGAGTCCGTCAGGTTCCTCGAGGCGAGGAAGGCGTTCAGACTCCCGTGGCCCGTCAGGACATACGACACCCGCAGGCCAGGTTCGAATGACCTGCATTTACCCGCGAATGTCACGTCCCTTATCCACTCATACGTTACACGTCCATTCCTGCATTCATTCCACCTTACCTGCCACAACTCATTCGCTCTGCGGTCAATCAAGTCACATACATCCTTCACATTCATACCCTCAATCTCTCTATCATTCACTAAGTCAAACTCATTCATACCTAGTGCTTTCCGGGCTTTATATCGGTTAGCACTTCTAACACATTCTATGTCCCACGGAAGCGAGCCGAATATTACCTGCATCGCCTCCGTGGAGACAGTCCGGCATACTCTGGTACATGCATACAGACATACCCTCTGACATACATTCAAATACTTTCTCACAGTCTTCAACTTGCATTCGTTATACCAGACACTCGACGCATACATCACACACGGCACAATCATTCCTTTTACAAGCACACCTAACACACGTTTCTTTAGGCCCCAGTCCTTTCTTAATACCCTTCTGAGACCATTAACCAGTCTGGTAACCCTTCCCTTCATTCCATACACATGCTCTCTAAATTTCATGCCTTCACACACATTCACACCTAAGTATTTCACACTCACAACAAACTTCACTTTCCGCACATCCTCCTCATTCACACTTACATGCACAACTCTATTTCCCATTTTTAACCCGCCTCTCATTATCATACCCATCGTTTTCTTTTCAGATACCTCTACGCCATACCTCCTTCCCCAGTCATACACGCCCATCATACTGTTCCCAACTTTCTCTTCCAATGCCTTCCTTGTATTCCCCCCTACTATCAAAACCAAATCATCCGCATACGCAACACATTCAATCCCTCTTTCACACAATTCATTCAGTAACACATTCATGCATAGATTCCACATGGCCGGTCCAGCAATGGAGCCCTGTGGACAACCTCTAAACACATCCTTCCATACAACATTCATTCCATTACTCATACACACCTTTCTCTCTTCAAAATAGTTCTTCCATACACTCATTTCACATTCTGGCGTACCTATTTCTTTCAGACGTTCCACAATCATTCTCCACAACAAGTTATCAAACGCTCCTTTAAAATCTACAAATACACCACATACATACTTATCATCACATTCGTTCACCATTCGCTTCATTCGCTCCCATGCATCCTCAGTACACCTTTCATTCGTAAACCCATATTGCCGATCATTCCATAAACCATTCATACGCTCATTCATTCGCTCAATCAGTATCCTCTCAAGTACCTTTCCCAGACCGCTCAATAGGCTTATAGGCCTATAAGATCCAGGATCGGATTTCGGTTTCTCATCCGACTTTAGAAGCGTCACAACTCGAGCTTGCTTCCACTTTTTGGGAAAGGCACCAGCACTCATACAACCCTCATACATACACAATAAAAATTCCCTTATATTCTGCCATACACACCTTATCATTTCGTTAGTAACTCCATCCAAACCTGGCGCTTTTCCCAATCTCATGGACCTTATCGCTCCTCTCAATTCACCCATTCTAATCTTACATTCATCCGTACATTCATGCATATCTCCCCGGGGTTGTGGCATCGGTATGCCATCATCCGGGGGGAAAAATTCATTCAACAATACATTCACACTTTCATCCCACGATTTAGTCCACACATCTCCTACTTTTAAAGCAGCTACACCATTGTTTCGGCCTCTTTTTCCCATCACTATTTTGTATACTTCTCCCCATGGATCCCTGCCACTTCTTTCGCTTACGAACCTCTTCCAATCATTCAACTTAGTTTCTTCAATCATTCGTTTATACTCATTCATACAGATTTTCCATTCACGCCATTTTACTCTTTCTGTATCGCCATTCCTACACCTTTCCCTCTGATACTCTTTCCTCTTTCTTCTCACTTCTCTTCTCTTTTCCTTCAATTCTAATGTCCACCAACTGACACCTCTTCTATTTTTCCTTACTTTTACTCTCTTCATGCACACATCATTTGATCTTACGATCCAATCATTCATCATACTCACACGATCCTCCATGGGGAGAGCCGAAAAACTTTCCAAGCCTAGCTCCTCCGCAGCCATTCTTAATTCCATTCCATATCTTTCCCAATTACACTCTTTCGCACACCATTTATTCTGTATACATCCATCCAATCTCACACTATTCATACACACTCTCACGTTCATTCTGATCGGGTTGTGGTCACTCAGGCCGCAACTCGGATCAACCATCCATTCAATTACACAGTCATCTTCCATACCAACACTCATACTAATATCCACATCACTCTGGCCCCTCGCGCCACTGAAGGTAAAAAATCGCGAGGGTACATTTAATATACTCACATCTCTCGTCATCACCCACTCGCTTACAGTCTCCCCTCTTTTTGCAGAAGGCCTCCCCGGAATACTGTTCTTACTGAACCATAACTCCGAGGAGGCATTTGCATCACAGCCAATCAACAGTCGTCCATCACCATTCATCCGCATCACATCGTCCAAATACTCTAATCCTTCATTCATACTTTCATTGGGCGGGAGATAGAGAGAGACAAGATACATCCCCCCCACCTCTCCATCCAACCACACACACACACCATTCACAAACTTGCATTCCTCCACAATCATGCTTTCATACATACTACCATTAACCACAATCGCAGCCTTCCCACTTTCACTCAAGTAAACTCGCAGCCCTCCAGGCAATCCGACTATCATTCCATTATACACATATGGCTCCTGTAGGAGACACACATGCATTTCTTCACGCAGCATCCATTCACCCATCTCGCACATGACAACATAGCTTCTCTGACAGTTCATCTGGAGGACCTTAAGTACCCGTTCATTCATTCCTTCATTCACACGATCATTCCTTCCTTCATTAGCACGTTCATCCATTCTTTCATTCATACGTACCACTTCATTCGTACCAATATTCATAACATCATTCACACCATCATTCATACCATCATCCAAACCGTATATAGCGTGTTCAGCCATTGCCTATCTTGCGTCGCAACAGTCTTACTCTTCTAATATACTCGGGACATCTCGTCCATGAGGAGGGATGGTCCGACGGGAAGCCCTTCTCCTTACAATTTATACAGGACTCCGTGTATTTACATTGCGCCGCAAGATGGCCGGTACGCCCACACCTTATACACAACCTCCCTCTTTTACAATCTTTCGCAGAGTGATCATATCCCGAGCATTTAAAGCATCGGGATATGAACTCCCATTCTTTCACCTTAAAACTCATCCAATCTACGAACAGTCTACCATCCCGGACAGCCTTCTCCTTACAGGCATAGGGCAGCTCCAGTATAACATTCCCCAGAGCAGCCCCCGGCTTCTCCATCCTCCTGACGACCTTCACCCTTTTCTTAAATTCTTCATTTGGCATCATGTCTGTAAAGCCTTTTTCATAAATCTTTTGCACCAAACTTTCATTCGCAATTTTGGCAGGGACGTCGTACAGGAGGATTCTAGGGTCCAGCTTCCTTGGCTCCTCTATTCTGAGGCCTGCGTCAGCCAAAGCAGGGCAGGTAGCCAGTCGATTCCTATCATCCTCCGTGGCAGTTTCTAATACCACACCTCCTCCTCTAACACTCCTCATCATTTTCACTTTCACATTCACACTTGATCCTACACCTTCTAATAACCTTTGTGTTACTTCCTGTCCAGTCAAATCCTCTTTTGCTCCTTTCAGTATCACTGCATAACTTTTCCTCCTCTCCGGCTGTTTCCACATTCCTTCCCTATTGCCATCATCACCTTCATGTTCATGTCCCTGCGATTCATTCACCCTACCATTCATACTCTCATCCATCCTTTTCACACATTCATCTACTTTTACACCCATCTCGCAAACATCTTCACACACTTTCCGGAACGACTGATCACATTCCTGCAATGCTTCGACCTTGCCCTGGAGTCGTGACCTCTCCAATGCTAAACGCTGTACCACCTTTTCATATTCCATACAAGCCTGGAGAATCTTGTCGCTCATAAATTTAGTCACCTTGTTACAGTCATTAAGGACCATCGATCGGACATTGTTCGTGATAGTCCTGGCGTCTCCTAAGGCATCCCAAACATCATCAAATCTTTCTGTAGGTATCATCTTCTTTATTCTATATTTTCCTTTTCCTTTTCCTGCCTGGACCCATTCCCATCCCTCATCCTTATCTATCTCTCCAATATCCATTCCATCAGCAACCTTATCCTTTTGCGTTCCAACATCATCCTGACCACCCAATTCCTGTTCCACCTTTATTTTCCTAATCGGCTGTCCTATATCCTCTGCAACCACATATAACTCCTTCATTCCTGCTTTATCTCGATCAACTCCATTATCTTTCTTCTTTTTCTTTGCTTGTCCCTGCCCTTCACCCATAGATCTCTTCTCCTTCTCTTTTCCTACTAGCCTCTCATCTATCTTACTATTATCCTCTGTATCCATCAACTCTATCTTCTTAATTTCGCAGCTATCATCCTTTCCGCTCATCAACTTCTCGCTCATCAACCTATCTCTTCTTTGTTTTTCCTTATCTCTCTCTATTTTCATTCTCTTCTTCTTTTCCTTTTTGGATTGGGTCGGACCCGGTCCTGTGGACGAGTTCGACCGACTCCTATCACTGCAACCTGGTGCTTCAACTCTCCTAAATTCTTCCGATTCTTCTGAAGTACCACTTTGCTCCCCTAAAAGCTGCGTGTTTGTATTTTTTTTATTCCGAGGCAAATTTTGAGATTTCATGATTCATCTGGGTCTTTGCCCCCGTAATGAGCAGCTTGCCTTGAAGCAGGACCCCAAAGACATCCGGGCCGCCTTAGCAGCAGCCCGGATGCCCCAGGAGTCCACTACCGTTCGGGGAGCACAATGGCAGTGGACAAATAACAGGTCCGCTGGGGCAGAGGTACCATTACCCCAGTAAGGCTAATACGCCCTACAAGCCGCCACGGCGTGTAGGGGGGGTGGGTGTGCTAGGGACCCGACTCGCCCGGGCCATCCATCCCATCGCCGCACACCAAAACTTGGGATTGCGGGGGTTTATAGAGCCCCACTCGCGGCCGGCCGGTTAAGGCAAGCCACCGTTCCTCTGGACGACAACGTACCCCCACCACGCCTTGTGGGGGTTGTTGGAGCCGCCCAGAGGGTTACGGTATGGGGGTGGTCGGCGCCTCTCCACCCCCAGCTCAGGTACCCCGGGTTCGCCAATACCCGTCAGTGGTCCCTGAAAGCCACCCGATACCCCCCGCAGATCACGCGACGAAACACAGCCGCCACGCGTCCGCCACCCGGTACCGGATGACCCAGGATACCACCGCCCTGAGGGCCGTAGATAGGGACACGCTGTCCAAAGTTTTACGTGCAGCTCCTCCCGAAGGCTATCCACACGGTCCCCCATGGGACACGGGGCCGAGATACGCTCGGCCAACGCGAAGTGACCAACCCAACGGTTGGCCACTCCTACCGATTTTTCCTAAACGGTAAGGAATAGGAAACCCTCGGTGGGGGCCGGGACCGATTCAATCCCTGACGGCTATGCAGGCCGCTACCCGAGTTGTTAACCGCAACTCACACGTCGAGACCGGAGAAGGGTTCCGAAATCCGATGGCGCCGTAGCACCCAAGGATTCCTTCACCCAACCCCGACCTCTACTCCTTAAGCTATCTGGAGTACAACCACTGCCACTACGAGTCCAACCTCAATTGACCGGGCCGAGGACGAGTCCTCGTGGGCCAACCCCGGTCTCCCGTAGTACCGTTTATGCCCTGGTGAGGGTCCGGCGGGGTCCTACTACCCCTATTGCCGGCCTTATTGGGGTCGCGGGGCCACAAGGATGATCCCCGTAGGCCTACCAAGTAGACCCCCCCTGCGACACACACACATTCACACACACACTCACACATGCACGCCCGCGCTTGCGCGCCGGCATGCTACACACACACACATACACACACATGCATACTCACACACGCATACACACACACTCACTCACACACACCCACGCACCCATGCAACCGACCATTCATCCATGCATTTCATTCGCACACACATTCGTAACTTATACACTCATACATATTTTGCCCATTCACTCACACATTTATACCCACTCACACTATTTACAACACTCACACTATTTACAATATATACACTATTTACACCACACTATTTACACTATATACACACACCCCAAGAGGAACCTCCGACTCCTAACCTGCATCATTTACCTCCATTCATACTCAGGGCAGGTCACGGAGAGCGCCCTATGATTCGAGGGTTTGCCCTTCATACGACAGTTGACACAGTCTTCAGGGGATTTGCAGTCCACTACACGATGTCCTTCTTTGCCGCACCTATGGCATAGCTGACCACTCTTGCAGTCCTTTGCTATGTGCCCATATCCCGTGCAGGCAAAGCAATGGGGGACGCGCTCCCAGACGGCTACGCGATAAGATGTCCATTCGACATACACGCGACCGTCTCTTATCAACTTATCGCGACACACTATCGGCAGCTCTATGATAACATTATTCGCATCCGCGTTCCTGCCCGCCGCCCTACGAACAACTCGGGTTCGCCTCTGGAATTCTTCCTTCCCTATCACACCACTCACACACTTCTCATACACACTTTGCAGGAGCACCTCGTCAGAGACCTGCTTCGACACATCATACACAATCACTCTGGGATCCATTCTTCTTGGCTGTTCTGCCACTAATCCCACTCCTGCCAGACTTGCACTCTGCTTCAGCGACTCCCTTTCGCTCGCAGATGGCGTCTCTATCAGGATCCCTCCACCCCTTACCTCTCGCATACCTTTCACTCTAACATTCACTTCCTGTCTCACGGATCTATCAATTCTCTTCTTTACCTCATCCCCAGTGAGCTGCTCACCAGAGCCACGCACTATCAGCGCATAACTCTTGACCGGTGGGTCACTCACCGGCACCTCTCTCACATCCCTTTCCCTTTCCTTATTCCTCTCTTCGACACTAGCTTTCACGCTCTTTTCAATCCTCTTACTCATCCCTTCCAACTTTTTGTCCAGCTTCTTGTCTAAGGCCGCTTCCATCTTATTTAGACCAGTCGCTATCGACTCATACGCCCTGTTCAGACCACTCGTAGCCATCTCGCATCCCTCCACTCTTCCTTTCAACCTCTCGTTATCCATCATGAGCTTAGTCAACACTTTCTGATATTGCATCGCATGCTCCAAAATCTTGTCAGCACAAAACTTTGTTATCTTATTAGCATCATTCAGGATAAACTTTTTAAGGTCACGAGTAATGATACTCATGTCCGCCCACGGCTGTATCTCGTCTTCATACTGTAGTCCAGATTTCTTCCCACTTTCCTTTCCTTCATCTCTACCAACGTCAACCTTCTTCTTTGCTCCGGTCTTCAATTCACCACTTAATGTTGGCTCCAGCCTTCTCTTCCTGCCTGGACTTTCTACCTCCATCGGTGTCTGTTCCTCCACGGGTTTCGCTCCAGCCACATCCATACCCACTTCAACTACTGGTTCCGGCTCACTGCACGGTTCCGTCTTTACTTTTCTAACTCCCTGACTGAGATCCTCACACACTACATACAATTCCTTTAGGTGTCCTCTTCCACTCCTATCCAATCCAGGGGCCTTCTTAGGGATGTTTTTCTCCTGCTTCCCCAGACACACACCCTTTACCTTCTTTTTCTTCTTCTTCTTTACTTCCTTCTTCTTCTTTTCCTTTTCGCTCACTTTCATTTCCTTACCCCCGTCGGTATCGGTATAGGAATCACTCGTTGTGAATTCCTCACCAAAACCAAGGGAAGGGTCATCACTCCAACTCTCCTCCTCTCCACTCACTCTTATTTTTTTGGTATTTTTATTTTTAATTGTATTTTTATTTTTATTTGGCATCATTTCGGGTTGGCCTCCCCGGCAGACACGACTCCCAGTATCGGCTTTTAATAGGCAACGTAACATGAAATTTACTATTATTCTTTTTTAGCGGCTACTAGTATCATGTCGATGATAAATATAAATATAATTAATTAATGTTGATAATTATAATTTTATCTGTATATAATAATATCGGTCTCTCCGAACTAAATGCTTTACTTTTAGAATAAAGCAGGCCTATCGTACTCTTTGTCCACTATGGTTGGTGGAATTTCCCAGAGCACGGCCTTTTAAAATAAATAAAGGCGTTTCGTCCTTGATCTCCAGCTTGGACTCCTCAGTAAGGAACTGGAGA
>CM047428.1:55170308-55180308 GCA_026168455.1 Theocolax elegans
AAGAGAAAGCAATGCGCGTGGAGGACTTAGAAAAAAAGCGAGAGCGAGGAAGCAATGCGCGTGGAGGACTTGGTAGAGAGGAGGAGTCCAGGGGAGACGCGTGACGGGACTTAGAAAAAAAGCGATAAAGAGAAAGCAATGCGCGTGGAGGACTTAGAAAAAAAGCGAGAGCGAGGAAGCAATGCGCGTGGAGGACTTGGCAGAGAGCAGGAGTCCAGGGGAGACGCGTGACGGGACTTAGAAAAAAAACGATAAAGAGGAAGCAATGCGCGTGAAAGGAGCCGGTAGATAGCGGGGCTCCAGGGGAGACGCGTGACGGGACTTAGAAAAAAAACGATAAACAGAAAGCAATGCGCGTGGAGTACTTGGCAGAGAGCAGGAGTCCAGGGGAGACGCGTGACGGGACTTAGAAAAAAAACGATAAAGAGGAAGCAATGCGCGTGAAAGGAGCCGGTAGATAGCAGGAGTCCAGGGGAGACGCGTGACGGGACTTAGAAAAAAAACGATAAAGAGCAAGCAATGCGCGTGGAGGACTTAGAAAAAAAGCGAGAGCGAGGAAGCAATGCGCGTGGAGGACTTGGCAGAGAGCAGGAGTCCAGGGGAGACGCGTGACGGGACTTAGAAAAAAAGCGATAAAGAGAAAGCAATGCGCGTGGAGGACTTAGAAAAAGAGCGAGAGCGAGGAAGCAATGCGCGTGGAGGACTTGGTAGAGAGGAGGAGTCCAGGGGAGACGCGTGACGGGACTTAGAAAAAAAACGAGAGCGAGGAAGCAATGCGCGTGAAAGGAGCCGGTAGATAGCAGGAGTCCAGGGGAGATGCGTGACGGGACTTAGAAAAAAAACGATAAAGAGAAAGCAATGCGCGTGGAGGACTTGGTAGAGAGGAGGAGTCCAGGGGAGACGCGTGACGGGACTTAGAAAAAAAACGATAAAGAGGAAGCAATGCGCGTAAAAGGAGCCGGTAGATAGCGGGAGTCCAGGGGAGACGCGTGACGGGACTTAGAAAAAAAGCGAGAGCGAGGAAGCAATGCGCGTGGAGGACTTGGTAGAGAGCAGGATTCCAGGGGAGACGCGTGACGGGACTTAGAAAAAAAACGGTAAAGAGGAAGCAATGCGCGTGAAAGGAGCCGGTAGATAGCGGGGCTCCAGGGGAGACGCGTGACGGGACTTAGAAAAAAAACGATAAAGAGCAAGCAATGCGCGTGGAGGACTTGGTAGAGAGCAGGAGTCCAGGGGAGACGCGTGACGGGACTTAGAAAAAAAACGATAAAGAGAAAGCAATGCGCGTGGAGGACTTAGAAAAAAAGCGAGAGCGAGGAAGCAATGCGCGTGGAGGACTTGGCATAGAGCAGGAGTCCAGGGGAGACGCGTGACGGGACTTAGAAAAAAAACGGTAAAGAGGAAGCAATGCGCGTGGAGGACTTAGAAAAAAAGCGAGAGCGAGGAAGCAATGCGCGTGGAGGACTTGGCAGAGAGCATGATTCCAGGGGAGACGCGTGACGGGACTTAGAAAAAAAACGATAAAGAGGAAGCAATGCGCGTGAAAGGAGCCGGTAGATAGCGGGGCTCCAGGGGAGACGCGTGACGGGACTTAGAAAAAAAACGATAAACAGAAAGCAATGCGCGTGGAGTACTTGGCAGAGAGCAGGAGTCCAGGGGAGACGCGTGACGGGACTTAGAAAAAAAACGATAAAGAGGAAGCAATGCGCGTGAAAGGAGCCGGTAGATAGCAGGAGTCCAGGGGAGACGCGTGACGGGACTTAGAAAAAAAACGATAAAGAGAAAGCAATGCGCGTGGAGGACTTAGAAAAAAAGCGAGAGCGAGGAAGCAATGCGCGTGGAGGACTTGGTAGAGAGCAGGAGTCCAGGGGAGACGCGTGACGGGACTTAGAAAAAAAACGATAAAGAGAAAGCAATGCGCGTGGAGGACTTAGAAAAAAAGCGAGAGCGAGGAAGCAATGCGCGTGAAAGGAGCCGGTAGATAGCGGGAGACCAGGGGAGACGCGTGACGGGACTTAGAAAAAAACCGAGAGCGAGGAAGCAATGCGCGTGGAGTACTTGGCAGAGAGCAGGAGTCCAGGGGAGACGCGTGACGGGACTTAGAAAAAAAGCGAGAGCGAGGAAGCAATGCGCGTGGAGGACTTGGTAGAGAGCAGGATTCCAGGGGAGACGCGTGACGGGACTTAGAAAAAAAACGATAAACAGAAAGCAATGCGCGTGGAGTACTTAGAAAAAATGCGAGAGCGAGGAAGCAATGCGCGTGGAGGACTTGGAAGAAAAACGAGAGCGAGGAAGCAATGCGCGTGGAGGACTTAGAAAAAAAAAAAGCAAGAACAAGAAAAGCATGCCGTGGGTGAACGGCGGGAGCAGCTAAGCTTTGGTTTTCAAAGATGGGAGTGTAATGAACGTAATGCCGTCCCTTATATGTGGAAAAACGAGATTCCCACTGTCCCTATCTCTTCGCACGCGGCGGTGCACGTAAACCCGTATTACGGCAGTCTGACTCGATTTTCGAGAAGCGCGGGTAAACGGCGGGACCACGTAAGCTTTGCTCAACGAAAAACATAGTATAACAAGCCAATTGCCGTCCCTTGTATGTGGAAAAACGAGATTCCCACTGTCCCTATCTCTTCGCACGCGGCGGTGCACGTAAACCCGTATTACGGCAGTCTGACTCGATTTTCGAGAAGCGCGGGTAAACGGCGGGACCACGTAAGCTTTGCTCAACGAAAAACATAGTATAACAAGCCAATTGCCGTCCCTTGTATGTGGAAAAACGAGATTCCCACTGTCCCTATCTCTTCGCACGCTGCGGTGCACGTAAATCCGTATTACGGCAGTCTGACTCGATTTTCGAGAAGCGCGGGTAAACGGCGGGACCATGTAAGCTTTGCTCAACGAAAAACATAGTATAACAAGCCAATTGCCGTCCCTTGTATGTGGAAAAACGAGATTCCCACTGTCCCTATCTCTTCGCACGCTGCGGTGCACGTAAATCCGTATTACGGCAGTCTGACTCGATTTTCGAGAAGCGCGGGTAAACGGCGGGACCATGTAAGCTTTGCTCAACGAAAAACATAGTATAACAAGCCAATTGCCGTCCCTTGTATGTGGAAAAACGAGATTCCCACTGTCCCTATCTCTTCGCACGCGGCGGTGCACGTAAACCCGTATTACGGCAGTCTGACTCGATTTTCCCGTCGGTCACCCATCTTCCTCCCGCTTTATCCATCCACCTTCCGATTTTAAACTTTTCCCGCGTGTCACCCATCTTTTTCCCGGAGTATCTATCTACAGTCCGATTTTAAAGTTTTCCCGCGTGTCACCCATCTTTTTCCCGGAGTATCTATCCACCTTCCAATTTTAAAGTTTTCCCGCGTGTCACCCATCTTTTTCTCGGAGTGTCTCTCTACAGTCCGATTTTAAAGTTTTCCCGCGAGTCACCCATCTTTTTCCCGGAGTATCCACCCATCGTCGGATTTTAATGTTTTCCCGCGAATCACCCATCCTCCGTCCCGATCCCTAATTACCTGTCCGCTTGCGCAGAAGAACGTTTTCCGGCCGGTCATCCATCCTCCGTACCAATCCCTAGTTACCTGCCTACTTGCGCAAAAGAACGTTTTCCGATCGGCCATCCATCCTCCGTAACGATCCCTAGTTACCTGTCTACTTGGGCGAAGAACGTTTTCCGACCGGTCATCCATCCTCCGTACCGAATCCTAGTTACCTGTCTACTTGGGCAAAAGAACGTTTTCCGATCGGTAATCGATCCTCCGTACCGATCCCTAGTTACCTGTCTACTTGCGCAAAAGAACGTTTTCCGACCGGTCATCCATCCTCCGTACCGACCCCGAGTTATCTGTCTACTTGCGCAAACGAAAGTTTTCCGACCGGTCATCCATCCTCCGTACCGACCCCGAGTTATCTGTCTACTTGCGCAAAAGAACGTTTTCCGACCGGTCATCCATCCTCCGTACCGACCCCGAGTTGTCTGTCTACTTGCGCAAAAGAAAGTTTTCCGACCGGTCATCCATCCTCCGTACCGAACCCTAGTTACCTGTCTACTTGGGCAAAAGAACGTTTTCCGACCGGTCATCCATCCTCCGTATCGACCCCGAGCTATCTGTCTACTTGCCCAGAAGAACGTTTTCCGACCGATCATCCATCCTCCGTACCGACCCCGAGTTATCTGTCTACTTGCGCAAAAGAAAGTTTTCCGACCGGTCATCCATCCTCCGTACCGACCCCGAGTTATCTGTCTACTTGCGCAAAAGAAAGTTTTCCGACCGGTCATCCATCCTCCGTACCGACCCCGAGTTATCTGTCTACTTGCGCAAAAGAACGTTTTCCGACCGGTCATCCATCCTCCGTACCGACCCCGAGTTGTCTGTCTACTTGCGCAAAAGAAAGTTTTCCGACCGGTCATCCATCCTCCGTCCCGATCCCTAGTCGTCTATCTACTTGCGCAAAAGTTGAAATCCCGACCGGTTACCCATCCTCCGTCCCGATCCCTAGTCGTCTATCTACTTGCGCAAAAGTTGAAATCCCGACCGGTTACCCATCCTCCGTCCCGATCCCTAGTCGTCTATCTACTTGCGCAAAAGTTGAAATCCCGACCGGTCATCCATCCTCCGTACCGTCCCCGAGTTATCTGTCTACTTGCGCAAAAGTTGAATTCCCGACCGGTTACCCATCCTCCGTCCCGATCCCAAGTCGTCTATCTACTTGCGCAAAAGTTGAAATCCCGACCGGTCATCCATCCTCCGTACCGTCCCCGAGTTATCTGTCTACTTGCGCAAAAGTTGAAATACCGACCGGTTACCCATCCTCCGTCCCGATCCCTAGTCGTCTATCTACTTGCGCAAAAGTTGAAATCCCGACCGGTTACCCATCCTCCGTCCCGATCCCAGGTCGTCTATCTACTTGCGCAAAAGTTGAAATCCCGACCGGTCATCCATCCTCCGTACCGTCCCCGAGTTATCTGTCTACTTGCGCAAAAGAAAGTTTTCCGACCGGTCATCCATCCTCCGTCCCGAGCCCTATTCCACTATCTACTTGCGCAAAAGTTGAAATCCCGACCGGTTACCCATCCTCCGTCCCGATCCCTAGTCGTCTATCTACTTGCGCAAAAGTTGAAATCCCGACCGGTTACCCATCCTCCGTCCCGATCCCTAGTCGTCTATCTACTTGCGCAAAAGTTGAAATCCCGACCGGTTACCCATCCTCCGTCCCGATCCCTAGTCGTCTATCTACTTGCGCAAAAGTTGAAATCCCGACCGGTTACCCATCCTCCGTCCCGATCCCAAGTCGTCTATCTACTTGCGCAAAAGTTGAAATCCCGACCGGTCATCCATCCTCCGTACCGTCCCCGAGTTATCTGTCTACTTGCGCAAAAGTTGAATTCCCGACCGGTTACCCATCCTCCGTCCCGATCCCAAGTCGTCTATCTACTTGCGCAAAAGTTGAAATCCCGACCGGTCATCCATCCTCCGTACCGTCCCCGAGTTATCTGTCTACTTGCGCAAAAGTTGAAATCCCGACCGGTTACCCATCCTCCGTCCCGATCCCTAGTCGTCTATCTACTTGCGCAAAAGTTGAAATCCCGACCGGTTACCCATCCTCCGTCCCGATCCCAGGTCGTCTATCTACTTGCGCAAAAGTTGAAATCCCGACCGGTCATCCATCCTCCGTTCCGTCCCCGAGTTATCTGTCTACTTGCGCAAAAGAAAGTTTTCCGACCGGTCATCCATCCTCCGTCCCGAGCCCTATTCCTCTATCTACTTGCGCAAAAGTTGAAATCCCGACCGGTTACCCATCCTCCGTCCCGATCCCTAGTCGTCTATCTACTTGCGCAAAAGTTGAAATCCCGACCGGTTACCCATCCTCCGTCCCGATCCCAAGTCGTCTATCTACTTGCGCAAAAGTTGAAATCCCGACCGGTCATCCATCCTCCGTTCCGTCCCCGAGTTATCTGTCTACTTGCGCAAAAGAAAGTTTTCCGACCGGTCATCCATCCTCCGTCCCGAGCCCTATTCCTCTATCTACTTGCGCAAAAGTTGAAATCCCGACCGGTTACCCATCCTCCGTCCCGATCCCTAGTCGTCTATCTACTTGCGCAAAAGTTGAAATCCCGACCGGTCATCCATCCTCCGTCCCGAGCCCCATTCCTCTATCTACTTGCGCAAAAGTTGAAATCCCGACCGGTTACCCATCCTCCGTCCCGATCCCTAGTCGTCTATCTACTTGCGCAAAAGTTGATATCCCGACCGGTTACCCATCCTTCGTCCCGATCCCTAGTCGTCTATCTACTTGCGCAAAAGTTGAAATCCCGACCGGTTACCCATCCTCCGTCCCGATCCCAAGTCGTCTATCTACTTGCGCAAAAGTTGAAATCCCGACCGGTCATCCATCCTCCGTTCCGTCCCCGAGTTATCTGTCTACTTGCGCAAAAGAAAGTTTTCCGACCGGTCATCCATCCTCCGTCCCGAGCCCTATTCCTCTATCTACTTGCGCAAAAGTTGAAATCCCGACCGGTTACCCATCCTCCGTCCCGAGCCCTATTCCTCTATCTACTTGCGCAAAAGTTGAAATCCCGACCGGTTACCCATCCTCCGTCCCGATCCCTAGTCGTCTATCTACTTGCGCAAAAGTTGAAATCCCGACCGGTCATCCATCCTCCGTACCGTCCCCGAGTTATCTGTCTACTTGCGCAAAAGTTGAATTCCCGACCGGTTACCCATCCTCCGTCCCGATCCCAAGTCGTCTATCTACTTGCGCAAAAGTTGAAATCCCGACCGGTCATCCATCCTCCGTACCGTCCCCGAGTTATCTGTCTACTTGCGCAAAAGTTGAAATCCCGACCGGTTACCCATCCTCCGTCCCGATCCCTAGTCGTCTATCTACTTGCGCAAAAGTTGAAATCCCGACCGGTTACCCATCCTCCGTCCCGATCCCAGGTCGTCTATCTACTTGCGCAAAAGTTGAAATCCCGACCGGTCATCCATCCTCCGTTCCGTCCCCGAGTTATCTGTCTACTTGCGCAAAAGAAAGTTTTCCGACCGGTCATCCATCCTCCGTCCCGAGCCCTATTCCTCTATCTACTTGCGCAAAAGTTGAAATCCCGACCGGTTACCCATCCTCCGTCCCGATCCCTAGTCGTCTATCTACTTGCGCAAAAGTTGAAATCCCGACCGGTTACCCATCCTCCGTCCCGATCCCAAGTCGTCTATCTACTTGCGCAAAAGTTGAAATCCCGACCGGTCATCCATCCTCCGTTCCGTCCCCGAGTTATCTGTCTACTTGCGCAAAAGAAAGTTTTCCGACCGGTCATCCATCCTCCGTCCCGAGCCCTATTCCTCTATCTACTTGCGCAAAAGTTGAAATCCCGACCGGTTACCCATCCTCCGTCCCGATCCCTATTCCTCTATCTACTTGCGCAAAAGTTGAAATCCCGACCGGTTACCCATCCTCCGTCCCGATCCCTAGTCGTCTATCTACTTGCGCAAAAGTTGAAATCCCGACCGGTTACCCATCCTCCGTCCCGATCCCTATTCCTCTATCTACTTGCGCAAAAGTTGAAATCCCGACCGGTTACCCATCCTCCGTCCCGATCCCTAGTCGTCTATCTACTTGCGCAAAAGTTGAAATCCCGACCGGTCATCCATCCTCCGTACCGTCCCCGAGTTATCTGTCTACTTGCGCAAAAGTTGAATTCCCGACCGGTTACCCATCCTCCGTCCCGATCCCAAGTCGTCTATCTACTTGCGCAAAAGTTGAAATCCCGACCGGTCATCCATCCTCCGTACCGTCCCCGAGTTATCTGTCTACTTGCGCAAAAGAAAGTTTTCCGACCGGTCATCCATCCTCCGTCCCGAGCCCTATTCCTCTATCTACTTGCGCAAAAGTTGAAATCCCGACCGGTTACCCATCCTCCGTCCCGATCCCTAGTCGTCTATCTACTTGCGCAAAAGTTGAAATCCCGACCGGTTACCCATCCTCCGTCCCGATCCCAAGTCGTCTATCTACTTGCGCAAAAGTTGAAATCCCGACCGGTTACCCATCCTCCGTCCCGATCCCAAGTCGTCTATCTACTTGCGCAAAAGTTGAAATCCCGACCGGTTACCCATCCTCCGTCCCGATCCCAAGTCGTCTATCTACTTGCGCAAAAGTTGAAATCCCGACCGGTCATCCATCCTCCGTACCGTCCCCGAGTTATCTGTCTACTTGCGCAAAAGAAAGTTTTCCGACCGGTCATCCATCCTCCGTCCCGAGCCCTATTCCTCTATCTACTTGCGCAAAAGTTGAAATCCCGACCGGTTACCCATCCTCCGTCCCGAGCCCTATTCCTCTATCTACTTGCGCAAAAGTTGAAATCCCGACCGGTTACCCATCCTCCGTCCCGATCCCTAGTCGTCTATCTACTTGCGCAAAAGTTGAAATCCCGACCGGTCATCCATCCTCCGTACCGTCCCCGAGTTATCTGTCTACTTGCGCAAAAGAAAGTTTTCCGACCGGTCATCCATCCTCCGTCCCGCGCCCTATTCCTCTATCTACTTGCGCAAAAGTTGAAATCCCGACCGGTTACCCATCCTCCGTCCCGATCCCTAGTCCACTATCTACTTGCGCAAAAGTTGAAATCCCGACCGGTTACCCATCCTCCGTCCCGATCCCTAGTCGTCTATTTACTTGCGCAAAAGTTGAAATCCCGACCGGTTACCCATCCTCCGTCCCGATCCCTAGTTCTCTATCTACTTGCGGATCTCACGCAAGTAGATAGTGGAAATATGTACGTATCATTTAGGGTAGGTAGATAGATACATAAGTAAGATAGATTTATACGTGGGTAGATAGAGAATTATTTAATATGTACTCTGTTCTTCTATCATATAAAAGTGTCGGGTAGATAGATAATTAATGAAAATTTAATAATTTATTTAACTCACGGATCGTTTAAGTCAAGTAGATAGTGAAAAAATAAAATTTTGTATATGATATTATAATAAAGATATACGGTCGGTCCCGGGTCCGGGGCTCTCGAGGAGGTTTTCCCCCATAAGCGCCTGTGTATAAGACCATATGTCGCCGGTGCCTCGGCGGGAGCCCAGGTATCTGTAAGAGAAGCACCGTCGTCGGAAGGCGACCGGCGCGAGAACATTTTCCACAGCATTACCGCGGGTCGGCGTCCCTGACCGAATGGCCCTTTATGCGGTACGCGCCCTGGGCGTTCATAGATCGTGCGCTTCGACTCACTGTGTGTGTCTCGAGCGCACGGTAAACACTGAGCATCGACTCACTCGATTCCGAGCGAGAATACAATTTTACAGCATCTAACACGATGAACGGCGAAATCTTTTCGTCCGACCACGACGACCGACGACACGCTAACCGTGTTTTGTCTAACGTCGGGTAACACTCGTTTCACGAGATGAGACTGTTTGAACATGTATAATAATTACCGCGATGCGCGTTACCGTGAGTCGGCTTCGCGCTACCAAGCGCGTTTGTCGACGGGCGTACGGTAACCGTCGCGATTCTCTCTTCGAAGAGAAAGAAATATATAATATATTTGTCCGAAAGCGCCCTTTAACGGCGGACGACTTTGTCGTAATACGTTTAACTAAGTGTGTCGCCGCTTCCTACACGGATGCGGCGGATGGCACTTGTACAAGCGTACGCGAGTCGCTCCCTCGAGCGAGCTCTCGTACGCGCAATTGCTTGCGCGTATGAACGAAGCTCCCTGGTTGATCCTGCCAGTAGTCATATGCTTGTCTCAAAGATTAAGCCATGCATGTCTCAGTGCATGCCGCATTAAGGTGAAACCGCGAATGGCTCATTAAATCAGTTATGGTTCCTTAGATCGTACCCACATTTACTTGGATAACTGTGGTAATTCTAGAGCTAATACATGCAAACCAGAGTTCCTACCAGTGATGGGAGGAACGCTTTTATTAGATCAAAACTAATCGGTAATGGGTCCGCCCGTTTACCGTTTACCTTGGTG
>CM047428.1:55185953-55200953 GCA_026168455.1 Theocolax elegans
GTCAGGGATTGAATCGGTCCCGGCCCCCACCGAGGGTTTCCTATTCCTTACCGTTTAGGAAAAATCGGTAGGAGTGGCCAACCGTTGGGTTGGTCACTTCGCGTTGGCCGAGCGTATCTCGGCCCCGTGTCCCATGGGGGACCGTGCGGATAGCCTTCGGGAGGAGCTGCACGTAAAACTTTGGACAGCGTGTCCCTATCTACGGGCGGGAGTAACTATGACTCTCTTAAGGTAGCCAAATGCCTCGTCATCTAATTAGTGACGCGCATGAATGGATTAACGAGATTCCCACTGTCCCTATCTACGGGACGGTGGGGTCTCCCACTGACCCTATCCAGTGGCGCTGACCCTATCCAGCGATTTTGGCTTTTCAGTGCGTTACTTTGGCTGGTGGCAAGAGGCTTTGGCTGGCGAGTTTGCTCGGCTGCCGCCGCGGTCTGGTCCTTCGTCTCCGCCTGGAGCGCGCGGGCCCTCCTCGCTTACTGAGGTGCACGAACGTAAACGTACGGGGTGCACTGCTGACGAATAGCCCGAATAAGTACTCATTGAGTATGCTTGAATCATGGGCCAAGCGAAAGAGTGGTCACCGTGTTAGCTCGGGGTTGGGGGTGTCGAGTCTGGAGCGTTGAGCGGGGGTCGAGACTTAGTTACTCAGGTACACTAAGCGTCTCAAATAGCCTATGGTGTGCAAGTGTCACCATATCCTACACGTGGTACCGCTGTAAGCGTCCGTTTCACGGACGACTGAGAGTGGTGACGCGAACGGAGGCTGGTTGTTTCCCCGGAGCCGTACCGGGGTTCAACGTTCCGACATGCCCTCTGTGGCGCTCGGCAGCTTCCAAATCGAACGCTTTATACGGTTGCGATGTTGACTGTCTCCCCGGAGCCGTACCGGGGTCCAGTGTTCCGACATGCCCTCTGTGGCGCTCGGCAACTTCGCTCTCGAACGCTTACTACGGTTGCATGAGATTCTTGGGTCCAACTCTCTGGATCCAGGCCTTGAGGTTGCCCTTCTTTGGACAACCAAACCCTAAGACGTTGGTGCCTCTACCCAATTCGTCCGTTCGGTTCTGACTGGCTTGGACCGTGACGCGGCGATGTCGGAAGGAGGCTTGCCCTCGTACAAGCTGGACTCACATGAGTTCAACTTCTATGGCTTCTAGAATGACGGATGCTGGTTAGTAGTCTGTGGGTGTGGACGCAGGTGCACGTGCTAAGGCGTGGGGACCGGTAAGTCTCCCTCATCCTTTTGAGGTAGCTCGGGAACCTAGTGTACAAGTCCTCACCTGCAGGCGAATCCCGGATATCTCGAGTAGCTTTTAATGCCCATTTTAAGGCGAGTCGGGTCCCGGGTGCGTACTATACGTGCCTCCGGCTCCCCTGCGGGCTAGACTAATTACTTCAAGAAGCCAAGTGCGTTGGGACGTGGCGTCAGCCTCCGGAGAGTTACAGTACTCGAGGGTCTCGTGCTGGTTTGAAAGTTTGAATGACTGTGTTGTTCCCTATGGAACATATCTCATGAGTGCGGAGTCGGGTGTCGTGCAGCCACCCCGCCCGCTTCTACGAGTGGGATGGTCGACACTCGACTCACCCCCAAAGCTCTCCAATGCCGGAGATGCTATGCCCTTCATACATTAGAATTAGGTTGAAATAGATTGCTGTTTAAGTGATCTTTGTTCGAAAGCCAATAGAATACTTAGGTCTTCTATTTGTGTGAGTCCGGGCGGGACTCAAGGAGCAGGCCTCCCCGTGGTTCCCCGTGGGTGCGTGGGTAAAGCCGAAGAGGTTATCCCAACGCAGCTGAACTGCTTCCTCCCGTGTTAGAGAGCGGATACTTTGCTGTGAAATCACCACACCTTACGGCCTTAGCCCCTCGGGAAACCGGTTAAGTAGGGCGACGGAAGGTGGATTCCAGAGTAAAGGTGAAACTCTTGCGCCAACGGGCACTGAATTTTTCCAGGTCCGGGTTCCGAAGGGTGGTGGAACTGGGTCGTAGTAGAGCTTGCCCACTGTGGGACCTGTAAGCGAATTTATTCGCAAAGGGAAGAGTTAACCAGCTACTCACGCTCGACACTACTCCCTATCTACGTGCAGTTCGTCTCGGACCTCCGTGGTGTGCAGACGTGTTTTCGTGGCGCTCCGTCGGTTTCGAGATTTCTCGAGGGTTTTTTCGCGAGTGTTGCGGTGTGTTATCGATGTGTTGTGTTTTTTCTTATTTGATTTGTTATATTGTTTGTGTTTATTGTTATTTTGGTGATTTTTCGAAGTTTTTGCGTGTTTTTGAGTGAACATATTTTTCCGGGCGGCGGCCTTCCGTGGTCGCGCCGGGGAGTACCGGTTTCGCGAGCTGCGCAGTAGTTTTGGGTTATTCCGGGCTCTGCGCAGTTGTGATTTGAATAAACTTGGCACCGAGACAAAAATTTTGAGCGGTCGCAGAGAATTTTTTGAGTTCGGGTAGTGTACCAAACATTCGAGTGAAAATTTTTAGTTTTTCCGCCGCGTGCGTTTTTCGGCCATCTTGGTTTTCGGCGGGTTTTTTCGGGATCGGGCGTGGGTGGGGGACCCTCCCCCACATTTTTGGCGGCAGAGTCTCGCCTGACTCCGGTGGTGCGCGACTTCGGGCGCGTGCGCGAAGGGAGAGTGTGAGCGCGGGCCGCGTCCCAGCGCCGCTCCCCTTGAGGGGTCGGCGGGTGATTCCCCTCCCGCGCTTTTTCCGTTTTCGTGTCGCGAGCGTGTGTGTGTGCTAGTGAGCGTAGGGTCGGCTGGTCGCGTCGGGGGGTACCGGTTTCGCGAGCTGCGCAGTAGTTTTGGATTATTCTGGGCTCTGCGCAGTTGTAATTTAAATAAAGTTGACACCGAAACGAAGATTTTGAGCGGTCGTAGAAAATTTTTTGAGTTCGGGAAGTGGCTTAAACATTTAAGTGTATATTTTTAAATTTTTCCGACACGTGCGTTTTTCGGCATTTTGGTTATCGGCGGGTTTTTCGGGTTCGGGCGTGGGTGGGGGGGACCCCCCCCGCGCTTTTCGTTTCCGTTTCTTTCGCGTGTCGCGAGCGTGTGTGTGTGCGTGGGAGTGTAAGGTCGGCTCGCCAGGTGTGATTGGGTGGTGGTGTTTGTGCAGGTGCGTGAGTGGGGTACGCCCCTCTCACACACACCGCTAGTATGGGTGCTCGCTCCCGGAAGGCTAGGAAGGAGAAAGAGGAGGCGAGTTTCTCCGGGTCGTCGTCGTCATCGGAGCGGAGTGTGAAGGTCGTGCAGACGTCCTCCAAAGCCCGCTCCCGCTCTCCTCCCGCCAGGAGGGAGCAAAAGGTAAGTGTGAGTGTGAAAGAGAGTGTGAGAGAGAAGTGTGTGAGAACGAATGAGAGCCAGGTGGGGCCTACCCCTGCCTCGGCTGAGATGGAGGTGGATGTGGCGAGTGCCAAGCGTGGCCGTGTTGCGGACGTGGGGGGGGATTCGGACGCCAGGAAACGCATGCGTGGTAGTGAGAATGTGAGTGTGAATGAGGTGCAAGCGACCACGTGTGAGAGTGAGAAGGAGTATCTGGGTGAGATGAAACTCATTGGGGACAGGCTTCGGAGCTTTGTCCTCAATGAGGCCAACAAAATCTCGAAGCATGCGTGTAATGCTGTGCTTGGATGTATGGGTGAGTATGAGAAAGTGTTAATGAAATTGTTGTGTGAGAATGCGGAATTGCGTGGACGTGTGAGTGAATGTTCCAAGCGCAGTATGTATGAATGTCAGCGCGCCCCCGCCGGCGCGACCGTTGTGGGTCCTGCTGGGAGAACGAGTGTACCCGGCCCGAATGCGTGTGTGCCTGCTCGTGTGCCTGAGAGTGTGTCTGTGGCAAGGCCCAGCTACGCGCTGATTCTGAAAGGTGCCGAGAATGAATCAAGTGTGAGTGTGATAAATAAATTGAAGAGCATGCGTGGGTGTGAGAATGTTCGTGTGAAGAATGTTAGGGAAGCCCGACAGGGTGGTGTGATTGTAGAAACCCTCAGTGAGCGTGAAAGGGAATGTCTGAAGAATGCTGTGTGTAGTAAGAATGTGGGTTTGAATGCAGAGGAGCCTCAACGTATGAATCCGCGTGTGATTGTGTACGACGTGCCGAATGAGATGACTGAGTCTCGTTTCCTCGCAAGTGTGTATGAGAAAAACCTTGCGGGAGTGATTGAGAAGAGTGTGTTTGAGAAGGAAGTGCGTGTGGTCTCGAGGCAGTCCCGTCCTGGGGCTCCTGCCGGCAACATAGTCCTTGAGGCTGCCGGGCGGGTGCAGGAACGGTTGCTTGCCGAGAGACGTGTGTATGTGGAATGGGGTGCATACCGGGTGTGCAAGTATGAGAATGTGTTGCGGTGTTATGGATGTTTCAGTTATGGGCATCTGCTACGTGAGTGTAAGAGCGAGCGTCTGTGTTATAGGTGTGGAAGGCCGGGTCACAAAGGCGCAGGCTGTAGGGCGCCGGAGGACTGCGGGAACTGCCGTTCTCGTGGTTTGAAGGCGAACCACTCGGCCCTGGCTCCGGAGTGCCCGGAGTATAAATGGAGGCTGGAGCGACTGAGAGGGAGGCTAGCCATATAAAATGGCGCATCCCCGGGAAATTCGTGTGCTTCAAGTTAATGCGCAGCGGGGATACGGTGTGATGTGTGATTTGAGTGAATGTATTGTGCGTGAGAGAATCGATGTATGCTTGATCCAGGAACCGCATGTGTTGCATGGTCGTATGATTGGGTTACCGAATGGAAGTAGAGCGTTTCTGAGTAAGAGTGGTAAAGCGGCCCTGGTGGTGGGCGATGACTCCGTCGAGTGCCTTTTGGTGGATGACTGGGAGTGCGACAATGGTGTATGCGTCTGGACGAAAGGTGTGACTGGAGAAGTGTATATGGTTTCAGTGTACTGTGGATTCGGTGAGCCCTTCGAGCCGTATCTGCAGTGCCTGGACAGTTTGTTTGAGAGAATTTCTGGGAGTGAGTGTATTTTGGGTATGGACGCGAATGCGACGAGCGATCTGTGGCACAGCAAGGGTCGAAACGCGGGTAGGCAACGCCACTATAGAGGGCTTGCACTTGAGCGGTGGATCCTGTGTAATGAATGGGGTGTGCATGTGCTGAATGAACCTAGTGACCACTATACTTTTAGTGGCCCTAGGGGTCAGAGTGACATTGATGTCACACTGACCAACATTCAGCGGAATGACTGTTTCTTCGAATGGACGGTGAAGGATGACTGGGGAATAAGTGACCACAATCCGATTTTAATTCGGATGTGGCACGGGGTGACTGAGGAAGTCACTGTGTCTCCTCTGCCACTATGGGGTAAATGGACGTGTGACAGTGAAACGTATGCAAATTGTGTGAGTGACATTGCGAATGAGTATGGTCTGGTCGAGTTCCAGCAACTTAGATCAGACCAGATGGCGTGTTTGATGACTGAATGGATTACACGTGCGAACGATGTATGCTTGAAGAGAGTGAATGGCAAGAAACGAAAGAAGATTGTATGGTGGACGAATGAGCTGACTGAGGTGCGAAAGGAAGTGCAGAGGTGTCGCAGGAGATTCCAGCGTGCTAGGTGCAGAGCGGCTGAAGATGTGGATGTGTTAAAGAATGAATACAGAGCGTGCGAAAGAAAGTATAAATGTATGATGCGTGAAAGGAAAGAGAGTAATTGGAGGGACTTTGTTGGTCGCATGGCCGACAAAGATCCCTGGGGGCCTGTGTACAGGATCTGCCGCAGTAAAAATCGAGTATATGACCTTGCTGGGTTGCGGACGCCCGATGGATGTACGAGGACTTGGATTGAGAGTGCGAATGTGCTGATGAATGTTTTTTATCCTCGTGATGAAAGTGTGAATGTGATGAGAGAGAATGGAATGAGTGCCGGCCCTCGAGGCTTGGAGTATGAATGGGATGAGCTTGAATTTGCCGTGGCTAAGCTGCGGCAAAGGAAGGCTCCGGGACTCGATGGGATCACGTCCACCATGATTAAATGGGTATGGATGGCTATCCCTATGTATGTCAAGAGTATGTATGATCAGTGTCTGAATGAGGGTAATTTCCCGGTGATATGGAAGAAGGCGAGGGTAGTTGCTCTGCTTAAGGGATCCGACAAGGACAGGAAGGACCCAGGCTCGTACAGGCCAATAAGCCTGCTCAGCGGGCTGGGGAAATTCCTAGAGCGATTGATGACAGAGCGAATGATGAATAGAATGGATGGAAAATGGAATGAATGTCAGTATGGGTTTCGAATGGGTAGATCGACTGAGGATGCGTGGATGAAATTCAAAGAGCATGTGAGTAGCACGAATGATGAGTATGCGTTAGGAATCCTTGTTGATTTCAAAGGAGCGTTCAACAACCTTCGCTGGAGCGTTATTTTAGGTTACCTCCGTGAGTGTGGATGTGATGAGAGTGAGATGCGAATGTGGTCGAGTTATTTTTCTGAAAGGTCGGCATGTTTGAGGAATGGTATGAGTGAGGTATGGGTGAATGAAGAGAGGGGCTGCCCGCAGGGTTCCATTCCGGGACCCTGCGTGTGGAACCTCTGTATGAATGGATTACTCGACCGACTGAATGTGGTGAATGAAAGGGTCGTAGCATATGCCGATGACTTGATGATTGTGGTGAGTGGATCTACCAGAAGGTCGATTGAGCGAAAGGGGGATGAATGTATGCGTGTCGTGTATGAATGGGGGAGGGAGGTAGGGGTTAGTGTGTCTGAGGGGAAAACGGTTTGCATCCTGCTGAAAGGGCGCCTGAATGTGTATGAGCGAAAGATGCGAGTGAATGTGCGCGAGGGCGTGACCGCACTCATCCGGTACGTCACTACGGCGAAATATTTGGGTATATGCATGGGTGAGCGTATGAATCTGAGTGTGCATGTGAGAGGTCTCCGAGCGAAAGTGTTGGGAGCGATTGGTGGACTGCGGCGAGTGATGAGGAAAGAATGGGGTGTGAAAAGGAAGACTGCATGTGTATGGATGAAAGGGCTAATCCTGGCGGGGGTGTTGTATGGATCGAGTGTATGGTGTGAGTGGCTGAGATTTAAGTATGTACGTGAGTGTTTGATTACCTGCCAGAGATGTGTCATGTATGCCTGCCTGAGGGTTTGTCGGACGGTCTCTGCGGACGCCATGCAGGTTTTACTTGGATGGCTTCCGTGGGATCTTGAATGCATGAGAAGAGCGAATGTGTATAAAGTGCGTAGGGGTCTGAGTATGAATGACAATGATTTTGTGAGTGAATGGGAAATTAATGAATTCGGTGTGCCTGCAGCCTGTAAGATAGTGAATGAACGTGTGTATGATGCCTGGCAGGAGCGATGGGATGCGTCGTTAAAGGGGCGTGTTACGTATGAATGGGTGCCTGATGTGCGGTTCGCTTGCAAGAATGAATGGTTTGAACCGAGTCTCCAGTGTCGGTTATATTCTAACCGGACACGGGACTTTGAATGCATGGTTGTATGCGCGCGGCTTGGCGGGTTCCCCTTCCTGCCTCTGCGGCGCGGCCCGTGAGGACTGGGTGCATGTGTTGAGTGGATGTGAGATGTATGAATGCTTCAGATGCTTGGATGAGATGGGAGTGATTGTGCGAGTGAATGGGGAAGTGGATGTGAGCGGCGTGCTTCGTGAGAGGGGCCGGTATGAATGCTTATGCGCGTTCGTAGAACGCGCATATCGTATGAGAGAGAGTGTGGCGAGTCGACTTCGGGATGATGAGAGAGCGAATGAGTGAGTGAATGTGGAAACGCAAGGGGGGCTCTGCTTTAAGCATCCCTTGGGAGTAGCAATCCCACGTCCCCAGCTGACCGGTGCTACCGAGCCGGGTAGATGGTAGGATCTACGAATACGGGAGAGAGTGTTCTCGCCCCTCTCACCAGAGGCTAAACGGTACTACGGGGACCGGGTGCCCCAGGGCTCTGCCCTGTCCGGTCGTTGGTGCTGGACTCGTAGTGGCAGTGGTTAACAGCCCACATCGCTAAGGGCAAGAGGTGTGGCGTTGTGCGTGGTTCTGCCGCATGCAGCGTTGGGCCTCGACGGGTGAGCTGCGTTCTCAGCTCGGGTACTGGTTCCGCAGAGCCAGTAGGGGTAAAATCGGCCCCGCCTCACACAGAGAGGATCGCCTGAACCTACCAATTCAGGATGAGAAATCTGTAGACTCGGCTCAAGCCGCAGTCGCGCTGATTGGGCGATCCCAATCCCTCGCCCATGGGGGCCGTGTAGGTAGAGCCGAAAGGCAGGTACTGCACGTTAAACTCAAACGACATTAAATGTCCCTATCTACGAGTGCACAGTTTTGAGGCGTGGAGCTCATATCAATCAATCAAAGGCAAAATAGCCAGAGACCACGCCAATGATATGAACAGCACATACAAGATTAAGATTACAAATTAAATCAATCACATAGATCGCATGGGCATAAGCATGCGTGTAAATAAAATAAATATTGTAAATATTGTACATATTGTAAATAGTAGGAAACGGAAAAGTTAGATAGTAAGAAGTCTTGTCACCTTGTCGTCGTTGCGTCGTACATCTCTCTCGTAGGCTCTCTCCAAGCTCCGCATATTTTCACACAAAACCTCTTTCGTCTGTTTTGCGATTTTGCGATTATTTTATACTTTTTATATATATTATACATACTCGTTGCTCTAGGTTGAAACTGCCAAAAGCACTTACTGAACAAGAAAATGCCCCCTTCCACTAAGGTGAAGAAGGCGAGGGCCATGACACAAAAGAGACGAGGCATAGCCGAAGGTTCGCGTATCGAACGCACGAACGCGAAACCGGCCGGCAAGCCCTCTCACGGTACAAAAGGAGTCCAAACCGACAGAAGCGCCCAAGAGCCACCAAACTCGAAGGCGGGACTGAAGGTAAGGATACTCCAACTAAACATGGGTAGGTCGAGGGCCGTCACAGACGAAACTCGATGTAGAATGGCCAAAACAGGGCTCGACCTCGCTTTAGTCCAGGAACCCTATGCGCCGAAAGGCACATTAACAGGGTTCGGACTTAGCTTTGGTACAATTACAGGCGCCAGGCCCGACCATACAACAGCGGCAGCTGTGGTTCACAGCTCTGGCGCCTTAACGTACACAAGGGTCTCCCAGTTTTGTACTACCCATTGCGTCTGCTCCATGGTGAGCGGCGCATTTGGACATTTTTACGTGGTCAGTATATACTGCCAATTCAGGGACTCGATAGAGAGATACCTAGCGCAGCTACGACACATTCTATCCTCGCTAAAAGATCAAAAGATCTTAATAGCAATGGACGCGAATGCAAAGTCGTCCTGGTGGGGCTCGCCAGTAAATGATGGCAGGGGTCGAGTTCTCGAGGACTTTGTTCTGGAGCATGACCTGACTGTAATGAATCGAGAGGGGCAACCGGCCACCTGCGTAAGCTCGAGAGGTAAAACCTTTATCGATGTAACGCTGGCGACCAAGAGCCTCAAACCTTTCGTTACGGGATGGTCAGTAGAAGATTGGTCTACGAGCGATCATAGGCCAATCCATATCGTTGTCGACTTCGGAAGGCAACCCGTGCGTCTGCAAAGGGTACTAGAACCACGGTTCAATACCCGAAAAGCAGACTGGGAAGCCTTTCAAGAAGCCCTCAAGGCCGAAAAGTCGCGCCTCTCGGACATGCCGATCAACTCGGAAGACGATGTCGACAAATACGTCGACGCGTTAGAAGAGACGATCATCAAGGCATGTAAGAAGGCGATCCCCATGAAGAGGAGATTTTCTAAATCGTCCCCATGGTGGAATCCAAGGCTGACACATCTCAGAGGTAAGGTCAAGCGTCTAGAGCGCTTATGGCTAACTCAGAGCACAGGAAGCGGGACGACTAAGGTCAGGAGGAGACAACGAAGGCTCAGGAACACACTCTCCCTCATGCGGAGAGCTAAGACCGAATACAAGTCCGAGATTACGAGGTCCAAGAAGGAGAGCTGGAAACAGTTCGTCAGCCGGGAAAGCGAGAAAGACGTATGGAGTCTTCCATACAGGCTCGCTTCAGGCAAAGTACGAACAATGAAGGCTCTCAACACTGTAACAGGAGCTAAAGGATCCACAACAACTTGGAAAGAGACCTGTGACGCTTTACTAGACACTCTAGTGCCAGACGATGACGTATCGAAGGAGACAGACTTTCACGTTGAAAAACGCAGAGCCTGTCTCGGAGGGCTAGACTCCCAGGAGACACCTCCCTTCACCCGGCTTGAAATATTTCAAGCAATCTTTGACAACAAGAACGGGAAGAGTCCAGGCACGGACAGAGTGGAAGTAGAAGTGCTCAAGAAGTCATTACCATTGCTAGACGAAATCGACAAATTGTTCAATGCCTGTTTGAGGTATGGTGTCTTCCCTAAGAGATGGAAGGAAGGAATGCTAATCACTCTTTTGAAATCGCCTGACAGAGATGAGCAGGAGATGAAGTCCTACAGACCGATTTGCCTGCTCAGCGTCATGGGTAAAACCCTTGAACGCCTCATAATAAAAAGGCTGAAAGAACAGCAACAGGACGAGCCAGGGCCTACAGGTATCCAGACATCCGGAGATCAATTCGGATTCAAATCCGGATTGTCGACGGAGGATGCCATCATGAGGCTCAGGCAATTAGTCCAAAGTAGCGATAGTTCTTATGTGATGGCGTTCCCTCTAGACATCTCAGGGGCGTTCGACAACTTGTGGTGGCCGAGTCTCCTCAGTGAGCTCAAGAGTCGAAAGTGCCCAGCAAGTCTGTTTAATTTGCTCTCGAATTACCTTCAGGACCGGGAAGTCTGCATCAGAGCGGACTTCGAAGAGGTCCGAAAGAAGGTGAGCAAAGGATGCCCGCAGGGATCGATTTTCGGCCCAATCGGCTGGAACCTCGATTATGACACCTTACTCAGAGAGCTGCACAGGAACGGGTTTAACGCAATTGCGTACGCCGACGACATAATCACCCTAGTCGAAGGCGAAACCCGTACACAGCTCCAAGAACATGGCCAGAAAATGATGGACATTGTCGAAACCTGGTGCGAACAACACAAACTGGACATATCAATCCCGAAATCGGGTATGATATTATTGAAAGGACGACTCGATGCTCGCAAACCCCCAAAGGTTCAACTGAAGGGGCAAACGATCAAAATGCTAAAAGATATGAAGTACCTTGGTGTAACCTTTCAGGAAAGGTTCGGAGTAACGAAGCACATCCAAATCATCGAATCTAAGTGGTACGACCTACTTGGTCGCTTATCACAGATCTCTGGCGCGAATTGGGGGATGAAAAATAGATCCCTCAGCCTGGTGTACAAGTGCCTATTTACCCCCATAGTTGCGTATGCAGCTGCTGGGTGGTGGAGCGATGTTGATACAGCTGGAAAGAAGAAGCTTGCATCTTTGCAAAGACGGACTCTTATCTGGCTTTCGAAAGCGTATAACACCGTCTCCCATGAGGCACTTCAGGTGATCTCTGCTGCTCTGCCCATCGACCTAGTGTTGAAGGAAAGAGTAGCTCATTACCACATCAGGCGGAGCAGATCCGTCCTCGTGAACGACGTGCGTATCGAAGTGGACCCCGACAGTAGAACATTCGAAAGTGACATCTCTGAAGCCAAAAGAAAAGTCCGTAAGGAACTTTTGAACGAGTGGCAGAGGAGATGGGACTCTACAGACAAGGGGTCTACCACGCACAAGTTCATCCGCTCTGTACATGACAGGACTAGAAAGAGTTGGTTACGGCCGAACCACTACACATCGCAGTTCCTCACGGGACACGGGTCTTTTAAGTCTTATCTGCACCGTTTCGGGAGAAGCGAAGACCCGAGATGTAACTGTGGGCTCGAGCAAACTTCTGACCATATACTCTTTGACTGTCCCCGTGTAGCCAAGAGCAGACAACCACTCATCGATGCGGTTCACAGGTATGGCCACACGTGGCCATGTGATCCTTCGGTGTTGGTTGACCGCATAGAGATCTATCGGGCGTTTACCAAATTCGCCCGAGAATTCGTTCTCCCCTCAGATCGGAACTCCGAGGACGGTGACAGCGATGATTGCGAAGTTACTCCACCAACACCAAGTTGGAATGAAAGGGAAAGGTCGAATGTTTCTAGAAAGAGGCCACTTCCCTGGCAATCCAGAGTGAAGCCGTGTACTGTGAAGCTGGTTAGACTGTCTCATCAGGATCTCCAGTCCGTACATCGAGCTTGAAAGGCATCCCCAAAGCCGGGATCGCCTGTTTGAACCCGATTAAGGGAATCGTCAGAACCCTCGACTTCGAACGGCCTCGTGTGAACGACGAGAACAGAGGGCTCAGACACATCACAGAATGCAGAGGAATTTCTCCTACAAATTGCATTCTTATCGAACGTTAGGCCACCTACCGCAAAACCTCCCCGGGGATCCGGGGAGTAATAGGGAGGCATGTTTCGGCATGTCGAAAGTTGGACCAGGATGACTTTACTCTGGTACGCGGGGACTGGGTACGAGCCCCACGTCGACGTACCTCTGTGTCGAAAGTGAAACGTTGGCGTGTCCCAGGTGGGTTGGACTCTGCGTGGTATGTGGTTGCAAGCAGGCTTGACGGGTAAAGCATGGTTGACCCGGATGCCGCTTATGTTCGAAAGCGGAAGACGGCGGGGTGCTAAACACCGCCGCATCCCTACCGAGGATTACGGCTCTAGGCTAACCGTTAGGTCGAACGGAAACGGTGGGCTGTAGTAACGAGCTTCGGTACACTAACTTGTTAGTGGCCTCTCATCGAGGTTAACCGATGCCATAGGGGCTCTCATGAGAGTCTCACTTTTCGATGGGGAAACTCTAGGCACCATCGCCGACGAATGAAACCGACGAGCTGTGGGGCTTGTTGACGAGGGCTCCGGGGCAGGAAATACTGCGGATTGATGCGGTGACACTGCCCTAAGGAAAGACTCTAGTACAGTCATAGAATACATGTCCCTATCTACGGGACGGTGGGGTCTCCCACTGACCCTATCCAGTGGCGCTGACCCTATCCAGCGATTTTGGCTTTTCGGTGCGTTGCTTTGGCTGGTGGCAAGAGGCTTTGGCTGGCGAGTTTGCTCGGCTGCCGCCGCGGCCTGGTCCTTCATCTCCGCCTGGAGCGCGCGGGTCCCTCCTCGCTTCTCTGAGGTGCACGAACGTAAACGTACGGGGTGCACTGCTGACGAATAGCCCGAATAAGTACTCAATGAGTATGCTTGAATCATGGGCCAAGCGAGAGAGTGGTCACCGTGTTAGCTCGGGGTTGGGGGTGTCGTGTCTGGAGCGTTGAGCGGGGGCCGAGACTTAGTTACTCAGGTACACTAAGCGTCTCAAATAGCCTATGGTGTGCAAGTGTCACCATATCCTACACGTGGTACCGCTGTAAGCGTCCGTTTCACGGACGACCGAGAGTGGTGACGCGAACGGAGGCTGGTTGTCTCCCCGGAGCCGTACCGGGGTCCAACGTTCCGACATGCCCTTTGTGGCGCTCGGCAGCTTCCAAATCGAACGCTTTATACGGTTGCGTTGTTGACTGTCTCCCCGGAGCCGTACCGGGGTCCAGTGTACCGACATGCCCTCTGTGGCGCTCGGCAACTTCGCTCTCGAACGCTTACTACGGTTGCATGAGATTCTTGGGTCCAACTCTCTGGATCCAGGCTTTGAGGTTGCCCTTCTTTGGACAACCAAACCCTAAGATGTCGGTGCCTCTGCCCAATTCGTCCGTTCGGTTCTGACTGGCTTGGACCGTGACGAGGCGATGTCGGACGGAGGCTTGCCCTCGTACAAGCTGGACTCACATGAGTTCAACTTTTATGGCTTCTAGAATGACGGATGCTGGTTAGTAGTCTGTGGGTGTGGACGCAGGTGCACGTGCTAAGGCGTGGGGACCGGTAAGCCTCCCTCATCCTTTTGAGGAAGCTCGGGAACCTAGTGTACATGTCCTCACTTGCAGGCGAATCCCGGATATCTTGAGTAGCTGCTAATGCCCATTTTAAGGCGAGTCGGGTCCCGGGTGCGTACCATACGCGCCTCCGGCTCCCTGCGGGCTAGTCTAATTACTTCAAGAAGCCAAGTACGTTGGGACGTGGCGTCAGCCTCCGGAGAGTTACAGTACCCGAGGGTCTCGTGCTGGTTTGAAAGCTTGAATGACTGTGTTGTTCCTAATGGAACATATCTTATGTGTGCGGAGTCGGGTGTCGTGCAGCCACCCCGCCCGCCTCTATGTGTGGGATGGTCGACACTCGACTCACCCCAAAAGCTCTCCAATGCCGGAGATGCTATGCCCTTCATACATTAGAATTAGGTTGGAATAGATCGCTGTTTAAGTGATCTTGTTCGAAAGCCAATAGATAACCTAGGGTTTTCTATTGTGTGAGTCCGGGCGGGACTCAAGGAGCAGGCCTCCCCGTGGTTCCCCGTGGGTGCGTGGGCAAAGCCGAAGAGGTTATCCCATCGCAGCTGAACTGCTTCCTCCCGTGTTAGAGAGTGGATACTTTGCTGTGGAATCACTACATCTTGCGGACTAAGCCTCCCGGGCAACCGGAAAAATAAGCAGGGCGACGGAAGGTGGATTCCAGAGTAAAGGTGAAGCTCTTGCGCCAACGGGCACTGAATTTTTGCAAGTCTGCGTCTCCTGTCGGTGGTGGAGCTGGGTCGTGGAGAGAGCATGCCCTCGGTGGGACCCGTCAAGCGAGTTATCGCGAAACGGGAAGAGTTAACCAGCTACTCACGCTCAACCAACTCCCTATCTACGGCCCTCAGGGCGGTGGTATCCTGGGTCATCCGGTACCGGGTGGCGGACGCGTGGCGGCTGTGTTTCGTCGCGTGATCTGCGGGGGGTATCGGGTGGCTTCGGGGACCACCGACGGGTATTGGCGAACCCGGGGGTACCTGAGCTGGGGGTGGAGAGGCGCCGACCACCCCCATACCGTAACCCTTTTGGGCGGCTCCAACAACCCCCACAAGGCGTGGTGGGGGTACGTTGTCGTCCGGAGGAACGGTGGCTTGCCTTAACCG
>CM047428.1:55205953-55216582 GCA_026168455.1 Theocolax elegans
GCCGGTAGATAGCGGGAGTCCAGGGGAGACGCGTGACGGGACTTAGAAAAAAAACGATAAAGAGAAAGCAATGCGCGTGGAGGACTTGGCAGAGAGCAGGAGTCCAGGGGAGACGCGTGACGGGACTTAGAAAAAAAACGAGAGCGAGGTAGCAATGCGCGTGAAAGGAGCCGGTAGATAGCAAGAGTCCAGGGGAGACGCGTGACGGGACTTAGAAAAAAAACGATAAAGAGGAAGCAATGCGCGTGAAAGGAGCCGGTAGATAGCGGGAGTCCAGGGGAGACGCGTGACGGGACTTAGAAAAAAAACGATAAAGAGAAAGCAATGCGCGTGGAGGACTTAGAAAAAAAGCGAGAGCGAGGAAGCAATGCGCGTGGAGGACTTGGTAGAGAGCAGGAGTCCAGGGGAGACGCGTGACGGGACTTAGAAAAAAAAACGATAAAGAGGAAGCAATGCGCGTGAAAGGAGCCGGTAGATAGCGGGAGTCCAGGGGAGACGCGTGACGGGACTTAGAAAAAAAGCGAGAGCGAGAAAGCAATGCGCGTGGAGGACTTAGAAAAAAAAAAACGAGAGCGAGGAAGCAATGCGCGTGGAGGACTTGGCAGAGAGCAGGAGTCCAGGGAGACGCGTGACGGGACTTAGAAAAAAAACCGAATAAAGAGAAAGCAATGCGCGTGGAGGACTGGCGTCTCCAGGAGGAGGACGCGTGACGGGACTTAGAAAAAAAGCGAGAGCGAGGAAAGCAATGCGCGTGAAGGAGCCGGTAGATAGCGGGAGTCCAGGGGAGACGCGTGACGGGACTTAGAAAAAAAACGATAAAGAGAAGCAATGCGCGTGGAGGACTTGGCAGAGAGCAGGAGTCCAGGGGAGACGCGTGACGGGACTTAGAAAAAAAACGAGAGCGAGGTAGCAATGCGCGTGAAAGGAGCCGGTAGATAGCAAGAGTCCAGGGAGACGCGTGACGGGACTTAGAAAAAAAAACGATAAAGAGGAAGCAATGCGCGTGAAGGGAGCCTGGTAGATAGCGGGAGTCCAGGGGAGACGCGTGACGGGACTTAGAAAAAAACGATAAAGAGAAGCAATGCGCGTGGAGGACTTAGAAAAAAAGCGGAGAGCGAGGAAGCAATGCGCGTGGAGGACTTGGTAGAGAGCAGGAGTCCAGGGGAGACGCGTGACGGGACTTAGAAAAAAAAACGATAAAGAGGAAGCAATGCGCGTGAAAGGAGCCGGTAGATAGCGGGAGTCCAGGGGAGACGCGTGACGGGACTTAGAAAAAAAGCGAGAGCGAGAAAGCAATGCGCGTGGAGGACTTAGAAAAAAAAAACGAGAGCGAGGAAGCAATGCGCGTGGAGGACTTGGCAGAGAGCAGGGTCCAGGGGAGACGCGTGACGGGACTTAGAAAAAAAACGATAAAGAGAAAGCAATGCGCGTGGAGGACTTGGTGGAGAGCAGGAGTCCAGGGGAGACGCGTGACGGGACTTAGAAAAAAAAAACGATAAAGAGAAAGCAATGCGCGTGGAGGACTTGGTGGAGAGCAGGAGTCCAGGGGAGACGCGTGACGGGACTTAGAAAAAAAACGATAAAGAGAAAGCAATGCGCGTGGAGGACTTGGCAGAGAGCAGGAGTCCAGGGGAGACGCGTGACGGGACTTAGAAAAAAAACGAGAGCGAGGTAGCAATGCGCGTGAAAGGAGCCGGTAGATAGCGGGAGTCCAGGGGAGACGCGTGACGGGACTTAGAAAAAAAACGATAAAGAGAAAGCAATGCGCGTGGAGGACTTGGCAGAGAGCAGGAGTCCAGGGGAGACGCGTGACGGGACTTAGAAAAAAAACGATAAAGAGAAAGCAATGCGCGTGGAGGACTTGGTGGAGAGCAGGAGTCCAGGGGAGACGCGTGACGGGACTTAGAAAAAAAACGAGAGCGAGGTAGCAATGCGCGTGAAAGGAGCCGGTAGATAGCGGGAGTCCAGGGGAGACGCGTGACGGGACTTAGAAAAAAAACGATAAAGAGAAAGCAATGCGCGTGGAGGACTTGGCAGAGAGCAGGAGTCCAGGGGAGACGCGTGACGGGACTTAGAAAAAAAACGATAAAGAGAAAGCAATGCGCGTGGAGGACTTGGTGGAGAGCAGGAGTCCAGGGGAGACGCGTGACGGGACTTAGAAAAAAAACGATAAAGAGAAAGCAATGCGCGTGGAGGACTTGGTGGAGAGCAGGAGTCCAGGGGAGACGCGTGACGGGACTTAGAAAAAAAGCGATAAAGAGAAAGCAATGCGCGTGGAGGACTTGGCGGAGAGCAGGATTCCAGGGGAGACGCGTGACGGGACTTAGAAAAAAAAACGAGAGCGAGGTAGCAATGCGCGTGAAAGGAGCCGGTAGATAGCGGGAGTCCAGGGGAGACGCGTGACGGGACTTAGAAAAAAAACGATAAAGAGAAAGCAATGCGCGTGGAGGACTTGGCAGAGAGCAGGAGTCCAGGGGAGACGCGTGACGGGACTTAGAAAAAAAACGATAAAGAGAAAGCAATGCGCGTGGAGGACTTGGTGGAGAGCAGGAGTCCAGGGGAGACGCGTGACGGGACTTAGAAAAAAAACGATAAAGAGAAAGCAATGCGCGTGGAGGACTTGGTGGAGAGCAGGAGTCCAGGGGAGACGCGTGACGGGACTTAGGAAAAAAAGCGATTAAAGAGAAAGCAATGCGCGTGGAGGACTTGGCGGAGAGCAGGATTTCCAGGGGAGACGCGTGACGGGACTTAGAAAAAAAACGATAAAGAGGAAGCAATGCGCGTGAAGGAGCCGGTAGATAGCGGGGCTCCAGGGAGACGCGTGACGGGACTTAGAAAAAAAACGATAAAGAGAAAGCAATGCGCGTGGAGGACTTAGAAAAAAAGCGAGAAGCGAGGGAAGCAATGCGCGTGAAAGGAGCCGTAGATAGCGGGAGTCCAGGGGAGACGCGTGACGGGACTTAGAAAAAAAACGATATAAGAGGAAGCAATGCGCGTGAAAGGAGCCGGTAGATAGCAGGAGTCCAGGGATACGCGTGACGGGACTTAGAAAAAAACGATAAAGAGAAAGCAATGCGCGTGGAGGACTTGGCAGAGAGCAGGAGTCCAGGGGAGACGCGTGACGGGACTTAGAAAAAAAACGAGAGCGAGGTAGCAATGCGCGTGAAAGGAGCCGGTAGATAGCAAGAGTCCAGGGAAACGCGTGACGGGACTTAGAAAAAAAACGATAAGAGGAAGCAATGCGCGTGAAAGGAGCCGGTAGATAGCGGGAGTCCAGGGGAGACGCGTGACGGGACTTAGAAAAAAACGATAAAGAGAAAGCAATGCGCGTGGAGGTCTTAGAAAAAAAGCGAGAGCGAGGAAGCAATGCGCGTGGAGGACTTGGTAGAGAGCAGGAGTCCAGGGAGACGCGTGACGGGACTTAGAAAAAAAACGATAAAGAGGAAGCAATGCGCGTGAAAGGAGCCGGTAGATAGCGGGAGTCCAGGGGAGACGCGTGACGGGACTTAGAAAAAAAGCGAGAGCGAGAAAGCAATGCGCGTGGAGGACTTAGAAAAAAAAAAACGAGAGCGAGGAAAGCAATGCGCGTGGAGGAGCCGGTAGATAGCAAGAGGTCCAGGGGAAACGCGTGACGGGACTTAGAAAAAAAACGATAAAGAGGAGCAATGCGCGTGAAGGAGCCGGTAGATAGCGGGAGTCCAGGGGAGACGCGTGACGGGACTTAGAAAAACAACGATAAAGAGAAAGCAATGCGCGTGGAGGTCTTAGAAAAAAAGCGAGAGCGAGGAAGCAATGCGCGTGGAGGACTTGGTAGGAGCAGGAGTCCAGGGGAGACGCGTGACGGGGACTTAGAAAAAAAACGATAAAAGAGGAAGCAATGCGCGTGAAAGGAGCCGTAGATAGCGGGAGTCCAGGGGAGACGCGTGACGGGACTTAGAAAAAAAGCGGAGGAGCGAGAAAGCAATGCGCGTGGAGGACTTAGAAAAAAAAACGATGAGCGAGGGAAGCAATGCGCGTGAAAGGAGCCGGTAGATAGCGGGAGTCCAGGGGAGACGCGTGACGGGACTTAGAAAAAAAACGATAAAGAGAAAGCAATGCGCGTGGAGGACTTAGAAAAAAAGCGAGAGCGAGGAAGCAATGCGCGTGGAGGACTTGGTAGAGAGCAGGAGTCCAGGGGAGACGCGTGACGGGACTTAGAAAAAAAACGATAAAGAGGAAGCAATGCGCGTGAAAGGAGCCGGTAGATAGCGGGAGTCCAGGGGAGACGCGTGACGGGACTTAGAAAAAAAGCGAGAGCGAGAAAGCAATGCGCGTGGAGGACTTAGAAAAAAAAAACGAGAGCGAGGAAGCAATGCGCGTGGAGGACTTGGCAGAGAGCAGGAGTCCAGGGGAGACGCGTGACGGGACTTAGAAAAAAAACGATAAAGAGAAAGCAATGCGCGTGGAGGACTTAGAAAAAAAAAACGAGAGCGAGGAAGCAATGCGCGTGGAGGACTTGGTAAGAGCAGACGAAGAGCGAGGAAGCAATGGCGTGGAGGACTTAGAAAAAAAAAGCTAAGAAACAAGAAAAGCATGCCGTGGGTTGAACGGCGGGAGCAGCTAAGCTTTGGTTTTCAAAGATGGGAGTGTAATGAACGTAATGGCCGTCCCTTATATGTGGAAAAACGAGATTCCCACTGTCCCTATCTCTTCGCACGCGGCGGTGCACGTAAACCCGTATTACGGCAGTCTGACTCGATTTTCGAGAAGCGCGGGTTAAACGGCGGGACCACGTAAGCTTTGCTCAACGAAAAACATAGTATACAAGCCAATTGCCGTCCCTTGTATGTGGAAAAACGAGATTCCCACTGTCCCTATCTCTTCGCACGCGGCGGTGCACGTAAACCCGTATTACGGCAGTCTGACTCGATTTTCGAGAAGCGCGGGTAAACGGCGGGACCACGTAAGCTTTGCTCAACGAAAAACATAGTATAACAAGCCAATTGCCGTCCCCTGTATGTGGAAAAACGAGATTCCCACTGTCCCTATCTCTTCGCACGCGGCGGTGCACGTAAATCCGTATTACGGCAGTCTGACTCGATTTTCGAGAAGCGCGGGTAAACGGCGGGACCACGTAAGCTTTGCTCAACGAAAAACATAGTATAACAAGCCATTTGCCGTCCCTTGTATGTGGAAAAACGAGATTCCCACTGTCCCTATCTCTTCGCACGCGGCGGTGCACGTAAATCCGTATTACGGCAGTCTGACTCGATTTTCGAGAAGCGCGGGTAAACGGCGGGACCACGTAAGCTTTGCTCAACGAAAAACATAGTATAACAAGCCAATTGCCGTCCCTTGTATGTGGAAAAACGAGATTCCCACTGTCCCTATCTCTTCGCACGCGGCGGTGCACGTAAACCCGTATTACGGCAGTCTGACTCGATTTTCCCGTCGGTCACCCGTCTTCCTCCCGCTTTATCCATCCACCTTCCGATTTTAAACTTTTCCCGCGTGTCACCCATCTTTTTCCCGGAGTATCTATCTACAGTCCGATTTTAAAGTTTTCCCGCGTGTCACCCATCTTTTTCCCGGAGTATCTATCCACCTTCCAATTTTAAAGTTTTCCCGCGTGTCACCCATCTTTTTCTCGGAGTGTCTCTCTACAGTCCGATTTTAAAGTTTTCCCGCGAGTCACCCATCTTTTTCCCGGAGTATCTACCCATCGTCGGATTTTAATGTTTTCCCGCGAATCACCCATCCTCCGTCCCGATCCCTAATTACCTGTCCGCTTGCGCAGAAGAACGTTTTCCGGCCTGTCATCCATCCTCCGTACCGATCCCTAGTTACCTGCCTACTTGCGCAAAAGAACGTTTTCCGATCGGCCATCCATCCTCCGTAACGATCCCTAGTTACCTGTCTACTTGGGCGAAGAACGTTTTCCGACCGGTCATCCATCCTCCGTACCGAATCCTAGTTACCTGTCTACTTGGGCAAAAGAACGTTTTCCGATCGGTCATCGATCCTCCGTACCGATCCCTAGTTACCTGTCTACTTGCGCAAAAGAACGTTTTCCGACCGGTCATCCATCCTCCGTACCGACCCCGAGTTATCTGTCTACTTGCGCAAACGAAAGTTTTCCGACCGGTCATCCATCCTCCGTACCGAACCCTAGTTACCTGTCTACTTGGGCAAAAGAACGTTTTCCGACCGGTCATCCATCCTCCGTATCGACCCCGAGCTATCTGTCTACTTGCCCAGAAGAACGTTTTCCGACCGATCATCCATCCTCCGTACCGACCCCGAGTTATCTGTCTACTTGCGCAAAAGAAAGTTTTCCGACCGGTCATCCATCCGGTCATCCATCCTCCGTACCGAACCCTAGTTACCTGTCTACTTGGGCAAAGGAACGTTTTCCGACCGGTCATCCATCCTCCGTACCGACCCCGAGTTATCTGTCTACTTGGGCAGAAGAACGTTTTCCGATCGGTCATCCATCCTCCGTACCGACCCCGAGTTATCTGTCTACTTGCGCAAAAGAAAGTTTTCCGACCGGTCATCCATCCTCCGTCCCGATCCCTAGTCCACTATCTACTTGCGCAAAAGTTGAAATCCCGACCGGTTACCCATCCTCCGTACCGTCCCCGAGTTATCTGTCTACTTGCGCAAAAGAAAGTTTTCCGACCGGTCATCCATCCTCCGTCCCGAGCCCTATTCCTCTATCTACTTGCGCAAAAGTTGAAATCCCGACCGTTACCCATCCTCCGTCCCGATCCCTAGTCGTCTATCTACTTGCGCAAAAGTTGAAATCCCGACCGGTTACCCATCCTCCGTCCCGATCCCTAGTCGTCTATCTACTTGCGCAAAAGTTGAAATCCCGACCGGTTACCATCCTCCGTCCGATCCCAAGTCGTCTATCTACTTGCGCAAAAGTTGAAATCCCGACCGGTCTACCATCCTCCGTCCCGTCCCGAGTTATCTAGTCTACTTGCGCAAAGAAAGTTTATCCGACCGGTCATACATCCTCCGTCCCGAGCCCTAGTTCCTCTATCTACTTGCGCAAAAGTTGAAATCCGACCGGTTCATCCATCCTCCGTCCCGATCCCTAGTCCGTCTATCTACTTGCGCAAAAGTTGAAATCCCGACCGGTTACCCATCCTCCGTCCCGATCCCTAGTCGTCTATATACTTGCGCAAAAGTTGAAATCCCGACGGTCATCCATCCTCCGTACCGTCCCGAGTTATCTGTCTACTTGCGCAAAAGAAAGTTTTCCGACCGGTCATCCATCCTCCGTCCCGAGCCCTATTCCTCTATCTACTTGCGCAAAAGTTGAAATCCCGACCGGTTACCCATCCTCCGTCCCGAGTCCTATTCCACTATCTACTTGCGCAAAAGTTGAAATCCCGACCGGTTACCCATCCTCCGTCCCGATCCCTAGTCGTCTATCTACTTGCGCAAAAGTTGAATTCCCGACCGGTTACCCATCCTCCGTCCCGATCCCAAGTCGTCTATGTACTTGCGCAAAAGTTGAAATCCCGACCGGTCATCCATCCTCCGTACCGTCCCCGAGTTATCTGTCTACTTGCGCAAAAGTTGAAATCCCGACCGGTTACCCATCCTCCGTCCCGATCCCTAGTCGTCTATCTACTTGCGCAAAAGTTGAAATCCCGACCGGTCATCCATCCTCCGTACCGTCCCCGAGTTATCTGTCTACTTGCGCAAAAGAAAGTTTTCCGACCGGTCATCCATCCTCCGTCCCGAGCCCTATTCCTCTATCTACTTGCGCAAAAGTTGAAATCCCGACCGGTTACCCATCCTCCGTCCCGATCCCTAGTCGTCTATCTACTTGCGCAAAAGTTGAAATCCCGACCGGTTACCCATCCTCCGTCCCGAGCCCTATTCCTCTATCTACTTGCGCAAAAGAAAGTTTTCCGACCGGTCATCCATCCTCCGTCCCGAGCCCTATTCCTCTATCTACTTGCGCAAAAGTTGAAATCCCGACCGGTTACCCATCCTCCGTCCCGATCCCTAGTCGTCTATCTACTTGCGCAAAAGTTGAAATCCCGACCGGTTACCCATCCTCCGTCCCGATCCCTAGTCGCCTATCTACTTGCGCAAAAGTTGAAATCCCGACCGGTTACCCATCCTCCGTCCCGATCCCAAGTCGTCTACTACTTGCGCAAAAGGTTGAATCCCGACCGGTCATCCATCCTCCGTCCCGAGCCCTATTCTCTATCTACTTGCGCAAAGTTGAAATCCCGACGTTACCCATCCTCCGTCCCGATCCCTAGTCGTCTATCTACTTGCGCAAAAGTTAAATCCCGACCGGTTACCCATCCTCCGTCCCGATCCACTAGTCGTCTATCTACTTGCGCAAAGTTGAAATCCCGACCGGTTTACCCATCCTCCGTCCGATCCCAAGTCGTCTATCTACTTGCGCAAAGTTGAAATCCCGACCGGTCATCCATATCCGTACCGTCCCCGAGTTATCTGTCTACTTGCGCAAAAGTTGAATCCCGACCGGTTACCCATCCTCCCGTCCCGATCCCTAGTCGTCTATCCTACTTTGCGCAAAGTTGAAATCCCGACCGGTCATCCATTCCTCCGGACCGTCCCGAGTTATCTGTCTACTTGCGCAAAGAAAGTTTTCCGACCGGTCATCCATCCTCCGTCCCGAGCCCTATTCCTCTATCTACTTGCGCAAAAGTTGAATCCCGAACCGGTTACCCATCCTCCCGTCCCGATCCCTATGTTTCTATCTACTTGCGCAAAAGTTGAAATCCCGACCGGTTACCCATCCTCCGTCCCGATCCCTAGTCGCCTATCTACTTGCGCAAAAAGTTGAAATACCGACCGGTTACCCATCCTCCGTCCCGATCCCAGTGTCTATCTACTTGCGCAAAAGTTGAAATCCCGACCGGTCATCCATCCTCCGTCCGAGCCATATTCTCTATCTTACTTGCGCAAAAGTTTGAAATCCCGAACAGGTTACCCATCCTCCGTCCCGATCCCATAGCTCGTCTATACTTGCGCAAAAGTTGAAATCCCGACCAGGTTACCATCCTCCGTCCCGATCCCTAGTCGTCTATCTACTTGCGCAAAAGTTGAAATCCCGACGGTTACCCTCCTCCGTCCCGATCCCAAGTCGTCTATCTACTTGCGCAAAAGTTGAAATCCCGACCGGTCATCCATACTCCGTACCGTCCCCGAGTTATCTGTCTACTTGCGCAAAAGTTGAAATCCCGACCGGTTACCCATCCTCCGTCCCGATCCCTAGTCGTCTATCTACTTGCGCAAAAGTTGAAATCCCGACCGGTCATCCATCCTCCGTACCGTCCCCGAGTTATCTGTCTACTTGCGCAAAAGAAAGTTTTCCGACCGGTCATCCATCCTCCGTCCCGAGCCCTATTCCTCTATCTACTTGCGCAAAAGTTGAAATCCCGACCGGTCATCCATCCTCCGTACCGTCCCCGAGTTATCTGTCTACTTGCGCAAAAGAAAGTTTTCCGACCGGTTACCCATCCTCCGTCCCGATCCCTAGTTCTCTATCTACTTGCGGATCTCACGCAAGTAGATAGTGGAAATATGTACGTATCATTGAGGGTAGGTAGATAGATACATAAGTAAGATAGATTTATACGTGGGTAGATAGAGAATTATTTAATATGTACTCTGTTCTTTTATAATATAAAAGTGTCGGGTAGATAGATAATTAATGAAAATTTAATAATTTATTTGACTCACTGATCGTTTAAGTCAAGTAGATAGTGAAAAAATAATTTGTTATAACAATTTGAGGTTAAAAATTGCCATTCCATAGATATAAGGTATGATTTTTTACTAAATTTGTAAAACCAGCCATGTTTTACCTATAAAATAATAATTTGAATGTTTACTATAATCATGGATAAGCAATAAAACACTATTTTCGTCTACCTAAAGTGAATATAAATTCGAATTGAATATAATATAAAACGCATTGTCGAAACATATTCAGAGCCCTAAATTATACAATAGAACCTATACTTAACTCACTATAATACTCTTGTACATTAATTTGGAGATTCGCATAAACTTTAAAAGTTAGTATCAGTGTAGGAAGACTTGACTAGAAATTACTTTTCGGTAAATCCCGTCACTTTACGTGGTAGAGAGATTATTACGATGTACACAAAGAGCCACCCCTACTAGCACACAACGTTTTAGCAACGTTGTGGCAACGTTTTTTTAGCAACTTTCCAACGTTGTTATAAAAGTTGTTACACGTTGAAGAAACGTTTGAGCAACGTGGAAAATGTCCGCTAACATTTTAAAAGTTGCAGTTGTTGGTGAAAGCAAACGTTGCGGAAACGTTTGAACAACGTTTTTGGAACAACGATAGTTCTTTGTAGTTGCGATGTCAACGTTGCGACAACGTTTGAAAAACGTTATTAGTTCCACGATAATTTTTTATAGTTGCCTAGCTGACGTTGTCACAACGTTGGTTAAACGTTTTTGGAACAACGATATTTTTAGTAGTTGTGTAGTGAACGTTGCGATAACGTTTAAACAACGTTTTTGGATCAACGATAGTTCTTGTAGTTGCGATGTCAACGTTGCGACAACGTTTGAAAATCGTTATTAGTTCCACGCAAACTTTTTATAGTTGCCTAG
>CM047428.1:55216682-55399133 GCA_026168455.1 Theocolax elegans
CTATATTTATTGCACTTTCACCAATCACAAAATAAAAATTAAATTTTGATTTTTTCCCGATTTTAAATTTATGCGCGTATTAATCAGTAATCGATTACAGCGCCGATTATAATACTTATAATTAAATTTGAACTAATTGATCTACCATCCGTAGATAACCAGCATTATTTTTTAATTATGTTCAAGAAAGAAAGGAAATCATTACAATTTGGACCGCAATTTGAGTTGATTAAATATGTTATTGTAAAATTGGCTAAGATTTTTTGTGTCATCTTTTACGTAAAATGCTGGTGTAACAAATGATTGTTTCAATAAAGGTATAGCCTGATGAGGATGGAGGACTTCCATCGAAACGTCGCCAATTAAATAAATTAAATGGTTAGTTCACTAAAAATCGATAAAAACGCCTCTTTTTTAATAAGTAAAAATCTTTTTTTGTCATTAACGGGACAATCAAGAAAGTCAAAATTTTGGTCAAAATTTTTTTTGGTCCCAAAAAATCGGAAAAAATTTGTGATCAAACTCCAATTAGGAACATGGGGTCAAAAACCAAAATTAGGGGGCCGAAACGGGGGTTGAAAATTTGACCCAAAAAAAAGTTGGACCTGATTTGTAGGGAATCTTCCGAAACGTCCAGAACCGTCGGAATTTTCGAGATCGGACGACCGGAAGTGGGTCAAAATTTGGGTCAAATTTTTTATGGTCCCAAAAAAATCGGAAAAAATTTTGTGATCAAACTTCAATTAGGAACATGGGGTCAAAACCAAATTAGGGGGCCGAAACGGGGGTTGAAAATTTGACCCAAAAAAAGTTGGAACCTGATTTGTAGGGAATCGTCTGAAACGTCCAGAACCGTCGGAATTTTCGAGATCGCACGACCGGAAGTGGGTCAAAATTTGGGTCAAAATTTTTTATAGTCCCAAAAAATCGGAAAAAATTTTGTGATCAAACTTCAATTAGGAACATGGGGTCAAAAACCAAAATTTGGGGGCCAAAACGGGGGTTGAAAATTTGACCCAAAAAAAAGTTGGACCTGATTTGTAGGGAATCTTCCGAAACGTCCAGAACCGTCGGAATTTTCGAGATCGGACGACCGGAAGTGGGTCAAAATTTGGGTCAAAATTTTTTATGGTCCCAAAAAATCGGAAAAAATTTTGTGATCAAACTTCAATTAGGAACATGGGGTCAAAAACCAAAATTAGGGGGCCGAAACGGGGGTTGAAAATTTGACCCAAAAAAAAGTTGGACCTGATTTGTAGGGAATCGTCTGAAACGTCCAGAACCGTCGGAATTTTCGAGATCGCACGACCGGAAGTGGGTCAAAATTTGGTCAAAATTTTTTATAGTCCCAAAAAATCGGAAAAAATTTGTGATCAAACTTCAATTAGGAACATGGGGTCAAAACCAAAATTTGGGGGCCAAAACGGGGGTTGAAAATTTGACCCAAAAAAAAGTTGGACCTGATTTGTAGGGAATCTTCCGAAACGTCCAGAACCGTCGGAATTTTCGAGATCGGACGACCGGAAGTGGGTCAAAATTTGGGTCAAAATTTTTTATGGTCCCAAAAACATCGGAAAAAATTTTGTGATCAAACTTCAATAGGAACATGGGGTCAAAAACCAAAATTAGGGGGCCGAAACGGGGGTTGAAAATTTGACCCAAAAAAAAGTTGGACCTGATTTGTAGGGAATCGTCTGAAACGTCCAGAACCGTCGGAATTTTCGAGATCGCACGACCGGAAGTGGGTCAAAATTTGGGTCAAAATTTTTTATAGTCCAAAAATCGGAAAAAATTTTGTGATCAACTTCAATTAGGAACATGGGGTCAAAAACCAAAATTTGGGGGCCAAAACGGGGGTTGAAAATTTGACCCAAAAAAAGTTGGACCTGATTTGTAGGGAATCGTCTGAAACGTCCAGAACCGTCGGAATTTTCGAGATCGGACCACCGGAAGTGGGTCAAAATTTTGGTCAAAATTTTTTTTGGTCCCAAAAATCGGAAAAAAATTGTAGATTATTTGTTAATTAGGAACATGGGGTCAAAAACCAAAATTAATGGGCCGAAATAAGGTTTGAAAATTGGACCCAAGAAAAAGTTAGACCTGATTTGTAGGGAATCCTCTGAATCGTCCAGAACAATCGGAATTTTCAAGATCGGACCATAGAAAATTTCAAGATCACCCAAAATTTTTTTTCACGGAAATAGAATCCTTTTGGCCTAATTCGTGGAGATCCGTTGAGAGAACGGCGAAATTCGAAAAAAAAATTTTGGCAAAAAACTTAGAAAAATTTCAAGATCACCCAAAATTTTTTTTCACGGAATAGAATCCCCTTGGCCTAATTCGTGGAGATCCGTTGAGAGAACGGCGAAATTCGAAAAAAAAAATTTTGGCAAAAAACTTAGAAAAATTTCAAGATCACCCAAAATTTTTTTTCACGGAAATAGAATCCTTTTGGCCTAATTCGTGGAGATCCGTTGAGAGAACGGCGAAATTCGAAAAAAAAATTTTGGCAAAAGATCACCCAAAAATTCTGTCCGAGTAAAACGAAAGAAAATTCATAATAAGTATAAATCTGCAATCAAAATCGAAAAAAAATAAGATTACGGACCCTCTCCGTACAGGTCTACCTAAACCCAATAACCCAATAACCCAATAACCCAATAACCCAATAACCCAATAACCCAATAACCCAATAACCCAATAACCCAATAACCCAATAACCCAATAACCCAATAACCCAATAACCCAATAACCCAATAACCCAATAACCCAATAACCCAATATAGGTAAGTAAGATATACAAAAGGTGTAATAAAATATAAATAAGTAGAGAAAATATGGGAATTAGAATCAAAAATATTTTTATCTTATACTTTAAAATTTATCAGACAGATAACAATTTTATTTATCAGATAACAATTTTCAAAGTTTGATTAGAATAACACATATACTTGCGGGTTTTGACACCTTTTTGAAGGTGTTTTTGATTTGAGTACTTTCAATTGCAGAAAACTATTATGGAGTATAAATTGCTTATAAAAAAGTGTAATTAAAATATAAATAAGTATAAAAATAGAATTATCTTAAAAGTGCAATAATTAATATATTTAATTTTTAACCCATTGTATATATCATATGGAAAGTGTATGTTATACTTGATAATATTTATTTCATCTTCAAACAATTTTGCATCTGTATTTAAAGCATTGCATTGAATTTTAGATCCGTTTGTTATTATTGAGTATACGTTTAAAAATTTTATGAGTTTTATCAAGAATGAGTAAACAAATACACATTCTTTCATGTTATGTTCACAACTTTTTTTTTGCGCACGGAAAAAATACATATATTATGTATTCTTGAAAAAACAATTTTAAAATATATATATATCATATAAATATTCCGCCGCACGCACACACACCCACATACATACATACATATATATACACATATATGGGCTATTTCACGTCAAGTGGTACGATGAAAATTTTAAATCACTCCAAAATTTGACAACAGGCTGGAAACATCTTCCAGAACATACAAAAAAAATTTAAGTGTTAAAAATAATTTGCTTAAGAGTTATTTGACCATAAAAAGTGGAAATTTTTCAATTTTTTAGAAAAATTTCTATTTTTAAAGCCATTTATCTCAAAATCTGTTGATTTTTTTGAAAAAAACAGTACAAACAACTTTTGTTTAAATTAATCTTTAGAACTTATCTACCCTGGTTACATTTCTTAATTTAAAATCTCGAAGAGAAAGAACACCCAAACATATTGAATATCAAAAAAAAGGCTACTACACCATAATCGATTTTAATCTAACACCTCTCAAAAGTTCACATTTTTCGCGAGCTTTCGAATGGCTTGGGTTAGATTATTGGCCAAGACCGCTGGTGTAACTTATGCCTCATAAACCTCATAAAATCACTAATTTTCACGTATTTTAGGACATAACTTACACCAAAGGTGTAATATATATATATATATATATATTGTCACGCTGCACTGGGGATTAGGGTGCAGGTGATCGGGGAATAATAAAAATAAGGAATATATATAAAATACTTAATTTATTATTCGATGCGATATCTCTAAATTAATTACGGGTGCCAGTCTCGTCCGTTACGCGGGCTCAAGCTCGGCTGCGATCGGCTCAGGGGGGGGGCGAATGTAGGAAGGCGAAATGCGACTCACTGCTAATTGCACGGGTGAAAATTATAATTTAACTAACTCGAATCGTTAGCTGAATCGGTGATGCTCGTCCGCAACGAGTTTAATGTCGACCGACGGCGCGGCTGCGATACGCGATCGCGGGTCGAAAGCTGCTCGAAATAAAGGAAAGGGGGGAGAAGGGGGAAACGCGGTAACTCGCACACACACAGTAAGGAAGCACGGGAATTGCACAAAAACGGAATAAAGGAGGCACAAGAAGTATCCACCAACCTTTGCTGCGATGCTGCTCTCGCTTAACTTTCGCTAATAATAAATTTGCACACTCGATCGCTACACACTATTGCTAGCACACCGGTTCGGACGTCGTGACGCTACGGCGATCGGAAGAGCTCTGCTCTCCTCGGCGTGGTCGACGCATTGCCCGTGTGCGCGCATGCGTTGCGACGGCCCACTTGTGGTGCGTACGCGGCCTTACTCGAGTGCGGCTTGAGTAACATGGCCGCCGCATCGTCTCGAAGTGTACACCTCGTCCGTTCCCGCAACAACAATGGTGCCGTTGACGACGACGTAAGCTGCTTGCCAGGTAATTATAAATTCGTTCCTTATTGTTCGCCCGTCGGCTAATAATCTCGGTGGTTACAGGGCTGCGGGAGGTGTATATCCACGGCACGTCGATACGGGCTCATGCGTCGCCGCGCCGATATCTCTTTCTCTCTCGCTCTTCTTGAGGCGCACGGCTTGACAGGTGCAACGGCGGCTCGGCTGCTTGGACGGACACACGGCAATATCCAGGTAAAAATCCACTTGGAGGACGGCTTGCTGCTTTACTATTAATCTGTGTGTGTGTGTGAGCACTTATAATGCTCACTTAACCTCTTCACAAGTCCTCTCCTATACACACTTATTTAAGTAAGTGTGTGCTCCCATCTGCTCCCTTATAGTGAACATTACTACATTAGCTGGTGCTTACAGGTTTCCTGGATAATTGCTGGCCAACGGACTTCCTGGATTTACTGGCTTATTCTTCTGGCTCAGGCTTCCTTGGCTTGCTGGGTACGCTGCTACTAGGTTCAGGACTTTGGGGCTCGCTGTCAACACCTCAGCATGCTGCTTCATTGGCTCTACGTCAGGGCTTATGTTTAGTTTACTTCAAGAGTACTCTATACTGCTGTGAACTCCTTCTGTGTCCTGCTCGGCTGCTCCCCGGTGTACGCTTGTTAGTGGGCTCGGTGATCTGTTATAGTGTTAAGGAGCTCGGCTATTGGGAGGGTATTGTACTTTTATTATAGACTCTTAGGGAAATTAGGGAAATATAGGTTCGGTTAGGCTTGTATATGTGTGTGTGCTCGTACAGGGAAGGTAAGATATAGCTATTTGTCGCTTTAAATGACATACATTATTTGCATTGTCACAATATATATGTGGTAATGAACAATTAACTTACCAAAATAGTAAAGTGCATAAACTTAATTGTAGTATTTAGTAAAAACCTATTAAAATTTTAGATTATTTTAACGGATCTAAATAGAACTATACCTCCTAAGATTAATTTATTTAAGTCATCGCCAAAAGTTCTATATGTCATTAATATTTTGTACTTTTAGAGTAATAAAACTTTCTACTGAATTAAATTAATTTTTGTATTAGTTTTAAAAAATTATTTATATCATTTTAGTGGTATATAAATATAAATTTATAACATTTTAGTGGTAAATAAAAACCTGTTTCTTCCATTTCTCCCGTAATTCGTAATTTGCACCCTCTTTCAAAATTGCGTTTTAATCCATAATTATATCCAATTATTTTTTCCTTTAGTTACAGACCCCATATATTTATTTTAATTATTATAAACAAAGGCATTCCTTAAATAACCTTTCGTTTCTAATAAATACATACTTGTTTATTTAAGATATTGTTTTATATAATTATACGTAATCTACTTACTTATATATCCATACAATTTTTAAATTTTGATTTGAATAATATTTAAATTAAATACTACTAAAATAATAATTTTCGAAAAACTTTTGAAATTTAATTCGTATTTTATATTGCCACTGTTAAAATTTGAATTTTCTTTTGCCATTACTGTTTACAATAGAATTATCTTAAAAATGCAATAATTAATGTATTTAATTTTTAATTTATTGTATATTTCACATATAGATATTTGAAAAGTGTATGTTATACTTGATTAATATTTATTTTATCTTCGAAAAATTGTGCATATTTTTAAAAACATTACATTAAATTTTAGGTCCGTTTTTATTTTATGAGTTTTATCAGGAATAAGTAAACTAATACACATTCTTTCAAGTTATATTCACAACTTTTTTTGCGCACGGAAAAAATACATATATTATCTATTCTTGAAAAAACAAGTAACACGTACACACACACACACACACACACACGCACGCACACACACATACACACACACGCACACACACACACACACACACACACACACACACACACACACACACACACGCACACACACAACACGCGCACACACACACACATGCACACCACACACAAACACACGCGCACGCGCGCAGACTCACACACACGCGTGAGAAGGTAGATACCCTGGTGGAGTTTGTTCTTAATAAGAACAACATCCACAAAGAGCTGAAGAGTATGGCGAGAGCAACCAGCAGAGCTCTCAATGAATACGCGCGGGTGAACAGTGCTGTGTGTTCGACAGCGCCGAAAATTAAAATGGCGGATGCGCGTAGGGATGGAACGTGCCAAACGTCGCCCATCTTCCGCGCTGAAGAGCGTCAAAAGAGGCCGGTGGAAAGGGAAACGCCCTCACCACCTCAGCAACCCCCGGAGAAAAGGAAGAAGGGGTCGAAGCAGCCCAATAACAAAAATGGGCCAGCAGATGCTTCGCCATCCGTACCTAATACGAGTGGGAACCAGTCAAAAGTCCCTGACTGGGTCACAGTAGTGAAGAGGGGCAAGAAGAAGAAGAAGATGAAGAACAGCCAGCCGAAGCAGCATGAGCAGCAGAAACGTGCCAGCAAACCGGCCAAAGGCACGGCAGAGCCTAAGGCCGGAGTAAGACCCCCACGCCCAGATGCCATCAAGATCAAGGCACCTAGCGGGGGCTCTTCCTACGCTGACATTCTCCGGAAGGTCAAGGCTGCACCGGAGCTAAAGGCACTAGGAGAACGGGTCACGCGGATCAGGCGCACCAGGGCTGGAGAGCTCCTCCTCGAACTGGGGCGACCCGGAACGGAAACGGCGGAGCTGAGGACAGTGGTCTCGTCCACACTGAGTGGGTCAGCAGAGGTCCAGCTGCTGACTCACAAAGTGTCCATCACCATCAGGGACATGGACGAGTCCACGACAACAACGGAGGTGGCCGCAGCGATTGCGGCAAAGATCGGGCCAAATGTGGTATCCCCGGATAATATTAAAACCAGGGGATCCTACAGTGGCACCCTAGCTGCGACCATCCAGCTTCCGGCAGTAGCAGCCAAAAAACTGCTGCAAGACGGGAAGCTCCGGATCGGATGGGTCAATTGCAGAGTTCGACTGCGAGAGGTATCCTCGCGCTGCTACCGATGCCACGAATCGGGACACATTGCGAGGGAGTGCAAGAGCGCAGTCGACCGGTCAGCTCAATGCTATCGGTGCGGCCAAGAGGGCCACAAAGCAGTGGACTGCGAGGCCAAAGCCAAGACCTCGCATGAGGAAGGAGCACACATCAAAAATGATTAAGGTGCTCCAAATAAACCTCAACCACTGCGCTGTGGCCCAGGACCTGCTGTCCCAGCTGGTCAGAGAGGAGAGAGCGGACGTAGCGATCATCAGCGAGGAGTTCCGGGATCTCGAGAAGTCGAACTGGGTAAGGGATGCCACGGGCAAGGCGGCCATCTGGGTATGTGGAAATATACACATCTCCAGAAAGATGGTCGCCCCCCTTCCCAGCTTCACCTGGGTGGAGGTGGCGGGGGTACGCATGTACAGCTGCTACTTCCCGCCCAGCGATCCCACCGAGGACTTTGCGAGATCTCTGGATGCAGTCGTCACCAGTGCTCGGTCCTCACGGCTACCGGTCGCAATCGGTGGGGACTTTAATGCTTGGGCGACGGACTGGGGCAGCGCCAAGACCAACGCGCGTGGTCGCGCACTTCTCGAGGCGTTCGCTCTACTAGGGCTGGAGATCGCTAACACAGGGACAACCCCGACTTTCACCAAAGCCGGCAAGTCGTCCATAGTCGACCTCACCTTCGTCGATCCAAGATTGATGGGGGGAGGGGGACTCGGCTGGAAAGTTAGCGATCGTTACACGGGTAGTGACCACCAAGCACTCGTGTACCAGCTCCAGCTGACCAGCGGGAGGACAAAGAGAGCAGGAAGAGGAGCAAGAGAGAGATGGGCACCAGCCACGTTTGATCGTGAGACGTTCCTCTGCTCCCTTGAGGGGGAAAAAGTGGAGGGAACCGCCGAAGAAAAAGCACGAGGCCTCACGAATGCCCTAACAGCGGCTTGCGATGCCTCTATGGCCGTGAAGTTTAACCCTCGCGGCCGCCCACCGATAATCTGGTGGAGTGAGGACATCGCAGAAAAGAGACGTGAGTGCCTGCGTGCCAGAAGGCTGCACCAAAGAGCGAGGGGAACACCGCGGTTCCAAGATCGTTCCGCAGAATACGAACAAAAGCGGAGGGATCTCAAGGTGGCCATCAAGACTGCCAAGAGAAGGTGTTGGCGGGAGCTCTGTGAGGAGGTGGACCACGACCCCTGGGGCAGACCGTATAAAACGGTTATGAATAAGATCAACCCCGGGGGAGCTGTTGCACCCACCGACCCAGTTTTTCTGGACGGAGTCGTCCGCCACCTGTTTCCAGAACATCGGAAAAGGGCAGTAGAGACGGGCCTGATGGCCACCATTGGTGCAGCCGAGCCGCCAGACATTAGTGAAGCCGAACTGAGGATGGCCGCTAAGGGTATTTCCGTACGTAAAGCTCCAGGGCCTGACGGAATACCTGGCCTGGCCGTCAAGACAGCGGCGATGAGTGCTCCGGGCTTGTTCCTGGACGCATTCAACGCATGCCTAAGAGAAGGTTGCTTCCCGGCCCAGTGGAAGACGCAGAGGCTGGTACTCCTACCAAAGGGAAACAAACCCCCGGAGGAGCCATCATCTTACCGCCCGCTCTGTCTACTGGATATAGTTGGGAAGCTCCTGGAGCGGGTGATCTGCGCCAGGCTTGCAGAGGCCATCGGTCGGGCCGGAGACCTCTCCGACAACCAGTTCGGCTTCCGAAAGGGTCGATCGACCATGGATGCTGTAGGCAGAGTTGTTGGCATAGCCACAAACGCCATCAATGCTGGTCGGAGTGCAAGGCGGATGTGTGCCATCATCACCTTGGACATCCGGAATGCCTTCAACTCGGCCAGATGGGACGACATCATGCTGTCCCTGCAGCACTTCCAAGTGCCACTCTATCTCAGGGAGGTCACCTCGAGTTACCTGACTGACCGTACTCTGCTCTACGACACCGACGACGGTGTGCACTCCCACAACATCACGGGAGGCGTGCCGCAGGGTTCGGTCATTGGGCCCCTACTCTGGAACGTTGTCTATGACGGCCTGCTTAGGCAGCAACTTCCGGAGGGTGTCTCGATGGTGGCTTTCGCGGACGACGTGGCGCTAGTGGTGGTCGCAAAGAGTGTCGAAGAGATCGAATATCTCGGAGACGTCTCTATAGAAGTGGTCGCCACTTGGTTGAGAGACCACGGACTTAGTCTGGCGGCGGAAAAAACGGAGGCGGTGCTCATCTCTCGCACAAAAAAGGAGAGGACCGCCACCTTCACGGTAGGTAAAGAACGGATACGGTCGGTGAAAACCTTGAAGTATTTAGGGGTCACACTAGACGCGCGGCTGTCGTTCAAACACCATCTCGCGAACGCGGGCTCAAAGGCGGCAAGGGTGGCCCGTGCGCTGGCGGGCATCATGCCCAACATCGGGGGACCCCAGCAACCGCGAAGGTCTCTCCTTGCCTCGGTGGTGAGCTCCGTAATTTTATACGGAGCTCCTATCTGGGCTGATGCCCTGAACAGGCACAAGAGCTTTGGTGCTCCGTGTCAGAGAGCCTGCAGGATAGCTGCGCTAAGGGTGGCCCGGGCGTACCGAACCGTATCTGACATTGCGCTCTCGGTGATCGCGGGGACCGCCCCCTTCGACCTCCTGGCAGCCGAGAGAGCTGAAAGACACCGTGAGGGTGGGCGACGCGTAGAAGAGAATCGCTGCCATAACCGATGGTCATTGCGGACCGTAGAGGAGTGGCAGCGGAGATGGGACTCAGCCAGGGACGGCCGCTGGACCTACCGCATAATCCCGCGGATCCAGGAGTGGGCGAGCAGGAAACACGGCTTCGTCAGTTTCCAGCTTACCCAGGTGCTGACCGGGCACGGATGCTTCCGTAGCTACCTATTTCGTATAGGGGTCTACGGCAGCGCAGAGTGCCCGGCTTGTCCAGGGGTGGACGAAGACGTGGAACACGTCCTCTTATGGTGTCCTCGTTTCAGGGAGGAACGGGACCAGTTTCAAGTCACTTGGAGCGGTCCCCTCACCCCTGAGGGCATCGGGGCGTGCCTGCTTGACTCCCAGGAGGGATGGAACGCGGTAGTGACCCTCTGTACGTCCGTAGTGGACAGGCTGGGTCTCATCAGAAGAGAAGAGGAGACAGGAGTTGCGATAGCAACAGTAGTGGGCTAATCTAGCCGTGCCTCCCCCCGCGAAGTAATGCCTTGCGGCGGTTTCCGCGGGGGAATAAAGGTAAGAAAAGAGGTGGAGTTTTAGTGGGTATGCCTATCGACATCCTTCGGTAGGAGAGTCCCACACACGGGGAGTCTCGCATGGCTCCAGTCATGGTGCATTAAGCATTTCTCCACCTCTTCGGAAAAAAAAAAAAAAACACACATCACACACACACACACACACACACACACACACGCACGCATACGCACACACACGCACACGCACACACACACACACACTTATATATATGACATACATATATATATATCATATATATGACATATATATAACATATAAATGACATATATATATAACATATATATATAACATATATATGACATATATATATATTGAATTCTGAATTCTTAGACACGGTGGAGGCGGCGGTGGCGGCGAAATATTTATATATTATAAAGAGATATAACATATATATATAACATATATATATATGACATATATGTATATGTTGAATTCTGAATTCTTAGATACGGCGGCGGCGGCGGCGGCGAAATATATATATATTACAGAGATATATATATCTCTTTGCGGCCACTTGTCAAACAACTTGCTAACAGTTTTTACCTCTGTAGGCGTTTTCTCACGGGATGGAAAAAATTTCGTCTCTTTCTATCTTTCGCATCTCCTATGACGCTATCTCTTTTTGTTGCCATCAAATGAAAAAGAAAGTGGAAATAGCAAAAATTCGAGAATCGGAATTCAGCAAGCAACTTTAATGACATCGAATTTCTCCACTATGCACTTATGAATTCAAACCGGATTTATTGTAAAGTGAAAACTTATATAAAAAATAGATGTGAGATTTGTAATTGCATAAATAGATAGTATAATTTTAAATGTACGAAAATATAAAAAATCTGAGGGGTTAGTTAGATGTATAATAAGGGCTTACGCGCCTGCATACTTGCGTGCAGGCGCTCTCGCGCCTTTTGATCAAGATAATAACTACTTTTCTCCTGATTTCGCCCGAAGATTATGTATTTTATGTCAGGAATTTCCATGTTGGACCAGAGTAATGTGTAAGTATTTTAATAATAATGTAGCTGTTGCTACTTCTTCCAGGTCGGAAAATTACTTTGGCCAAATCAAAAGTAGCCTTTTGCATGATCGAAAACCCGTTAGAGCTGATAAAATGGTAATTAAACATTGCCAGGAAATAGATGCTGACATGAGGATGGCACGATCAGATATAAATATTGTCAAATCAAGTCAAAATTTTCCTATCACAAGTGTAAGAGACGATAATTTTTATCTATATGCATCGGAAAGGTGAAAAAATCAATTTTCTCTCGTCCTTCATGAGTCAAGAGAGACTACATTGAATTCTTATTTTGGAGACCCTATCATGCAGTCATCTTTTGAAATCAGATCTGAAAATCCAATAGAAGACATCATTTTAACTGGACCGGAGGACACAAATAATATGAGTTGGGAAGAACACAATTATTTCAAAAACGAAACCAAGAAAGATAAATTTCTTCTAAAAGAGCAGGATAAGAAACGAGGATTTTCTGTAAAAGCTAATTCAGAATTTTCAATTCAGCTGCAAACGCCAAACAGAAAACCAAAAGGTCGTGGCATTATTCAGAATGGCAATAAAACAATGCCAAAAATAGTTAATGGGAAAAAAATAACATTTGTAAATACTTGCCCATTTGATTCGGTAACTGAAATCATGAGTAGCAGCTGCTGCAATTTTGAAAGTTTTAAACAGTTTTTGGAAATGGTCAACCCTAATGATTCATCCGTCAATCAATATGCAAGAACAGTTTTAGAATATTCTGTGTCTGGTCCAACTAATGCTTTTTATATAAAGCGAGCACAAATTTTAAATGTGCTATACAAAAGTATAAATAATATTGTTGACTGTATAGATAATGTCAGCATTATTTTTGAAAAACTAATGGCAACTTATTCATCAATTAAAGAAATTATAAATTCCAATTTCTGTTTAGAGAAAAAAGAAAGCCAAAAAGCAGTTTTACCTATACCAAATCTAAACATTATCAAAAAAGATAAATATAAAACATTGCAAGAAGGTTTAATGAAGTACTTTGACACGAAAACCATATATTGTCTTTCATGCAGTACCAAGAATGCAGTTATTAAAAGAAGTGCAAACAATTATTTATATATAGATACAGAAGACGCATACAAACAATTTGAGAGTGTTTCTGCAGTCGAAAAATGTGCATTATCAGACCTTCCAGTTATTATTACTATAAATGGAATTACCTTTGTACTATGTGGAGCAGTTGATTATGTTTCATCTGTAGGAGGAATTGCCCATTACGTAGTATACTGTCGATCAACTAGTGGCACCTGGCAATTGAAAGATGATCTATTAAAACAATCCCGTAATTTATCTTTAAAACAGATGCACGAGAATAATAAACAATTTAGTGCAATATTTTACGCACAATGCTCTTTGTAAAGAGAATGCGCATTAGCCAATTTTACTTCAACGTCATGGCCGTTGCCTAGACGATGAGTTATGATTGGTTTGTTGTACTGTATCGTACGCATGCGTCAAGAATGAAGAATACATTTTTTAAATTGAATGAAACAAATGTTAATTTATTTAAATATTTATTTACGATTATAATTGCGCTGAGCTATCTCGCAATTATGTGTTAAATATAATCTAATTGATTAAATAATTGCGCTGAGTTATCGCGCAAGAAAATCACACTTTAATGTTGCGTTGAGCTATCGCGCAAGAAAATTAATAAATTTAATAATTGCGCTGAGTTATCGCGCAAGAAAATCGCACTTTTTTATTGCGTTGAGCTATCGCGCAAGAAGGGTTTCAAAGGATTATGACGCGTCTCCGATCACGTTTTGTGACGATTCTTTGAAATGTTTTATTAGCATTATATAAAATGTAAAAAAAAATAAAATATTTCAAAAACAGCCTCTCTAATCCAAGCCAACCTCACCGACAAGTGGTGAAACCTGTTTTTACAGACGAGGCTCTGGCGAAAATATAAATTGGCAACAGTTGGTATTTTAGCTTATCTGTCGTAAAGTAAAGCGTCGGATTTCGGGCTTCGGCTTCGCAATGTTTTTTTATATTTGTCGTTTACAGTCGTGTTGTTTTGTATTTTCGTTCGTGAGACCGTTTCGTTTGTAATAAGTGTTTGTAACAATTGTCGAGATTGTGCATTTTAGTTTAAATTACCCGCGTCTTTGCTTTTGCGGACGGTTCTTATAATGCGCCTGCGCATCTAGCTTTATTTCTAAAATTTAATTTACGTACACAACACACCTTATGCCTTAGACAAAAAGTTTGTTTCATAAGGAATAAACTTTTCTTACATAGTACAGTTATTATTAAACCTAGATACCTAAATACGCAAATATGTTTTGTTGTTAGTGTGTGGTAAGTGGTTGATTATATATATAATTAAGATTTAATTAATTTACAAGAGCTTACGGTATATTGGGGTGGAGTTGGCTTACAATAATAATAATAACTTCACTTACATAAATTCACTTAACGTCACTAGAATTGTCTTTTAATTTAAATTCTCCACTATTGTTGTTTAACACTATCACTATATACAAAAAATAGCCAACTCCAATAACTCACCATGGAGATAATGTCAGTGTCTCCCGATTTTCAGATTAATGTCTGCACGCTGACGAATCCGTTCTTCTCTGCTGTAGTCCTTTTATTCTTAATGGTACCACAATATCCAAGTGATGTGAATGGCGCAAGTTGAGCTGATTTCTGGATGTCGTAGCAATTGTCTTCGAGTCATGAGTTTATTTAATTTCATAAGATTATATATTTTTGTTTATTTAATTTTCTTAAACCAAAAAGTAATATTTGAAGTTCCATCCAAGGAGTACAAAAAATAGTAATTTCGACAATACCAGCTGAAACATCCTTTGTTATTAACTACTGCAATACAAAACTATCAAAGCTTGACATAGAATATAAAGTGCAAATTTTAGAAGCAGAAGGTTTGCATTTGCTATCATATAATACAATGAATGCATTCATTGACTGCATTCACGTCGTCCTATAGTTCTAATTCTAGGAGGAGGAGACTGACAAAGTAAAAATTGTCATCATTCACAACGTTTCTTCTATACTCGTTATCTCTCACTCTCTGTGTGTTGGATGCATGATTAATAAACCTCATCACTGAAAACTTGAATGAAAAGCAGTATGTTTTGTTAACGACAACAATGAACATCACAAAAATGACATTGGATTTTATGGAAGTAATTGAACTTTTAAAGGTAAATATTTTATTGGCTATCTAGAAAAATTGCATTTGAATGATATTGACTTTTATGAATTTTAATTAGACTACATATTAAGAATTAATATATCGGTCTGCCTACCAATTACAAATTACTATTTTACTAAGAATAGCCTAAGCTTAGGTTAGGCTGTCGATAAAACATGAACATGGGATTGACAAATTAATTTATAGAAATCACTGATTTTATTTTATTTTATTTATTATTATTATTTAAAAAACAATATTATCAAAGCATTTTAAGACCTGTATTGTAATAATAATATTAAAGGTGTACAAACAATTAAAAGTGCCTAAATGCAAATATAATTTATAATTAGAAATATTCACATTTTATTTAAAAATATTTGGCTAAATAAAAATGATAAAACGCATTATTAAGAAGACGTAAAATTAATAATAAATTTTATTATTATTCCATGAATTAGTCTATGTCCTTGTCCTCGTCCTCTTCCTCTTGCACGAATTTGTCCTCGTCCTCTTCCTCTTCCACGAACTTGTCCTTGTCTTTGTCCTCCTCTATAAACTTGTTCTCGTCCTCTTCCTTTTCCACGAACTTTTCCTTGTCTTTGCCCTCCTCCACGAACTTGTCGTTGTCTTTGTCCTCCTCCACCTACTAGTCCATTTCCTGTATCTTGTCCATCTATTCTCGTTTCATTATTACCTTCTAGATGACTTGCTGATAAACTCATATTTTCAATTCCTGTTATTTCCGCAGCTCCACCACTGGTATCTCTATCATCCAATATCTGAAATACAAAAAAAAAATTAAATCCCAGGAATTAATTTTTAAAAGAGAATATAGAATTAAAGTATATATTTACTCTTTGATGCCATGAGTCGCTTCTTTTTTTTTAAACACTGCTGCTCTGATGAGCTTATTACTGCCGGCACTACGGCTTCTACTTCTCGACCTTTCTCGATTTTTCTCATCATCCTGCAAAAATAATAAAATTTGATGTAATAAAATTAAACATTTAAATAAATTAATGTATAATAAAAATATGATTAATAAAAATATATGAATATATAATATAAGACTAGTCAAGTAAACAATTATCAATCAAGTAAATAAATAAATATACATTACTTTTTCTTTTGAAGAATTCTCCATATTAATTACTGGTTCTTCCATGTGGCTGTTCCAACAATAAAACTAATCTTCATTTCTTGATTCAAGAAACAATTGCAGCAATTGACGATCGCATGCAAAAACCCGCGAAAATTTAAAAATATAATAAAAGCAGGTTGGCAACATTGATCAGTTTTTACCAATATCTTCTTGTTTATTTTCAGATGCATCAAGTATCTTCAACTTTCATCCCTTTGTCTAACAGCATTGAAAAAGCAGGAAGATCTATTCACCTGCGATTATTTGCAGACAACTATTGCATCAAAAATAATTTACATAACCTATTCTCAGTAAGACTCGTCAAGTGTCTTTACTGTTCATAAAATATTTTTTGTCGAGTCCATGACAAATGTATGGTACACATGCATTTTAATTTCAATTATAATCTATATTTTACATAATAAACATAATTTTTTTTTCAAATGACATCTAGCGATAAGGATTTTAGATTTGTGGCAACTAACGATCTGACAAATGGATTAAAAAGGATAGCATTAAGTTGGACGATGATTTTGAATGCAAAATGATTCAGAAGCTTATTAAATTATCAGAGGATAAAAATGGAGGTTTAGGTTGGGACCGTTGGACAAGAAAGTGAAAGAATATCAAATGGAGTCAATACTCGATGCTCTCTGCAGCAACATGGTTTCGGGCAAAAGCAGCTGAGAGACATTTCCAGTATTGAACTGAAAACTCTAAATCTTGTCTTTTGAAATTGTACATAAGGAAGACGTATTTGTACAACTGGAAGCTTTGGATATAATAGATGATCTCCTGTTACGCTTTGATTCAGGTTTGGTCGATAATCTTGGCTGCATTGATGCCGCAGTTCTCACCTCCTAGACAAGCAGTGCACTAAAGGACAATAGTAACTCTGAGCCTCTTCGTGACATCTAGTACTAGTCAACTGTATAACAAGTTGTTAGATCATTCACTTAAAGAATTATCGAATTGCAAAGTCAACAGTGTTGTTCGTACTTACCTTCGATGCATCATTTCTATATGGTAATTTTTGCAAGTTTAAGAAAATGTGAATAGTTAATTTTGTTTTATTCTTAACTCATTAAAAATTTAAATAAAAATTTACACTCTTTCTTATCCGAATAAACGAATCATTGATTATCACATGACAAATTTCATAGTTATCAAGCTGGTCACAGATACAGTTAGCAAATCGAAAGATTCGTGACATGTATTGCCCTCAGTTTTTCCTGCCTATGAGTACAGTAGATTAGGCGACAATGAACTTCGAGAATACTGCCTCCAAACATTTGAAGCTATTGTATGCAGATGCTCAAAGGAAATTACACCTCATATTGTCAAAGTAACAACATTCAACAGTAATAACTATGACGATGACGCCGCTGATATCGGACAACGAGGGTAGGGTAATGGAATATCGAAGAGGACGGCGAGGAAGATACCGAAGACGAGTACTCGGATGACGACAATATGAGCTGCAATATTTGTCGCGCAACCACCTAGTGCCTCGAAGCCGTCATTTCAAGCCGAAGGGAACTACTTTCTGAGCTGTACAAAGTCGTCTTCCTAGTTCTTATATACAGCTAGATTCAAAAGTGTGTTATTAGAAAGCCTTATATTTGAGCTGTTGATCAGAATAAGATAAACAGATCAGAAATGTGCATTAAATTAATTTTAAATTATATTAATACTTTTCATTCTTTAAATTAATTAAATATTATATTGATGAAAAAAGAAATTCCTTATTGATAAATTCGTAATTCGTTATAGGTACCCACAGTTTGTTGAAAGAGTTCTAAGGCTATTCAGAAGAATATTACTCTGAAGCTATTGAATAATTGAAATAAAATAACAATTCCAAAGCTGATGGGAAGCATTTACGGGTATGAATAGGCACACATTTTTATCCATTTTTAACTAATTGCAAGTGTAAAATTGAAAAAATAAAAACATTTTTTTTTCTTTTCAGAATATTCCTCAATTACAGAACTGTTATCGTTATTTTTTGTAGAAATTAGATTTTTCTACATGCAACGTTGCCCAAAAGACAATTGCCAGACAGAAATCGTTGACGTAATACGTCCTAAAAATATTTATTGTAATGTTATATATATATATATGGGCTATTTCACGTCAAGTGGTACGATGAAATTTTTAAATCGCTCTAAAATTTGAGAACAGGCTGGAAATATCTTTAAGAAGATAGAAAAAAAATTTTAGGTGTTAAAGATAATTTGCCTAAAAGTTATTCCACCATGAAAAATAGAAATTGTTCAATTTTTTAGAAAATTTTCCATTTTCAAATTCATTTATCTCAAAATCTATTAATTCTTTTGAAAAAACATTACAAACAACTTTTGTTCAAAATAATCTTTAAAATTTATCTACGTGGGTTACAATTCTTAATTTTAAAATCTCGAAGAGATAGGGCACTCGAAAATATTGAATATCAAAAAAAGGCGACCACGCCACAATCGATTTTGATCTAACACCGCTCAAAAGATCACATTTTTTGAGAGCTTTCGAATGGCGGCGGTTAGATTATTGGCCAAGACCGCTGTTATAGGTTATGCCCTAAAATACATGAAAATTAGTGATTTTATGAGGTTTATGAGGCATAACTTACACCAGCGGTCTTGGCCAATAATCTAACCGCCGCCATTCGAAAGCTCTCAAAAAATTTGATTTTTTGAGCGGTGTTAGATCAAAATCGATTGTGGCGTGGTCGCCTTTTTTTGATATTCAATATTTTCGAGTGCCCTATCTCTTCGAGATTTTAAAATTAAGAATTGTAACCCAGGTAGATAAATTTTAAAGATTATTCTGAACAAAAGTTGTTTGTAACGTTTTTTCAAAAAAATTAATCGATTTTGAGATAAATTGCTTTAAAAATAGAAAATTTTCTAAAAAATTAAGAAATTTCCATTTTTCATGGTGGAATAACTCTTAGGCAAATTATTTTTAACACCTAAAATTTTTTTTCTATCTTTTTGAAGATATTTCCAGCCTGTTCTTAAATTTTGGAGCGATTTAAAATTTTCATCGTACCACTTGACGCGAAATAGCCCATATATATATATATATATGTGTGTTTCTTTTATTGATTTGTAAGTTTTTATTATTTTTATTATTAGCTAAAATTTACATGTTATTTTTATTTTCAGTTTGATCAGGTTACTGCCTAACCTCTTGTCTGGATGTATTTTTAAAACAATGTTAGATTTTATCAAGAAACATGAACATCGCTTTTTAGCAGTACTCTGGAAATCTGCAGGATGAGCTACGAACGTCCTAATACAGTCTCTTTTGTCAAGAAGGCTGATTTTTAATCCAGGTTCAATAACGACTGCCTGAAGGTTTGGTAACTGCTTTGGAGTGAATTCTTCGAATCAAGATCTCGTTAGCAACAAAAAATTAAAAGTCTCTTTACTGAAGCCTTCTCAGTTAAGCTCAGTAACAAATAGCGCAAGGCCTTCTACCAAAAGAGTTTTGCAGCCGGCTAAATTTCAAAATCCGTTTGCTAAAATAACCGAAAGACAAAGATTCTTCTAAGGATAGTAAAGACAAAGAGGAAGGAAAGGATAAAGAACAAAAAGAGGAAGAGAAGGAAAAAGAAGTACCTAAATTTACAGATTTGAACAAAAGTACCAAGGAGATTGACAGCAGCATGAATGCAGTAAGGAATGCAGTTACTCCTAGTACCTCGACACATAATTTTGTATTTGGTCATAATTTGAAAGAGTGAGTGACTGTAGCGCACGACACCGACAGTTCTGACAGTTCAGAAAAAGACGATACCAAGGAAGAGCCAACCTCGAATAAAAATGGCTCATCGGAACTACTGTTTGGCTCAGCGCAGCTACAGTCTGTCGTACTGTGACTAAACCTGGTTTGACTTTATCAAAGACAGCTCAAGAAATGGAAGAAGCAAATCAAGGAAGATGAACCTCCCTAGGAAGAAGTACATAGAACAAGTAATTAAATACTTCTAGTCTGCTTACATCAATTTTCCATTGCATTAATTTTCATTCATTAAATTGCTTCCCTTTTTCTAGTTAAAAAATCCACATATATTACTTTCATTGGGATCCGCCGTTGTCAGTGTTTACATGAAACAGTTCGACGACGCAATCAGCACAACAGTGGTATGTAAATAACTATCAGATAAATTTGTTCATTATAATTAACGATGATAACAACTTTCAGGCCATTATGATAGTAATAACCGAGGCATTTGTACAAGAATATCGTTCTGAAAAGTCTTTAGAAGAATTAAGTAAGCCTGTACCACTTACTTGTCATTGGTAATAAATTAGTCATAAAATTATGCAGCTATAAATTGCAGATTCTCGTTGTAATGTTAATTCAAGGATGATCTTTTTACAGTTTACGTCAAGGACGTTTGGAGACTTTCCTTGCTCGAGATCTTGTACCAGGAGATATTGTTTATTTAAATATTGGAGACAGAGTTCTGCTGATATTAGGCTGTTTGAAGCTATCGACTTAGCTATCGACGAAAGAAGCTTTACCGGAGAGACTGAACCTGCCCAAAAATCTACAGCACCGCTGTTAAAGACAAATGGACACAGTGCAAAAAAGAATACTGGCTTTATGGGGACATTGGTTCGCTGTGGAAATGGCAAAGTAATTTGCGTTGTAGTCATAACTTTAGATCACACTAAATCAAATGTACTTTTACATTTATTTCATTTGCTTTTAATTATTATTTAAGGTATTGTGATAAATACTGGAGTCAAGAGTGAATTTGGAGAAGTGTTTGCAATGATGCAAATGGAAGAAGCGCCAAAAACTCCTTTGCAGAGAAACATGTATATTCTTGGAACGCAGCTTTACTTTTATTACTTCTGCATTATTGCAATTATTATGATACTTGGTTGGATTCAAGGCAAAGCAATTCTTGAAATGTTTACAATTGGTGTAAGTCTTGCTGTAGCAGCTATCCTTGAAGGTTTGCCTATTGTTGTCACTGTTACTCTTGCATTAAGTGTAATGAGAGTGGCAGAAAAAAAAGCAATTGTAATAAATTACCTACTGTGGAAACCTTAGGTGAGTTTATCAACACTATACTTTACATTGATAAAGCTTTTTGGTATGACTCATTTTTAACTTTGTATTTAAACACTAATAGGTTGTATAAATGTGATTTGTTCTGATAAAACTGGTACTAGTATAACAAAAATGAAAAGACTGTTACAATTATTGTTACTTCTGAAAATTATGTCGCGGATGTTACTGGTGCTGGATATTATGCAATAGGAGAAATAAAATTACGCAAATGTTAAAATACAAAACTTGCTCGAACAGCTATTAGCAATATGCTAGAAGTAAAATACAATTGATATTTATCTCTTTTAATTAATGCATTTATTTATAATTTATTAATTTATAATAATGGTGATACTTTAGATCGGAGGTGTGTGAAATAACGCAATCATTCAAAATGATACTTTACTGGGCCAACCTACAGAAGGTGCACTTTTAGCAGCTGGAATGAAAAACGTACAGAGTGGCAAATAAACATCTTCGTCTTCAGGAGTATCCATTTTCTTCTGAACAAAAAATGATGGCTGTTAAGTGTACTCCAAAATATAGGGAGGTAATTATACTTTCTTAAAATTGTATATACATTTGATCTGCTTATAATAGACATTTATCATATGATCAATATAATTTCTCACTTGTAGAATAGAAAATAAGTATTTTTTGTTAATGGAGTTTTAGAAAAAATGTTGCCACAATGCACAAAGTATTCTGTTAATGGGCAGCTATATTCTCTTACACAGAAAAAAGAACAAGAGTTTTTTGCAAAAGCTTACGAAATAGGTCAAAGAGGTCTAAGAGGTATACAAAATAGTAATAATAAGTAAACAACCATCATGCAATAAAAAGCATTGGTACGATCGAAACAAATGTCTTTTTGTAGTAATTGGCGTGGCGCGTGGTTTATCATTGCAAGACCTTGTTTACGTACGGCTAGTTAGGATATGCGATCCACTAAGACCACGCGTACGAGATTCAATTTCTACCCTAATGGCAAGGGGTGTCAAAATTAAGATGGTCTCTGGAGATGCTAAAGAAACTGCTGCGTCTATTAGTAATTTTATTTACATTAAATTAAGAATTTTTATAATTGAAGCTGTATCAACACCTGGACAATATCTTTTAGCTAATATGATTGGTTTGGCCGTAATGCACACTACGCTGATGTCTGGAGAGGAAATTGATGCATGCACAGAGCAAGAATTGGAAGACAAAATAAATAATATTAGCGTGTTATATAGAGTCACAACTGTGAGAGCAAGTTGATATTCCAGTTGCAACGTTTCGTTTTGTCTATTTTAAATTATAGTTAATAATTACCTTTAGCAGCTTTCCGGGTCCGCCGAAACGTGGTCGAACAGTGGTGCTTTTACGGCCAAATATATATTAATTAAATATTAATCGTAATAAATGCAACCTGAGTTGCTTTGATATTTATTTTAAAGAAAAATGTTAATAACTGCTATGCAGAAAATTATTATATTGTGATAATAAGAAAGAAATAGATACAAAAGGAAAAGCATTTATTAGACGTAAAAAAAAGATAAAAACTTATGTTTTCAAATTGCCGACCACTCTAAATAAATCTTGTAAATTTATGAGAAGAAGAAAAATGTCGGAGGAAATATGGATAAAACAGGTATTCAACAAAATATACAGTATATATGTTTTATCTAGAAGATTTTTAGTTTATTTTCAGTTAATAAGAATAAGAAAAAATGTATAAATATATTTGTATTATTGATTGTGCATTTTAAGGATCGTTTAAGAGTTTATTTATTTCTCCTTTTTATATAGAATATTTATTTCGTAACTGCGAGCCATTGTAATTTGAAACTAAATTATATAAAAAGTATATATATAAAAGAAAGAAAAATGCTGATGAAACTGAACGAAATTAACAAAATGAAAACTACCTACCCGAGTCCGACCCGAAATACAAAAGGGATGAAAATGTTAGTCAGGGAGGTAGGATTTTAAATTATTTCGCGCACTTTAGAAGGGAAATTTGAGGCCAGCAAAAACCTGGAGACCCTTTTGGGTTCAAGTACGTTAGGCCTAGGGCCGACGAACGATCCCGGTCATACAGGGCGAGTCGAAGACTCTTTTTACTTTGCTTCGTGGGCTCGGGTTAGTGGACTTAATAATAAAAAAAAGTAATATAATACTATCCGAAAGGCTAGCCGAGGCCTGCCTACCCAGTTTGGCCTATTGGCGTAATCCTGGGGGATAGTAATTATATTATCAGGAGATAATTATATCTCCTTAATTACTCAGCTTACACTTAACTCCTTGGCTGGTACCGGACACTGGGTGGTCCTCCGGGAGCGGCTTCCTTCGACGTCGAGGGACGAGAGCAGAGAGCTCGAGAAAAAGAAAAGAAAGAAGACCTCTTGTCCGCTGTGCGCACGTTAATAAAGCAAGCGGCTGAGCTTTGGCGGTGCGACCAAGTACCGCTTGCGCAATAGCTCATTTACTTAAAAATTCTTAAAAAGTTGACGCAGCCCTACTCAGCCATCTACTCTACCATACCGCGCACCCCGTTGTCTAAGCTTGCAGAGAAAGCCCCGCCCGCGAGAGAGTCTAGCCTAGAGAGAGAGAGAGAGTACGCGTGATGCTACTATAGCTAAACCGAACTTTCTATAGTTAATGTATGTAAAAAGGAATTAAAATATAATATTCCTTTTGTGGCCTATAGAAAAATTATAACGTGCTCTCCAAAGCGATGCTATGTGGTGCGAGTTTCGGTGTACTTGCTTGTACCGAGACCTTCAAACGTCCGCATACCAACGCTTGAGAGAGCCCGATTTTTTCTAAAATAATTAAATAAAAACAGAAATCTTTTCGTTACATGGTTTCTCTCTCGGCTGATTTGAATTTTCTTAATAGCGGCGAGTTGCCTGCAGCCAAGATATCGATTCATTTTACCTATGAATCGGTACCTTGCATAGCCCCCCACTAGATTATAAATTTAATCAATCATAAGGGATTAAATTTATAATCTAGGACTAAGTTCTTGAAAATACTGCGTTATGACTAGAAATTTGGGCTCCTAGCCATGTTGAAAAACTACGTCAAGAACTTAAGTTGCCCGGGTCTGGGTCTAAGGGCTGTTTAAGGTCAATTTCCCTTTGCAGGACCTAAACTCTCAAAAAAAAATGTTATATGCATATTGATAAAAAAAAATAGGTTGAGAGGTATATTAAATAAAAAAAAAAGACTGCGTTATAAATAAAAATTTGCTTATTTATTTATAGTTTAAACTAGATTTTAGGGTTGCCTTCCAATAAGGACTAGGGGCTGTTTAATCTCCGTTTCCCCTTGCAAGACGATCAATCTAAAACATCTCTTCCCAATTCGGTGGTGCATGCAATTCGAGAAGGTCAGTGCTGACGAGTTCTGCAGATGTTCTTCGTTTTCTTTTGCTCCTTTGTTGTTCTCAATAAAATTCTTTCTCACTCTCTCCTGCTCTTCCGGAGGAATCTCCGCGGGCACTTGCTCTGGAGACCGTGATGCATGCCCGTATGTCTTAAACAGACTCTCCAAGAGCATGTCCTCCTTCTGAGCAAGGGAAGGACGAGGAAAGATTTTTAATTTCTTTGCCGAGGAGTTCTGAGCGGGTGCATCCGGATGGTATAGACGAGTCAGCTCCTCATCTCTTTCCTCATTAATTTTTGCCAACTCCCATTTCAAATGCGAAATTCGCTTTTCGTACCACAGAATCTGTCGCTGTATCCGCCTCCGAATTTGTCGTCTCTGTCTCTTTGTGAACATAATAAGGCCGGAGCTGTACAGAGTGAAAAATTCCTCTAATCAAATCGCTATTTACATACTTAACTTCGAAGGTACAACTATGACTAATGCGATTTATTTGATAAGGGCCTTCGTATAAAGAAAGAAATTTCACACATATCCCTTGGACGGCATCCGAGAGATTACAAGCCTTGACTAAGACCAGGTCACCCACGGCATATGTCACCGGGGTAATCAATTTATTGATCTTTTCTGCTCTTTTTAATCCCTTTTTTGATATTTTTTCATAGACAAGATGGATTTTTCTTTCATATGGCAAGTCTTTACGTGGCGGTAGTGCAACCCACTTCTCCCAAAAGCGTGTAGGTTTTTTATTAAATTGTAATTCATAGGGCGTTATTTCTGCTGTATCATGATAACTCTCGTTGATAGCTTGTTCGATAAATGGGACGAAATTTGCCCATTTCTTGTGTTTATCCGATATCAGTGTTCTAAAAAACCGACCAATTTCTTTATTATTGCGCTCTACGATATTGCTTTTGGGGTTACGAATTGCTGAAAAGATGGGCTTAATTCCAGCTTTTATTAACCGGCTTGTTCATGTTCGCGAAGTAAATTGGGCCCCGTGATCGACCTGAACCTTGGAGGGTTTGCCATATTTAGGAATGTATTCTAAAAAGAGTTTGTTGATGACAGTGGATGTTGTAGCCCTTTTAATCGGGTATAGAACGAGAAATTTAGTAAAGACATCCAAAACTGCGAGAATATGACGTACTCCTCCCCGGCTTGGAGGCAATGGACCGTAAAAATCAATTGATAGATGTTGGTTTGGGGCAGTTGGAATGATCGGCTTTGTATACGACGCTGTGTTGTGCGTGTATGTTTTGTTACGCTGACAGGAATCGCACGTGCGGATAATACTCGCGACTAATTTCCTAGCCTTTGGGAAGTAAAACGCTTCTACAAAGGTTTGATAACATTTTGTTGTACCGATATGCCCAAATAATTCATGAATTTCATTTATCAGTTTAATTGCAATTTCCTTTGTTAACACAATTGTAAGCTTATCGATAGGGCCTTTCATTAATCTGTTCTCGTGGATTACAAAATCTTTAATTTTGACGTCATTCCGCAATTTGTCTAGAATGATTTTAAGTCGAGAATCATTTTGCTGTTCGTTTGAAATATTGACAAGGAGTTTTCTTAGATTTGAGTCCGGTGATCTTAGCAGGCTTAGTGCGATGATAGCTTCCGGTGCCTGTGTGAGAGGCTTGATTAACCGACTAAAAGCATCTGCGATAATATTACTATTTCCCGGGATATATTCAATTGTATAATTATATTCAGATATTGCATACATCCACCGTGTTAAACGCCCGCTCACGAATCTGCACGACATCAAGAAACTAAGAGCTTGATGATCCGATCGAATAATTATCTTAGAGCCCAGGAGAAAATGCCTAAATTTCGTTAACGCCCACACTATAGCCAGCAACTCTAATTCCGTCGTGAAGTAACTTATTTCGGCACCTTTTAAAGATCTGCTGGCGCATGCAACGATGCGATGCTGTTGATTATTATCTAATTGACTTAAAACGGCGCCTAAAGCATATCCGCTAGCATCGGTAGTTAGGAAGAAGGGCTTCTCTCGGAACGCGTGATGTAAAAGAATAGTTTCAGTGATTAGCGATTTTGAAGCATCAAAAGCTTTTTGATGTTCATCAAGCCATTTATATTTGCTACCTTTTTTCAATAGATTTAATAGTGGAGAGACAGTGTCAGCTAACAAAGGAGTGAATCTAGAGCAAAAATTTATTAGACCTAGATAACCTCGAAGTTGTCGAATATTTTTAGGGGGTGTGAAGTTTTGTATCCCTTGTACCTTATCAGGATCGGGTCGAATTCCGTGAATTGATAAAATAAAACCTAGGAATTTAATTTCTTGGCGAAAAAAGACGATCTTGTCGAAATTTACCGTTACGTTGTTTTGCGATAACCTACGAAAAATTTGTTCTAGGTGTACTAAATGTTCGTCGAAAGTGCAAGAGAATATGAGCCAATCATCAGCAAAGTCCGCAATAAACGCATCGAGTTCAGATAGGGTTGCTTCTGAAGCCCTACGCAGAGCGGCCATGCTAACCTTTGTACCAACTGGGACTACTTTAAATTGATATGTTTTGCCGCGATGTAAAAATCCCGTATATTTGCGCGAGTCTTCATGCAGCTCTATCTGCCAAAAGCTTGCCATTAAGTCGATCGAACTCATAATCCCTATACCGTGAATTCGGGATATAACCTGATCGATATCCTCGGGGCCGTCATGGTCATCTTGGAGGATTTTATTTAATTCACGAGCGTCGAGGCAAAGTCTAATTGATCCGTTACGTTTGATGACAGGTACTAAAGGGTTTATGTAAGGGCTTGTACTGCGTTCGATAATATTTAGCTGAATCATTCGTTTTATTTCCTCATCAATTCTTTCTCTATATTGGATAGGAATCGGATATGATTTATGAAAGTACGGAACTTCATTTTTTAAAATGAATCTATATGCAAAATTACGAAATCTTCCTGGCTCTTTACTAAAAATACTCCGATAATCAGTGATTAGTTTCTTAATTTGTTTTTATCTCTCTGATCCTTGAAATTTATTGAATTTAATTTATTTTCGAGTTCATCATCTGTCAAATTGCCTTTTGAGATGTCTCGTTTTAGATCATCCGTTACAATAACCTCGATATGATTTACAATCTTGCGGTCGTTTTCTTCTACTTGGGCCGATATAAACGAAAAAACGTGGTTTACTGATGAACCATTGAAATTAATAATACATTTCTTTTTTCCCGTATCAATGATCAAACCCATTTTCTCCTGCAAGTCTATGCCGATAATACAGTCTCGTATCAGTCTAGGAATAACTAAAAAGGTTGCGGATATTTTAAAATTATTTGCAACGAACTCCGCTAAGATTTGTTTTTTTATATTGACTGATTTTTCTCCTGTGAACCCCGTTACCTGTAGTCCTGATATAGGGAGCGTCGGACATGATTTAAAACGAGTTATATTTTCATTATAAAAATGCTCGGAAATACAAGTAACTCGACTGCCCGTATCTACGAGAGCTGAAGTTTCTACACCTTGAATGGAAATCGCTATCTCAGGGCAAACTGTTGAGGGTCGCTTTATTGGTTGGGCATCGTCCTCCGATAATAGAAAATCACGAGTTTTATTAAATACAGAATTACACGATAAGAGCTTACCGCCTATATCCGAAAAATATGAATGAGATGTTGTACTCAGAGTTGGTCGGTTTGGACTCTCACAGCCTAACCTGGACCTATCCGAGGCTTCTGGTACAACCGTACTTAGTTTTCCGCATTTTGGAAATCAGAATCATGGTCGTATTGCCGGTTATCCCGATTTATCTCTATTTTCGTTGATATGACGAGGCGGGTAATCGTGACTAGCATTCGTTTGTCGAACTCGGTTTCTGTTTGGACTAGGCGTAGTATCTCTTCGATAACTTTGTGGTTGATTTTCCCGATGGGGAGAGAAAAATCTCCGCGGATAATTCTCCCTAGGGGTCGAAGAAGTAAACCTATCTAAACGTTCATTCGACGAACGGTTTTGATTGTCCGAGAAACTCACGAACTTAGTATTTCCGACAGAAGAATTTAACATTCCGACCGAGTCTAAATTATCCAATAAGGAAATTAATTGGTCGATCGTTTGGATCCCTCGAGACGGGACGGCAATTTGCACTTGGTCGTCAAAATGCCTGGATAAACATTCAACAACAGATTTCTCTGTCGGAGGATCATCCAGCATTTTTACCTCGTTATGCAATTTAAAGACATATTCGCTGCGCGATAGATTGCCGTCGGCTCGATAAAATCCGAACTCAAGATTGCGTTTAATTTTCACTTGGACTTCGCCGTTCCAATATCTATTCTTAAACCGATCTTCAAAATCCATAATTGTCTCGATTCGAGGTTCGACATGATCCCACCAATCTTTACACGGACCTTTTAACGATTGACTAATTATGTGTTTAAAATTATCTCTCGTTGCATCTACCGCCTCTAAATATCTAACAATCAAGGAAAGGTATTGCATGGGTTTTTCATAAGCCGCTGCTTGGAATACTGGCAAATCTAACTTAAAAGGGTATAAAGCTTTGTTATTGGGGACTGTGCCGATTCTTCGCGTCGCTAACCGGTTGATTTCCGTCCGTGTATTTTGAATTTAGTCAATACACGTCTTTACATCTTTTTGGACATCTACGACCTTTTGTAATTCGGCTTGCTTGACGGCTTTTTCTGCTAAATCACGGGTGCGAAATGCTAATTCGTGCGCGTCGTTACTTATGCGCGAAATATATTCGATGTCGGCTTCATGTTGCTCTAACTGTTCTGTGCGCTTATCGCCGACTTCGATTAATCTCGCACTCCATGATGCAAATTTCGCGCACATCTCATTTAGCTTTTCGACACGTACTTCTACCCCTTCGGCGCGCTGCTCAAGTTTTTTATTTCGCGCATGCAAAGTTATAAGGATCTGGGAAAGTTCCTGCCGCATTTCTTTAAAAGGGTCCTGCCCCCCAGCTGGACCGTACAGAGAGTCTCGTCTCTGTGATTCTGACATCGTACGCCTACGACTGGCGGGATGCTGGGATTCCGTTCGCGAGGTTTGATCGATTATTTCCGACGGGATGTTTGGCGACAAATGCGATTGGCGCTCTGTTGGTTCGGCACCTTGATCTTTAAAATCTTCCCGCGAGGAAACTATTTGTACACCTGATTGTTGAACAGGAGCCCCCTCTCTGTTCTGTGGGCTATCAGATGCTGAGAATTCAGAGGATTCTCTATTATTTGACGCGGCGAGTGATCTCAAACCTTGTCTGCCCTTTTGGACGTGGGTTGCACTATCCTGGGAGAACCTACTAGCCAGATTCGTTTTGGCCCGGGGTTTTCCTCCTCTACCACGCGTGTGCGATTTATTGGTCATTTTATTTAATTGTTCAGGTCAATCAGCTTATCTTTAATTATATGCTTACACGACTATCAGCTGTTACGTACAATGTTCTATATATTTTGTTGAAATTAGGAAAACGAAGTTAAAGATTAGTTGAAAACTATAAATGATTAATTCTTTAGCTAAATTATTTTGCTGAATACCCATGACTTTTTTTACCATATCCCCACAAGGGATGCCATTCTGCAACGTTTCGTTTTGTCTATTTTAAATTATAGTTAATAATTACCTTTAGCAGCTTTCCGGGTCCGCCGAAACGTTGTCGAACAGTGGTGCTTTTACGGCCAAATATATATTAATTAAATATTAATCGTAATAAATGCAACCTGAGTTGCTTTGATATTTATTTTAAAGAAAAATGTTAATAACTGCTATGCAGAAAATTATTATATTGTGATAATAAGAAAGAAATAGATACAAAAGGAAAAGCATTTATTAGACGTAAAAAAAAGATAAAACTTATGTTTTCAAATTGCCGACCACTCTAAATAAATCTTGTAAATTTATGAGAAGAAGAAAAATGTCGGAGGAAATATGGATAAAACAGGTATTCAACAAAATATACAGTATATATGTTTTATCTAGAAGATTCTTTTAGTTTATTTTCAGTTAATAAGAATAAGAAAAAATGTATAAATATATTTGTATTATTGATTGTGCATTTTAAGGATCGTTTAAGAGTTTATTTATTTCTCCTTTTTATATAGAATATTTATTTCGTAACTGCGAGCCATTGTAATTTGAAACTAAATTATATAAAAAGTATATATATAAAAGAAAGAAAAATGCTGATGAAACTGAACGAAATTAACAAAATGAAAACTACCTACCCGAGTCCGACCCGAAATACAAAAGGGATGAAAATGTTAGTCAGGGAGGTAGGATTTTAAATTATTTCGCGCACTTTAGAAGGGAAATTTGAGGCCAGCAAAAACCTGGAGACCCTTTTGGGTTCAAGTACGTTAGGCCTAGGGCCGACGAACGATCCCGGTCATACAGGGCGAGTCGAAGACTCTTTTTACTTTGCTTCGTGGGCTCGGGTTAGTGGACTTAATAATAAAAAAAAGTAATATAATACTATCCGAAAGGCTAGCCGAGGCCTGCCTACCCAGTTTGGCCTATTGGCGTAATCCTGGGGGATAGTAATTATATTATCAGGAGATAATTATATCTCCTTAATTACTCAGCTTACACTTAACTCCTTGGCTGGTACCGGACACTGGGTGGTCCTCCGGGAGCGGCTTCCTTCGACGTCGAGGGACGAGAGCAGAGAGCTCGAGAAAAAGAAAAGAAAGAAGACCTCTTGTCCGCTGTGCGCACGTTAATAAAGCAAGCGGCTGAGCTTTGGCGGTGCGACCAAGTACCGCTTGCGCAATAGCTCATTTACTTAAAAATTCTTAAAAAGTTGACGCAGCCCTACTCAGCCATCTACTCTACCATACCGCGCACCCCGTTGTCTAAGCTTGCAGAGAAAGCCCCGCCCGCGAGAGAGTCTAGCCTAGAGAGAGAGAGAGAGTACGCGTGATGCTACTATAGCTAAACCGAACTTTCTATAGTTAATGTATGTAAAAAGGAATTAAAATATAATATTCCTTTTGTGGCCTATAGAAAAATTATAACGTGCTCGCCAAAGCGATGCTATGTGGTGCGAGTTTCGGTGTACTTGCTTGTACCGAGACCTTCAAACGTCCGCATACCAACGCTTGAGAGAGCCCGATTTTTTCTAAAATAATTAAATAAAAACAGAAATCTTTTCGTTACTTGGTTTCTCTCTCGGCTGATTTGAATTTTCTTAATAGCGGCGAGTTGCCTGGAGCCAAGATATCGATTCATTTTACATATGAATCGGTACCTTGCACAGTGTTGGAAATCAATTAGATAAAGTTAGTAGAGATAGTAATATAATGACTTACAATAAGAAAAAATTGTCAGTTAAATAATTTATAATAATTTTTAGATTGGACAATTGACGATAAAATTACAATAATGTAGTATTGCAATAAAACAAAAGACCACACTGCTAAAAATATCGATGCTTAAGTCATTAGAGGATTAACAAGTGTTTCAATTTCTATTCTTATACAAGGACTCAACTTCCATTAAAATAACGCATATGTTATAAAATAAAAAAAAGATAAAAGAATATGAATGTTACAAAAAAGGAAAGACACAATTGCTATCAATAGCAGTAGATAGAAATTAATTTATTATTATAATCCAGATTAAAAAACTACTTACCGTATTGTAATATTTTCTAATGGCAAAATATTTTTGCATTTCATGATGAATAATATGTTATTTTAAATGTTGTATGGTGTTAATAGTTAAAAGAAGATGATAATAATAACAATTATGGTATACAATTTTATGGTTTTTTATTATTGCGATTTCTTTATTCCACGTTACAATAACATTGTACAAGTGTTTTTTTGTTACTCAATTTTGATCAAGAAAAGATAGCTGTACATCTGCAGCTCACGTCCATTAGTGGGACGTAAAACACTATTATTTGTTAATGATGCGTGTGTATATTTATTTATTTATTTAAAATAAAAATATAATAAAAATATTTCAGAAGTTTTTAATAAGTTGTTCCTCCAAAAAAAACATATTATATATACAAATGTAAGTTTCATCCTTTGTAGAAAGAACTTGTAAATGTAAAATTATTATTTACATCTGAGTAATGTATTTTCAATTATAAAAAAAATACATATATTTTTACGGATAATGATTCGAACTTGCACCACGCACGTGAGAAGCAATCGCTTAGTCCTCTTAGCTAAAAGAGTCTATCACCAGCTTATGTTTAGAAGTTATACATAGAGTGCATCCTCTGTTTTGGTTCAGGAATAATTATTTTTTTAAATTTAGAATATGTGTGTGTGTGTGTGCGTGTGTGTGTGTTTGCTTGTGTATCTGTTCATGTGCGTGTAAACACACGCAAGAAAATAATGCATCGCTATAATAGTGTATTAATAATGTCCCGAGCGCATTTCCATTTTTCGCGAATTTAAACCACCTGCTTTCATGGGCGCCTTAACCACGCATGCGCAGCGCTCGCTCTACGGTCAGCTAATTAATCACGTGTTTCTAATTAATTCCAATTGACAAATACAAAATACAACCATGGTAGAATTAAGTACAGATAAATTTCCTCTTTTATTTACTCATAACAGCCATTTACATCAATTGTACCCGCTGCAAACGCCGTTTCAAAATGTACTTTGACTGTAATTTAATTTTACTCGAAAATTTGGTGAGTATAATTACGTTATTTGCCATTTTTCCGATTTGAAACCGCCCGCTTTCCTTGGCGCCATAGCCGCGCATGCGCGCAGCCCGCTCGTTCTGCCCGCTAATTATTTTCGTGTTATTTTAATTAATTTGCATTGACAATAATAACAAATCCAACGGTGGTACAATTAATGCGACTTGCTCACTTCCGGTGGCTGCGCATGCGCAGTAGCTGAAAACGGAGTCTCGGTATGACGTGTAACGGGGTACAATCTTTCGCGTCGGTAGGGGTAAAGGGATCGGTTGCTACGGCACTGCCTAGTTATACTCCCTAGGCGGTGCTCCGAGAGTGAGCGGCGGATTCAAATCAGTGAACCCCGCGCACGACCTACCGTTGCGATGTCCGTTAACAACCGCGAGATCACTTGCCGATCTCGCGTCTTCGTACAGCTAAAACGTCGTGAGCTGAAAAGGGCCGCGAATAAAAGGGATAAATTCGCGGTAAGTTTACCTCGGCCGCTCCTGAAACGGAGAGGGCGGTATTCGGGATAACGGGAATGATGTACGCCGGTAATCAATAATCAAACTCGTATTCGGATATCGATTACATATGAATTTTTATTCAAGTTAAAGAAATATAAATACAGTCTAACAAAGAACAAGGATTTAACAAAAGCCGTATCTAGGCCGCATGAGGTCTCGCGACGAGGTGTAACCACCGGGGTTACCCGTGCTTTCTCTCTTTCTAGCACGCGTACGCGGTCGCCCGTTAGCTTCCTCGCCGTCGCGCGCGGGCGAGATCCGTCGATCCCTAACTTAAAGTTATAGCCGTAAAGAGAGAGAGTCTTTACGGCTTCGGCGGCTCGCGAGTGGTGCACCACGTACCTTATCTCCCCGTCGATGCGCTTGGCTTCGCCTGTTTCCCTACTCTCCGTCGGGCTCTCGCGCGCGGCAACTTCGCCGTCTCCGCAGGTTCCTGGGAGTCTCTGGAGCTGTGCAATTAACACCAGCACGCTCACTCCACCGAGTCACTCACTCTTCACGGCGCGAAAACCGGAACCCGAGCAAGAATCCGCGATAACGATTCTTGTTCTCTTGCCGCGAAATATCAAGGAAGGCGTTACCGGCGACGTGTCTATCTACGATGACTCGCATAAACTCTCTATACTCTCCTCAGTCAGCTTGCGCGTCGGACCATTATTAGTCCTTACGCGGCTTACGCGCGGGCTTTCCCGATCACCTACGAGCTTTTCCGATCGTCACTCGCGCTCGTTATAAGGTATAGCTTCATACGCATAAGAGTATGTAGCTTACCTTTACAGACGATATCGCTTTTTTTATATTTTTGCAAAATACCGTAATTTTTTCGGGAAACTAAGGGTGGTACAATTAAGTACGAAAAAGGTACAATTTTTTTAGACGCCTACATTAACGTGAAAACGATTATAAAACGAGTTATCAACGTTACAATATTCCCATACTTTGTTATTTTTTTTATCAAAAAGTAAGGGGGTACAATTAAAATTTCTTGTTTTTATGAAAAGTACAATTAGAAATACAGCCGGTAGCATTTTTTTTCATATAATTCCAGGGGTTGGTGGGCTGGGGTAGTGTCGGTAAGCATAAGCATTTAGTTCGGAAAGACCGATAATCAAATATAAATTATCACCGAACGTTAAATTCATTTAGTTTAAATAATGTTCCCACTAATAATTTTAGATTAAAAATTTTCATTTGAGATAAGACCTTTCTATTTTATTCCGCAAGATACAACCTTTCGGACTGGAGCCACCAATATACTTCTAACCCCAAATCATTAAAATGATAAAAATACGCTCAACATCTGAAAATTAATAAAAAAATAATTGATTTAAAGTTTAAAATATTAATAAAAAACTGGTTAAAACCTATATAATAAATACTATTAACCTCAAATCCGCATAAAATATTATAGATATATATAAGATATATAAAATATGATATACCGCAAAAAATATTAGAGAATTAACAGGAACATTTTAGGTACAAGCCATAGATAGATATTTCTAACCTCAAATCGTTAAAATTATTAAAACAACCTACTAAAAATATCGACATTGGAAAATTAGTAGAAACACTCTTATTATAACCTGTAAAATTACTAAAAACGGTTAGGTTTAAGCTATAAAATAAATATTCATAACTTCAAATCTTTAATTAATTGAATTAACGTTAAAAATATCAATGGATTAACAGAACCATTTTAGTTTCGACCAATAAAATAGACATTTCAAACATAAAATCTTTAAAATTGCTAAAGCAACCACAAAAAATATCACAATGTGAATATGAGTGGAATCACTCTTATTATATTCTGTAATATTACTAAAAACGGACTGGTTATAACCTATAAAATAAATATTCATAACCTCAAATATTCATAACCTCAAATATTCATAACCTCAAATATTCATAACCTCAAATATTCATAACCTCAATGATTTTATAGATTTAAGGGTATGAATGTTTATTTTATAGGTTATATTAAGACCTATTTTAGGGGTGCATGACATTTAGCCCACTCGGACATTTAGCCTACCTGGGTTAAGTTACGTATCGCATGAGGTTTGTCCACGCCAATGTGCGCAGTAAATGCGCGCGAATTTGAAATCGGCTACTACGTGAAAAACATTTACAGAATGTTTTTTTTTTTTTTTTAATTGAATGCTTTTGAAGAAAAAAAAAAAAAAAAAAAAAAAAACATTCTGTAAATGTTTTTCACGTAGTAGCCGATTTCAAATTCGCGCGCATTTACTGCGCACATTGGCGTGGACAAACCTCATGCGAGAATGTTTTTAAAACCAGAATACAGAATGTTTTTAAAACCTTTATCAATAAAATTAGTATTAATAAAGTTTTATTAATAAAAAATTGATCATATAAATTTTTATACAAATTAAAAACCGTTTATAACATTTGTGACAATGTGCTTTGCACATGTCAAGAGCGAGCGACTGAACCCATGACAAACACCTACCTACCCGGATAAGCTAAACGAGTCCCTAACTATACTACCTACCCATATACTCTTCCCTAGCTACCTACCCGCACATCAGCTACATCCTACCTACCCTCACAGTCTAATAACCCCACCCCAAGCGCAACACACACATGCAGCCGAAGCACTAGGTGATCCTGGCGAGGAAGTCCTGGGCGAGCATAGAAATCAGGAGGGCTCCTTCGGGTCTAACTCAGCAGCATAGATGGATCAAGGGAGGCTGTCGATGCATGAGCCTAGAGGACACTCCTCAGCTCTACAGTGCAGCAGTCAGTGCGATGAGATAGTAACCAGGCAGGAAAAAGAAGAACCGCCAACGCCAAGCAAGATACAGCTGTAAACATTACACTTAATAAGAGCAAATACGCATTAAGAGGGTAAGGAGCAAGGAAGAGGACCAACAGCAATCGGCAGAAGACAAAGACAAGGGAATACGTGTACAGCTGTATATAATCACTACAGCTGTACAAGGAAAGTATAGGACAAAGAGGTTAGGTTGCTGTACACAAACAACGTGTACAGCAGACCATGTAAAATACTAAACACCTGAACACGCACACTAGCGTGACCCCAACACTGAAGGAATTACCTGGAGTAGTTGAAGACCTGGGACCGGTCGTTCTGGTACGTCGTCGTCGTGGAGAGATGATCGAGGCGGCGTCGGGCAGCAATGCAGCGGCGGGTGAGCTTCGTACCTGAAACTCACGCCGTACCAATTAGTTGAGATAAGCAAGACGGAACGACGTAATAATTACCCAGGAGGAAGTCCTACAGCATCGCCGAGAGGTACACTGCACCAGGTCAACAAACGCCATACATCTGACTTGTAACGATACAGCCTGAACACTGCGGCACTCGACACGCTCGCACGACGCGAGATCGAGGTGCCGCACACGAGTACGTACTGCGCAGGCGCGCGGTACGAACACGGGACTCTCGAGCACGCCGAGAGTCAGAGCTCTACGGACAGTCGGCCCGACTTGACGACTTCCTAAAATATCGTGCGTACGAGTGCCATAAAGAGTGAGAGAGAAAGAGAGAGAGAGAGACACAGTCCTGGTTAAGCGTCCCGGATCCTCCATAAAGGTTGGTGGTTGTTCTTCTCTCTGCTGACGGTACCGCCGTGTACCGTAATAAGTGCGTGCGAGCCTCCCGTGCTTTTCCCGTCCTTCCCCTTTCCCTCCTTACAGCGTATCCCGGAGCAGCAGAAACTCGGATACGGTTCGACACGGCGAGTGTACTGCCGTATATCAATTGTTTGTTACGATTACCCGCGAGTAATCGGTAGTGTCGCGAATCAACGCGGCTGGCGCCCACCCCGATCGTTATTATTTCATTAATAAATACGTTTATTATTTTAATCAATTGCCCATCTTAATTGACCTGCACCCTGATCCCCAGTGCAGCGTCACATTGGCGCCCAACGTGGCTTGATTTAAGGGATCTTTTTATTAAAATAATTTTGCATAAAGTGGCATACAGAAATAGTTTTTTTTTTGTGCATAATAAAGCGAGCAATAATTATTGTAAGCGTCGAAGCGCGACGCAAATAAGCGGCCATATTGCCTTTCCTCTCCTTTAAGAAAAGCTCGCACACACACCGGAAGAAGCCGGTCGGCCATTTTGACGGCCATTTTGATAATTATTAATTGAGCACGTGCACGAAAAATATTAATTTGTTTTTTCTTTTGAATATATTATTTGCACTGCTTTACATATTTGGTTATGTATAGTTGTTTTTTTTTGTGGGTACGCTGGTTAATAAAAATATAAATAATTTATTTTCCCTCTCCTTCTAACCCATACAGCAATATTAACCAAGTATTCATGATATTTTTTTGTTTTTGTAAGTGCTTCAATAAGAAAATAAAATTTTATTAATTTTCTTTTAAATTGGCAATTTATAATTATAATAATAATTTAAGCTGCTTTGAGCATTATTAATATATTTTCTTAAGCATATTAATTTGCTTGGTGACACATATTAATATATTAATGCTATTTAATATCCCTACTGCTATTATCACGTTTGATTAAATTGGTTTTTCCTTTGTTTATATACAATTAATGCTTAGTGAATTAAATCACACATTTTGCTAGTTATTTATTGTTAGCTGAAATAATAATAATAATTAAAATTTGCTTAACCTGCTATACCCATTGCAACAAAAATTTAATTTCTCCCTCATAGCTTCCCATAATAATAGTTATAAAAATAATACTGCATAAATTTTGTTTATTGTAAATTGCTGCCTGCCTAACCCAGTGTATAATTTATTTTTATAAGCATAATTTGCACGTCCCTTGCACATATACCCCAATATTGATTGATTATAATATTATTAATATTAAAGATTTAAGGAATATTTTGGGGTATAGTAAAAGCTGTATATATTAATTTCCCAGAATAATAAGCTGTATAAGATACAAGATAATAATTGAACCCATATATATATACATATTTCCCGCTGTATTTATTTGCTATACTGCCCAGCCGATAATAAAGCAAGCTTGTTTATTTTTTTTTGCTGTTGTGGATTGCTTAGTGGAAGTGAATTTAATTTAATTAGCTTAGCGTGAAAATTATTTTTTCTTTCTTTCATTGGTATTTTAATTTTTTTTTTTTTTTGGATTTTTGCTTGGCATGTTTAATTTAAGTTAAGTATAATTAAACAAGAGCTAAGATATTTCACGGCAATCGAGCTAATAAGAGCTATCAATAATAATATTTATATAATTAGTAAGATAAATTAAGCAGCAATAAATTAATTCAAAATGTCTCACAACGGTGATGACCTGGATTTGATTTTGGGAGAAAATTTATCGGTATTACAACCAGCAGTAGGTGCCGGTGTAATAAGACGCAGCATTAACAATACCAGTGATGGTAGAATCACGGTATATGCAAGCAAAGTCGGAATAAATATAGATTCGGACTGTAAAATTATTAGAGTTAGGTTAGCTAGGTACGAAATTAGACGTAATTTCGGACCATCGTCTGCTGACTGGAATGCAGCAGTAGACGAGGCTAACCCGATTATTGATACAGATTTATCCCTTACGCAATCGGAAAGAGGAAATATCCCCACTATCGCTATAGATACAGCCCCAGAAAGAAGCAGTAAAGCAAGACGGATGCTGTACATTCAATTGCCAACCGGACAATCGAGAGGACAGTATCGAGATCCAATTTCCATAAGTAATGAGAATTTATTATCATTACCAGATATGGAAAATGGAACGGAAATGCAATCGGCTGTAGGGGAGAACAGCAACGCGAGAGAAAATATGCAGCGGTTAAATATTGAAAATTTAAGGATAAGCAGCGCAGAAATACGTCCTCAAGCACAATCTACAGCATATAGATTGAGCCTACCGTCACCAGTATGCGATAATTCGATGATGGAATTAACGCATACAGTACCAAGCATAACGACGACACAGTTGAGCATAAATTCGACTTCCTATTACCCCATCCACACATTAGCCCCTTCATCTCCCACAAACCCAGACCTCATAGATAACCCATTTACCCAATATACAGCTCCAGTTACCACATACAGTACCAATATTTATACAGATACCAGACCTAGATCAACCCAAACTATCCAACCCTCAGCTTTTCGTCCAGTAAGCACAAGCCCTTTTTCCCCTATTGCACTCGTACCCAGACCGGTAAGCCCCGCAATTACGCCACTGCACAGCAATACAGAACCCGAAATAGCGACCCAAGGAAGAAGAGTCAGCCACGCACACGAAAATAGACATAACCCCAGAGCAGCACACAGCTGAGCAATGTACATAGGAATGTACAGAGTGTCCATTGGGAAGACGATGGAGTTACAGAACCCAACGTCCTAAAAGAGACGCAAAATACCGACAAAGAGCTCGAAAGCAAATATGATGAACAATTCAGGCGAATGGAGCAGCAAAATACAGCAAATGCAGCAACTATACAGCAAATTAATAGAAATACACAGCAATCAGCAAAATAAGGATGCTGTACATTCAATTGCCAACCGGACAATCGAGAGGACAGTATCGAGATCCAATTTCCATAAGTAATGAGAATTTATTATCATTACCAGATATGGAAAATGGAACGGAAATGCAATCGGCTGTAAGGGAGAACAGCAACGCGAGAGAAAATATGCAGCGGTTAAATATTGAAAATTTAAGGATAAGCAGCGCAGAAATACGTCCTCAAGCACAATCTACAGCATATAGATTGAGTCTACCGTCACCAGTATGCGATAATTCGATGATGGAATTAACGCATACAGTCCCAAGCTTAACAACGACGCAGTTGAGCATAAATTCGACTTCCTATTACCCCATCCACACATTAGCCCCTTCATCTCCCACAAACCCAGACCTCATAGATAACCCATTTACCCAATATACAGCTCCAGTTACCACATACAGTACCAATATTTATACAGATACCCGACCTAGATCAACCCAAACTATCCAACCCTCAGCTTTTCGTCCAGTAAGCACAAGCCCTTTTTCCCCTATTGCACTCGTACCCAGACCGGTAAGCCCCGCAATTACGCCACTGCACAGCAATACAGAACCCGAAATAGCGACCCAAGGAAGAAGAGTCAGCCACGCACACGAAAATAGACATAACCCCAGTAGCAGCACACAGCTGAGCAATGTACATAGGAATGTACAGAGTGTCCATTGGGAAGACGATGGAGTTACAGAACCCAACGTCCTAAAAGAGACGCAAAATACCGACAAAGAGCTCGAAAGCAAATATGATGAACAATTCAGGCGAATGGAGCAGCAAATACAGCAAATGCAGCAACTATACAGCAAATTAATAGAAATACACAGCAATCAGCAAAATAACGAGCAGCAAACTGGACAGCAAAGCAGATCGCCAGTGCACCAGGTAAGCAACGAAACGTACTCAATCCCAGCTAACCCACACATACAGCCACAGCAAAGTACGTTTAACCCAGCATTCAGATACAGCCGTTCGTACGAAACCTGCTTAGAAGATGCTACCTTTATACGGGAGAAAAGGACAGCACAGATATTCTCGCGTCACCATATCCAATTCAAAGGAGCTAAAAAGAATGACCCGGAGGCATTCTTATCGAATCTTGAGGAATGTAGAGAAAGTTATGGTCTCTCAACTCAGGATATATTTAAAGCGTTGCCATCAGTGCTAGATGATGACGCGTGGGAGTGGTTTAGACGTGAGAAAAGTAGCTGGAAAGATTATCTAGATTTTGTAGATGCGCTGAGACTACAATATGGGACTGAGGAAACGCAGAGCCAGCTGAAACAAGCTATTGAAAATCGGACACAGGGACCGAATGAGGATATCTCCACATACCTCACCAAGCTACGAGGTATGTTGGATCAAATCAAGCCGCAAATGCCTCAAACCGAGCAGCTGGATAGAGCATACCGCAACCTGCACCCTAGTTATAGAACTAGAATCGAAAGACATCATTTCGATAGTTTTACACAGCTGCAGAGACTAGGTAAAAAGGAGGAAGCAAGACGTTTAATGGACGAAACGTACAGACCTCCACCAGTAATCCAAAATTACGGCTTAGCGAAATATGCATATATCGACCCTATGCAAACAAAAAGCCGTAAATTAGCAGCAGTCTCCTCAGGTCAAACAGAAGATATTGTAGTACCCCCAAAGTCAATAGCGCCCATAGCCACCCACCCACAAAAGAAAATACAGCACCAATACCCTTTGAAGCAGAACAGCCCCCAAGCAACAAGAAAATATACAGCACCTCCCAAGCAAGAGTCGAAGCAGCAGTACAGCGAAGCTGTAAAGAATAACAAAAATAGCAGCTATTGGCAACGAGAGCAGGAAACTAAACAAAGGGCTGAATCACCAAAAAAGCAGGAATTCAAGCCAAATAAATTCAGCACGCCAAATAACGAAGAACAAAGACCTATAAATCCAAGGAAATTTAAAGAGCCTTGTTTTAGATGCGGAAAACTTGGACATTGGGTAGCAGAATGCCCAGTCCCTTTAAGCTGCGGAAGTTGCGGAAAACAAGGAATCAGCTACAAATATTGCAACTGTAATAAGAACAGAAGCCAGGGAAACTACAGCCAGAGGAAATAGAGACCCGTATTTCCTCATCCAAACACCCAAAAGGGTCAATACCCTCCCACGTAGCAGCAAATAATTCCCTAATACAGCAAATACCCGGAATCGACCCACGCCATTTCTTTAACATAGAGTTAAATGGACAAAAACTTACAGCTTTACTTGACGATGGGTCGGTACACTCATTCATTGGGCGAGGAATGAGTAGAATGTTACAGCATAAATTAAGACAATCCAGCAATTCAGCCGTTAAAGTAGCAGATGGTACAGCAGTACCAATACAAGGCATAATAGATGTAACCATGGAAATAGATGGTGAAACTATTATAATGCCGTTTCAGGTAGCAGACGGCTTGCATTACGACTGCATATTAGGTATCGACTTTAAACGTAAAGCGAACATGAATATATGCTATGAAAACGATACGTGGTGGACTGATAAAGGTATCATTCATCATTTTTATCCATATGGCAAAGATCCGAGTTGCTTACCTGCCTTAGCAAGCATAGGAGGATTGAAACGAGCTACAGCAGAACAAGAAAGGAGATTACAGCAGCTATTAAATGAGATGATTCCCCCAACACCAAAAACGCTAGGTGTAACTAACCTAGATTCCCACAAAATTGATGTGCAAGGTGCCGAACCTATTCGTCAACGAAACCGTCGTTATTCGCCAAGGATGCTGCAGGCTGGATACGAGGAAATTGACAGAATGCTAAAAGAAGGCATAATAGAACCTTCAGAAAGCCCGTGGTGCAGCTGCCCAATTATAGTCCCGAAAGCAAACGGAAAATACCGCTTTTGCATAGATTTTCGGCAGGTTAATGCTGTAACCAAGAAAATAGCATACCCTATGCGAAATATGGACGACATTCTCGATCAGCTGAGAGAGAGTCGTTACATTAGTAAGCTTGATTTGTCACAAGCTTACCACCAAGTCCCTCTAGCACCAGAAAGCCGCGAAATTACAGCCTTTTCACTTCCCGGTAAAGGATTATTTCAGTTTACCCGAGTCCCCTACGGCCTATCGAATGCACCTGCAATTTTCCAGAAAATGATGGACAAGCTTATAAAGCCAGAATGGGAACCAAACGTATTCGCATATCTGGACGATATTATAATTACAGCCAAAACCTTTGAGGAACACCTAAAATGGTTAAGAATAGTACTAACCGCCCTCAAAAAGGTGAACTTGCAGATTAATAGAGAAAAGTCCGAATTCTGTTGCGCGGAAGTAACTTATCTAGGATACATTGTTAATGAGGATGGCCTCAAAACAAATGTAGATAAGATACGACCGATACTAGAGTATCCAGCCCCAACCAATTTAAAGCAACTCAGACGCTTTACTGGCTTAATTGGTTGGTATTCAAGGTTTATTGGGAAATTAGCTGAATACAGAGCACCGTTAAACTATTTAACGCGAAAGGATGTCAGATGGCAATGGCATCAGGAACAGCAGGATGCATTCGAGAAAATGAAGCTAGCCCTTACCCAAGCCCCTGTTTTAGCCCGCCCCGATTTTTCCCTCCCCTTTACCCTCCAAACCGATGCTAGCGACTACGCTATAGCCGGTGTGCTTACCCAGGAAATAGATGGTGAAGAACACCCTATATATTACGTTAGCCGTACGCTGAGTAAAGCGGAACGTAATTATACGGTGACAGAGAAGGAGTGTTTGGCAGTATTGTGGTCTATTGAAAGATTAAAAGGTTACCTTCAAGGTGAAGAATTTACCGTGGTAACAGACCACCACAGCCTTCTCTGGCTTCACAACATCAAGGATCCGACAGGCAGATTGGCTCGATGGAACACAATCCTGCAAAATTATAAATTTAAATTTGTGCACAGGAAAGGAGCATACCATAAGGTACCTGACGCACTTTCAAGAGCATATGAAGATACAGCATTAGCAGCTACAGCCACAATTAATACAAGCGATCTTTGGTACCAAATGAAGATCCAAGCAGTAATAAAATCTCCCCAAAAATACCCTGATTTATGTATAAAAGACAACCTTTTATACGCACACCGTCCCAATCCCCTTGTAGACCCATTAGTCCCCGACCTAGATGCTTGGAAGTTAATACTGCCAGCAGCTGATAGAGAGAAAGCTCTCTATGAAGCGCACTACACCCCGCAAGCCGGTCATTTGGGAAATGACAAAACCTATGCAAGGTTAGCCACCTACTACTACTGGCCAGGGATATACTATGATACCTGCAATTATGTGAGAGCTTGTCAAGAGTGTCAAGCTCACAAGAGCAATCAGCAGGCTCCAGCAGGAATAATGGAAGGTAGGAACATAGATGGACCTTGGACAGTAGTAGCAGTCGACATAATGGGACCGAAACCTCCATCAAAGCAAGGTTTCAGGTACATAATAGTCTTTGAGGACTTATTTACCCGTTATGTCGAAATGAAAGCATTGAGACGAGCCGACGCAAAAAGCGTACTCCAAGCGTTCGATGAGTTAGTCATTAACCGATGGGGTTGTCCCAAATACCTAATTTCGGACAATGGGACGGAATTTGCAAATCGCCAAGTTGCAGAGAAATTACAGCAGTACGGAATTATACAGTCATTAATTCCGCCCTATTTCGCACAAGCTAACCCTGTAGAAAGGGTAAATAGAAACCTGAAACCGATGATAAACAGCTTCATAGAGGAAGATCATCGGGAGTGGGATCGACATTTAAGAGAGTTCTGTTTCGCTCTCAATACAGTCGTCCACTCTACAACTAAATACAGCCCAGCATTTTTAAATTTCGGCAGAAACCCTATCCCAACAGCCCTTATACGAAAGCACCTAGAGTCCTCAGACCCCCCTCCAGCACCAAATACAGCAGCATGGATCGAAAGATTACATAGACTTCCAGCAATATATGATCTTGTTAGAAGACATATAGACACAGCAGTGGCTAGACAAGCTAGACACTACAATAAAGGACGCAGATTAGTACAATACCATGTTGGCGATCGAGTATGTCGACGCAATAGGGTATTGTCCTCAAAAGATAATCATTTTACAGCAAAAATGGCACCAATAAACATAGGCCCCGCAAGAGTAGTAGAAGTAGTTTCGGCAAACTATTATATTGTTGAAGACGAAGATACTAAGCGGAGGGTCAAAGTCTATGTAAATGATCTTAAGCGTTATATCCCTCCTAGAAACGTTATCCCACCTAAAATGCATTCTCCCCCTTCGCAGCGTTCAATAGCACAAAATATACAGCAAAACCACCCAAGTAGCAATAACCCACCTAGAAAGCGAGGTAGGCCCCGGAAGATTAATTAAGGAAAATTTAAGAATAAATTTGAGTAGGTAAATTTTGGCAAATAAAAATAATCAAACCTGATGATAGCAACGGGTAAGTTTAAGCAAGATTAGAAAATAAGAATAAGTATTCCCCCGTAGAATGGAAAGAACGGGAAAATCAGCGTCAGCGACGCAAAGAGCCAGGGGCCGTGGCCGTTTTACAGTACGGCCCACGGAGCTGAGGAGACCTGGGCAGGACCTGGAGGGGATCCTGGAAAGATTAGGAATAAGTGAAGAACCTGCAAACACCCCTCCAGGAGCAGGCCAACGCACAACCTGCCCAGGCACCAGAGGATGCGTCAGGGGAGGACGCCATCTTTGCGCCAACCCTGACTTCCGCCCAGCGGCACCAAGACCGGAGGTAGCCGCCCTCACACCAATAGCCACCACCAGTACAGACGTCACACCATACAGCCCCCCTACAGCCACCCCCACACCGCCATCCCAACCACCTTCCCTTTATATCCCAGCGTTCCTTCCCCAACCAATTATTTCCCGCCCAGTCCTTGACCCGCCCACGAGCATGTATACTTATATACACGTGCCCGTGAACATGCCCCCTCCCTGCCCCGTGCCCAACTTACCCACACCTATTACAGCTCCCTTGTCCCTATCCGCTCCCCCATCCTCCACCTCCCCAAAACCCGCTGCCCTGATGTCCCTCAATATCCGGAATCCCACAAATGCCCAAACCCAGCCACCAACATCCCCAACCCCACCACCCTTAATGTCCCAACCCATACAGCCTCCCACAACCCGTCCCCCTCCCATTGAACCCCCCTGCAGATCTACGCCGTCTGCTGCAGTAGGGGCAGCAGCAACATCGAGCGGAGTCATCCCCGCAGACGCACGTATGTCCCGGCCCGACCCGAGCGAATGCCGCCCGGGATGTTGGAATTGCGGGGGGCTGGGACATAGCTGGAGGAACGGCCCCTCCCCAAACGCAGTTTTCTGCAGGAACTGCGGGAGGAGGGGAGTTTTCTCCAAGAACTGCCCCCGCTGCGCAGAGGGCTATTGGGAGATGCAGAGGAAAATGGGAGAGAGGAAATAAATTCCCTCCTCTACAGCTCCCCATAACACCTTCCTCCAACTACATTAACCCGGCTAAATAATAAGAGATATGGACAAAAATATATATTTTAAATAAAAATAAAGGTTTATATATAACGTAATCCATGCAGTATAATTATTAAGACCCCAACCCAAAATGACAAAGTTTTCCAAACAATAAGGGTGGTGAGGAAAGCAGAGCAAATAATTTAAATTGTATGTAATGATTAAATGAATCGGTAAAAGAAAGAGTTTAAAACAAGGAACTCACAAGCAGCAGAAGGTAATAATCCACCACACCTTATTAATTTTCTTTTTGTATATTATATTATTTCATGTTTATGATTTTATTATTTTTCATTAATTCCTAAATTATATATTAAATTATATAACAGAATGAGTATGACTGCCATTTATGTAAGTATGAGGTATGAGAGTATCGCGAGTAGGGATAGAGCTCTCAAAAATGCGAATATTCTATATTAGTATGTATATTTTATGTATTGGGGCCAGTCGTCGTTATATATTAAGTAATTTTAAATTATGGAAAAGCAGCTAAAATGTTATACACTATACAGCGCGTATACATACACAGATGTCCAGCCAAGCAGCTAGTCAAAGAGACTATACACTTATACCCCGTACAAATAGCGCCGGCTATTTGCATATTTTTAAGTAAGCAAGCGTAATTACCCCCACCAACTTTAGCATCATAAGCATAGAAAATTTTAAGCAAAATAATAATTAGCAGCATTTGTTATTTTATATTTTTTTTTTAGCTTAGCATTACTGTTAGCATTTCATTGAAATTACGACTTCCGCGTAATTTCGGTTTGGTGGGGGGGAGTTGTGACAATGTGCTTTGCACATGTCAAGAGCGAGCGACTGAACCCATGACAAACACCTACCTACCCGGATAAGCTAAACGAGTCCCTAGCTATACTACCTACCCATATACTCTTCCCTAGCTACCTACCCGCACATCAGCTACATCCTACCTACCCTCACAGTCTAATAACCCCACCCCAAGCGCAACACACACATGCAGCCGAAGCACTAGGTGATCCTGGAGAGGAAGTCCTGGGCGAGCATAGAAATCAGGAGGGCTCCTTCGGGTCTAACTCAGCAGCATAGATGGATCAAGGGAGGCTGTCGATGCATGAGCCTAGAGGACACTCCTCAGTTCTACAGTGCAGCAGTCAGTGCGATGAGATAGTAACCAGGCAGGAAAAAAAAGAACCGCCAACGCCAAGCAAGATACAGCTGTAAACATTACACTTAATAAGAGCAAATACGCATTAAGAGGGTAAGGAGCAAGGAAGAGGATCAACAGCAATCGGCAGAAGACAAAGACAAGGGAATACGTGTACAGCTGTATATAATCACTACAGCTGTACAAGGAAAGTATAGGACAAAGAGATTAGGTTGCTGTACACAAACAACGTGTACAGCAGACCTTGTAAAATACTAAACACCTGAACACGCACACTAGCGTGACCCCAACACTGAAGGAATTACCTGGAGTAGTTGAAGACCTGGGACCGGTCGTTCTGGTACGTCGTCGTCGTGGAGAGATGATCGAGGCGGCGTCGGGCAGCAATGCAGCGGCGGGTGAGCTTCGTACCTGAAACTCACGCCGTACAAATTAGTTGAGATAAGCAAAACGGAACGACGTAATAATTACCCAGGAGGAAGTCCTACAGCATCGCCGAGAGGTACACTGCACCAGGTCAACAAACGCCATACATCTGACATGTAACGATACAGCCTGAACACTGCGGCACTCGACACGCTCGCACGACGCGAGATCGAGGTGCCGCGCACGAGTACGTACTGCGCAGGCGCGCGGTACGAACACGGGACTCTCGAGCACGCCGAGAGTCAGAGCTCTACGGACAGTCGGCCCGACTTGACGACTTCCTAAAATATCGTGCGTACGAGTGCCATAAAGAGTGAGAGAGAAAGAGAGAGAGAGAGACACAGTCCTGGTTAAGCGTCCCGGATCCTCCATAAAGGTTGGTGGTTGTTCTTCTCTCTGCTGACGGTACCGCCGTGTACCGTAATAAGTGCGTGCGAGCCTCCCGTGCTTTTCCCGTCCTTCCCCTTTCCCTCCTTACAGCGTATCCCGGAGCAGCAGAAACTCGGATACGGTTCGACACGGCGAGTGTACTGCCGTATATCAATTGTTTGTTACGATTACCCGCGAGTAATCGGTAGTGTCGCGAATCAACGCGGCTGGTGCCCACCCCGATCGTTATTATTTCATTAATAAATACGTTTATTATTTTAATCAATTGCCCATCTTAATTGACCTGCACCCTGATCCCCAGTGCAGCGTCACACATTTTATATATTTTTATCAATTATGCAAAATAAATTTATTTTAGGCTTTCAAAAATTAAAGTTTTATTTAAACTGATATTTTTATTTATGAATTGTTGATTGAAGATAAAAGGTAAATAGTGAAATAGAAATAAATATTTTTTAACAATTAAAATGATAATTTAGTAATTATATATAATTCATACATACATGCTATATAATTGTAAAATAAATTTGTAGAATTACAATTAGTTATGTTCATTAGTAAATTATTTTACAAAGAAATAAAAATAAAGTGTAAATTATGTATGTGCATAAATGCATTTGAAATCTTTAACTGTATATTTAAGAAAATATACATAATTTGTATAAAGACTTATTTATAAATTGTGTGCAACAATTTTACAAATGTTTTTAATTTGTTGTAACAACTTGCGTAAACGATAGTTAATAAATAAAAAATTCGTACGAAAACGTCATTCATACCATGTTGGAGTATAGTTGGTAAAGCATTACCGACAGCGATATCAAGCGCGGTATGTTACCACTTAGCTGTTTTATCCGTAGTACGTAACGTTAGAGAATCCCGAAAGAGGGCGCAAAAATGCTTATTTCTTTCTCTGGTAAGTATACACACGATGCGGAGGGAGATGTCAAAAAAAGAGCAAATATATATAGTCTTAACGCCTAGCATTATAGTATATACATATATATGAACTCCCCAATGTAGGGCACCTTAAATATTACTTGTGAAAACTGTGACAAGGTAACAAACAATAAAAAGGCATTAGCGTAGCCTTCCCCCCTTATCAAACCTACCTACCCGGATACCGTACACACAAGTAACCCTAATATAAGTTACCCAGTACCCTAACTACCATGTAAAACTCCACGTCCCTTCCCCGGTTCCCAGCAATCCAGCACCAGGACAATCCAACGAAGAAGTAGCAAGTTGAATGATCTGCATCAGGTGCAAAGCCTCAGGAGTGACAGCAGGTATCCTCTAAAGTCCATCGCCCACTGGAACCTTGTGCAGAATCCCTGTGAAAGTGATAGTAAATGAGACAAAGCACTTTATTAGGGAAAAGGATAACCAGGAAGGAGAGGATAGGACAGCAACATAGGAAGAAAATAATGTCAACAGGAGTTGAGAGGTTAGGGGAGAACTAACCTCTCCCACACTAAATTAACTAAACAAGTAATGATAAATGTGTAAATTATATACTATCGGTCTCTCCGAACTAAATACTTTATTTTAGATTAAAGTAGGCCTATCGTACTGTTTGTCCACTATGGCTGGTGGAATTTCCCAGAGTACGGCCTTTTAAAATAATTAAAGGTGTTTCGTCCTCGATCTCCAGCTTGGACTCCTCAGTAAGGAACTGGAGATCTTACCTTAGACGCCTGTCGCAAGATGAACCGCGACGCCAGCTAGATGTTCTGCGGTTATATATATAGAAAAGAGACGACGATCTCTCCAACGAGTGTAGAGAGATAGTCGTCTCCATCTGGTGGTGGGAAAAACCACCAGCCAGAGTGCGACGTATTAGACCCAGTCGCAAGTTATTTGAAATAAAATGAATTTATCGTTCGGTGATATTTATATGTGTAAATTATATACTATCGGTCTCTCCGAACTAAATACTTATTTTAGATTAAAGTAGGCCTATCGTACTGTTTGTCCACTATGGCTGGTGGAATTTCCCAGAGTACGGCCTTTTAAAATAATTAAAGGTGTTTCGTCCTCGATCTCCAGCTTGGACTCCTCAGTAAGGAACTGGAGATCTTACCTTAGACGCCTGTCGCAAGATGAACCGCGACGCCAGCTAGATGTTCTGCGGTTATATATATAGAAAAGAGACGACGATCTCTCCAACGAGTGTAGAGAGATAGTCGTCTCCATCTGGTGGTGGGAAAAACCACCAGCCAGAGTGCGACGTATTAGACCCAGTCGCAAGTTATTTGAAATAAAATGAATTTATCGTTCGGTGATATTTATATGTGTAAATTATATACTATCGGTCTCTCCGAACTAAATACTTTATTTTAGATTAAAGTAGGCCTATCGTACTCTTTGTCCACTATGGCTGGTGGAATTTCCCAGAGTACGGCCTTTTAAAATAATTAAAGGTGTTTCGTCCTCGATCTCCAGCTTGGACTCCTCAGTAAGGAACTGGAGATCTTACCTTAGACGCCTGTCGCAAGATGAACCGCGACGCCAGCTAGATGATCTTTTCTATATATATAGCCGCAGAACATCTAGCTGGCGTCGCGGTTCATCTTGCGACAGGCGTCTAAGGTAAGATCTCAAGTTCCTTATTGAGGAGTCCAAGCTGGAGATCGAGGACGAAACACCTTTAATTATTTTAAAAGGACGTACTCTGGGAAATTCCACCAGCCATAGTGGACAAAGAGTACGATAGGCCTACTTTAATCTAAAATAAAGTATTTAGTTCGGAGAGACCGATAGTATATAATTTACACATATAAATATCACCGAACGATAAATTCATTTTATTTCAAAGTAATGATAAACTCCTACGGCTTAGCGACTTACCTGTAACAATTCCTCGGGAGCTCCAGGTCAATCCCACGGCAGGTCAGCGTCGGAGAAGATCCACCACGTCGGCAGTAGTCCGTTGAATCGTCTTCTTGACAGCTGGAATACAGACGCAGTCGTACGAGCACGGCCGATCGCGCGGACGAACTCTCGTCTCGTACCGATAGCAGCGCAAGGCGCATGCGCGCACGAACGAGACGAGCCGAGTGCCGACGGAGAACAGAGCTCCGTGAACTACGGTCGAGAGTGCTTGGTCGCGGTGTGATTTATCATTGTATCGGCTATTTTACCGATTTATTGCTCGATTTTGTTGTGCCCTATTGAAAATAAATACGTAATTTTGTTACGTAACAAAAGCACGTACCAAAATTACGTACTAAAAGTACGTATTGTTACATGCTAAATTCGAACATTTTGTTACGTACATATTGGCGCGTAGTTTTGGCACGTAATTTTATTACGTACTTTTGGTACATAACTTTTCTTTTCTTTTTTTTTTTGCTTAACGTCGCTCTCACACTGATGCGTATCATCAGCGACCACAGAGGTATGTGCGATATCTTTTGTAAATATAGCATACTTATTGAAAATACACTAATCAATCGGCAGACACAGTTAGTAGGACACGAGCCGGCATCTTCAGATCAAGCTTTACGGACCAAACGTAACAGTTAAAAGATGTTTTTTTAATATTTTTACAAAAGCAAATTATATTAAAAATAAATACGTACTTTTGTTGCGTACTAAAAATACGTACCAAAAGTACGTGTTGTTATCGAACATTTTGTTACGTACATATTGGTGCGTAATTTTGGCACGTAATTTTGGTACGTACTTTGGTAAGTATTTTTGTACGTAACTTTATGCTTAGGAGGCATGTGCGATGTCTTTTGTAAAGAATACCCTTGTTGAAAATACACAAATTATTCGCCTAACATAGTCGGGGCACGAATCCCAACATAAAGCCTTACCGACCCAGCCATCGCATGAGGCCTTATGTTACGTAATAAGTGTTAAAAGATGTTTTTTAATATTTCTTTTACAAAATGAATTATTATGAAAATGAACACGTAATTATGTTTCGTACCAAAATTACGTACAAACAGTACGTATTTTTACGTGCAAAAGTCGAACTTACGTAATAAAATTATGTGCCAAAATGACGTATTAAAACTACGTTTATTTTTATGTAACCTTTGGTATCAGGGCGCTCAAAAAAAGCATTCGAACGGAACCATTTAAATCCGTAAGATGAGAGTGAGAGAGAGAGATTTCCGGAAGAAATAACATGAAGACAACTCAAAAATGATTATTTCTTTTTCAATTCTTTTTTGGGTTGTTTTTATGGGGAATATATTATAAATTTTTCAACAGTATTATTTGCTATGTAACTCTTTTATGCCTATTGTAGCAGATTAAATTATTTAAAAATCTTTGTACCCTAGCTAAAATTATAACAAGTAAGAAAACGTAAGGAATAGTAGTAAAATATTATAAACCGTAAGATTCCATCTGTTTCTAGACACCCTTTACGTTTTTCTACCATTCTTTTACGTTATGTGACATTTATTTACATGTTATTACTTCTTCTTACTTGTTTTTACAATATTCATCGTAATCCAAAAGTTATATATAAAAACAAAACTGTAAGAAAACGTATGAAAATGTAAATAAGAAAAATAAGAAAAAGTAAACCGCTACGTTATTTTGCGGTTACTACTTATAGCTATTTTCAATTACTTTTTTTTTTACTTTTTTTCATTTAAATTAATAAAGTCTGAAAAAACTAATAAAAAAAGTTAATATATAGCGAAATTTTGAATAATGCAAAACCTTTCTCTACGTTTAATTGCATATCCTTATGTTATATTATTGCTTTTTATGATTTTTTATTTTTTCCGCTGGGTTTTAACGTATGAGGATTGTAAAATAATAAAGTTTTGCTGAAACGAAGCGATTTTTATTTACAAAAAACACAAAATATAATTGTAGATTTGGTTAAATAAACTACTTTTATATTTATTTTATGTTTTTAATAATTACCTTATACAAATATAAATATAAATATATTTATTTATATATTTATAAGAGCTTTTCTATTAAATATTAAATTTATAATCAACATCAATTATTATGAAAGTAATACTGCATTTTGATCTTTATCACATTTTCAATATAAAAAGATTAATATTAATATTAACATCTTTAAACTTATAATGTTTAAACATTTGAAAAACTTATTTATCTTTAGTTATTGCAGCAGGAATGAAAGTATATATTGTGAATAATTGCATCCATCACAACGCTTAAACGAAATTGTCATCGGTATCTTTGCTGTTACTAACAGCATCTTGAGTTTCATTTGACTCTAAAAGTACAATAAAATAAATGAAAATAATAATGCTAATGATATAGTAGTAATGAAAATAACATTACTAACACACGTATTTAATTTTTAATTGTATTACCTGTTTTAAAAAATTCTTCTTTTTTAATCATTTGGCTTTTTCCTCCACGAATACTGTTAATTTTAGCTTTTAAAAATATTCTACACTCATTTTTTATTTTATTCTTTTCTTTTTTGGACATATTTGTTAAGGCTTCTTTAGTTATTAAATTCTTTTTTGACAAATAATGAAGATAAGATTCTGAAATATGAAAACATAATTTAACTTTTCCAACTGAAGTAAGCGGTATGTACTAATTAAAAATTGAAAAGTATTCGAATCATTTACATCACATTAAAATAAAAATTTAAAATAAATCTTGATAGAACCTATGAGTTAATTTGATATCAAAAAGTGTCTTGGCTTAAGTCATACTTTAAGAAATATTTTGTACATTTCATTTTTAATCTTACAATAGTGATCTTCGATCAAATTGATCACTGAAGGTTGTAACAGGGTTATTCTCATACGTCAGAAGGGTTATACTCGTCCTGTGCATATATTCGATGCACAGGAAATCACCGCAATACCGAGATCAGCTGTCTCACCATACAGCTGGCAAATCGGTAAAATTACCTTTCGGGACGACCGGAGCTAGCCTCAAGCTCCGAGTGACGATGTTGGCCCTGTGTACAATGTATGCACTTACCTAGTGCACACTTATCCTCCGTCAATACTCCTACTCGGCTACTCAGCTATGTGTCGTGCGAAGTGCAATGCACGACACCCGCGGGGCATGGCGGTATTCGCCTTCGGGGACAGGGAGTAATCACCGGTTAATTAATAATTAGTCGGAATTATTGATAGTTAATTAATTTATTAAAAGCAAATAAAATGAAAGAGTTATTACAAGATGGTGAGCCAAGGCAAGGTCGAACCTTGGCTCAAAGCAAATAAGGTTATTCGCGTAACCTCTAAAAGTATATAATACACGGTAACGTGTGTGTGTGTGCGCCCGCCGCAATATACGCGTCGAGACTCGCGGTCTCGATCTACTCGGGGAGGAGGTTAAGTTCGCCAGGTATCGGTTACCTGGCTTCGCAGTGATTATCGCTGAGTTGCGATCGCGCCGGAGTGTGTAGCACTCCGGTTTGCCGTAATCGTAATTTACAGGGCGAGAGAGAGTGTCGCGACGAGAGCGGCTAACCTCTCGTATACTTATGCGTCGGGATACCGCGCGTATCCCGTCGCCGGTTTTGCTCGCGGCACGGCGATAATAAATACGATATTGCCTGGCCAGGACTTACGTTCCTCTGGGGATGATCCTGGGGGGGACGGCACGTGTCTCGCTCCCTACGGTCTCGTACTCTCTCTCTCTCTCTCTAGTGCTCTCGTACTGCTGCGCACCTCACTCGCGGGGTAAGCCTTACTCTTACTCGTCTCCGCGCGCGATTCCTCTGGTCTCTCTCCTAGGCGAGACGATACTGCCGGTGTGTCGTGCACACCGGCTCTTCGACGCGCTCGAGCATGCGCCTTACGCGTCTTCGACTCACGCGATCGGTACGGTTTTCGTCTCGCGTGAACCGTTTACCGTTACACCCCCCTTCCAGACGCTTCTTTCCTGATCTTGGAAGTTCCCCCCTCCCAGGCTTGGCCGACTCTCCTTGCGAGTGGTGTTGGGGGGTCAGGTTGTGGTAAATCGGTTGTATTGTCCAGGTAATGGTACGTCATTGTGTCCTGGAATCCTACTTGCTGTCGTTGGCTACGGACTTCGTGTCGTGGCTGGTCCAGTCTAGTGCTAGTTAAAATAGGTTGAGCTTGCGCAGCTGTCAGCGCGTTTACTTTTTCAGTTAATTGCTTGACTGTGTCTGACATTCCCTGCATAAAATTTGCGAATTCTAGTGGGATTTCAAATGATCCTCCGTCTGTTGCAGTGAGTCTTATTCTGCTTGAATTTTTATCATCGTTTGTAATACTGTCGGCAGCTTTATCATTCGTTGATGTTGATTCCGTGGTTTCTTGCAATATTGCAGTGGTTTCGTTATGTTGGTATTGATGGACTTTTTTACGACTCGTTTCCATATTTTCTTTGACTCTTCCATCGTTGTTAAGAGTTACCAACGGATAACTTGTGTTGTCGTCAATTGTCGAGTTCTCCCACGGGTGTTCTGCCGAGCTATATTTTGTGATAAAATTTTGCCTGAGTTCTTCCCGATGTTGCCAGACGGTGATTTCATCCTGCTCAGGTTCTTCAACGAAATCCCTTGGCTCGTAATCTCCTAGGAGCCATTTTGTCAGACGACTTAGCTTGTCAAATTTATTGCCTGTATCTTTAAGTGACAGGTCGTTAAGATATTGACAAATATCTTTGTCTCTATAAAACAAACACCAGTCTTCGATCTTCTGTTGTGTCGAACACGCCATATTTATAATAACGATTTAAATAAATAATTTACAATAGACATAAAAAATAATTTAATTTGCTTTACCAGAGCAGTCCAATTGCGCGGCTATCGTGGGGTCGTTCGCTCGCGTTTTCCCTAAGGCGCACAATTATAATCGCAAAATACAAAAAAATATATGTGATCGGACTATACGGCCTAATTATTGGATTGCTCTGGCTTCGTCTTACCGTGTACGCTAAGGTAAGATTGTGTGGGTTATTGCGAATCTGGTTTGATAATACCAGAGTAGGAATTTAATAATTAAATAATAAATGTTAAATGTGGGTACTACAATCACCTCTTTAATTAACAAAATTAAAATAACCCGAATAAAACAATAAGTGTTTTATTTTTGCCTGCACAACCTTTCAGTACGTCTATGTGAATTTATTGAGACGTGTATCAAGATATTTTGATTGATAAATGAAATTACAGAAAATTTATAAAAAAAAGGGAGACTTTAATCATAAGTCTTTTATTTTTATAATACTAAATTAATGCCAATTAATTAACTAATTAATTAATTGGTTAAAGCTTAGCGTACACTTTACACCAAATCTATTGTCTCTCTCTCGCCTATTGTGCTACGCAGAAATATACGACGAGAAATTACAATTTCTATATGGTATCGCTCGCGATGTCTACGACTTTATGACGCACACACTTTACTTTTCGCTTTGTAAAATCGTACTATTCAATTTAAAAATTTTTCAGATTACCGCAAAAAAAATAAAATATACGAAGAAAATTTCGAAAGTTCCGAAATGATTCGAAAAAATTCTGAAATTTACAAAAAAATTTACAAATGTAAAAAAAATACTTGCGTGCAGGCGCTATCGCGCCTTTTGATTGAAAATTTTGAAAAATCGGAAAAATTTGAAAACTTCCAAAAAATTTGAGCAAATTCGAAAATTTTGAAGAAAATTCGAAAATTCTGAAAATTTTGTAAAATTTGAAAAAATTGAAAATTTTGGAAAATTTGGAAAATTTTTAAATTTTTGGAAAATTTGGAAAACTTGAACAAAAATTTTCAATTTGGGGAAAAATTTTAATTTGTTTATAAGATTTATATATGTTATAAATTATTACTTTGGCAAATTTATCTAATTCGTATTTTAAATTTAATTTAAATCAAAAAAGTAAGTCTTATTTCGAAAATAATAAGTATTGTTTCGAGTTAATTCCAAGAATTATGTTCGATTGTACTCGACTCGTGTTGTTGTTTACATGTGCTCGTCGCGACGAACTCGCAACGTACTCGCAACCACTCGTTGCGGTTTATATGTATAACAACGTACGAAGTCGAAAATTCAACTAAACAGATTTTTCCTATCCCGAGGAAACTCACGTTTTGGTTATCACTTGCAATAATTTTCCCTATCCCAAGGAAACTCACGTGTTGGGCGCCAGTTGTAACAGGGTTATTCTCATACGTCAGGAGGGTTATACTCGTCCTGTGCATATATTCGATGCACAGGAAATCACCGCAATACCGAGATCAGCTGTCTTACCATACAGCTGGCAAATCGGTAAGATTACCTTTCGGGACGACCGGAGCTAGCCTCAAGCTCCGAGTGACGATGTTGGCCCTGTGTACAATGTATGCACTTACCTAGTGCACACTTATCCTCCGTCAATACTCGTACTCGGCTACTCAGCTATGTGTCGTGCGAAGTGCAATGCACGACACCCGCGGGGAATGGCGGTATTCGCCTTCGGGGACAGGGAGTAATCACCGTTTAATTAATAATTACTCGGAATTATTGATAGTTAATTAATTTATTAAAAGAAAATAAAATGAAAGAGTTATTACAAGATGGTGAGCCAAGGCAAGGTCGAACCTTGTCTCAAAGCAAATAAGGTTATTCGCGTAACCTCTAAAAGTATATAATACACGGTAACGTGTGTGTGTGTGCGCCGGCCGCAATATACGCGTCGAGACTCGCGGTCTCGATCTACTCGGGGAGGAGGTTAAGTTCGCCAGGTATCGGTTACCTGGCTTCGCAGTGATTATCGCTGAGTTGCGATCGCACCGGAGTGTGTAGCACTCCGGTTTGCCGTAATCGTAATTTACGGGGCGAGAGAGAGTGTCGCGACGAGAGCGGCTAACCTCTCGTATATTTATGCGTCGGGATACCGCGCGTAACCCGTCGCCGGTTTTGCTCACGGCACGGAGGTATTAAATACGATATTGCCCGGCCAGGACTTACGTTCCTCTGGGGATGATCCTGGGGGGGACGGCACGTGTCTCGCTCCCTTCGGTCTCGTACTCTCTCTCTCTCTCTAGTGCTCTCGTACTGCTGCGCACCTCACTCGCGGGGTAAGCCTTACTCTTACTCGTCTCCGCGCGCGATTCCTCTGGTCTCTCTCCTAGGCGAGACGATACTGCCGGTGTGTCGTGCACACCGGCTCTTCGACGCGCTCGCGCATGCGCCTTACGCGTCTTCGACGGTAAACTCACGCGATCGGTACGGTTTTCGTCTCGCGTGTACCGTTTACCGTTACAAGGTACATATTGGACTTCTTATATTAACAAATTGATTTATTACAAGGTTTTTATTTTAAATTCTTATTTTTAATGCAAATTTAATGATTGTGGTTTTACATCTTTAAATAGCATCTGCCACCTTATATTCTTTTTAAAATCAATGCAAGTTTAAGAGTATATCAAATAACAATATTTGAATGTAATTTGCATTTTCCACATTGTTTATATTATTTTAAATGCGATTTTCAGCAAGCTGTATCATAAAATATCGTTCGCAACACGTGCGGTGCAAAGTTCCAACCTCGTGTAATAAAAAAGCACGACGTTCGGCGGAGGTTGTAACTTTTTCCGCACTTGTTACGAAATATACTATTTTATACAAAAATCCTTTATCATATCCTTGCAGCTGTTAACAAATAGTAAAGGATAATAAAAACAAATATTAGTTATAAAAGTTTATAAATTGTCCAAAATCTGGCTTTTGTAATCTTTTATAAAAATTATTATTTTTTCAAAGCTTGTTAGTTATTAAAATTTTAAGTTATTAAAATTTTTTATAATAGAAAATTAATAATATTCATAGCTATTAATATAAAACATATTACAAAATAATAAAAAACACTAACAACCCTAGTAGAAAGCCGAGCATTTTAAGGTTAGCTAAAAGCATTTTTTGGGCATTAACTATAAAGTTATTAGTCATTTTTGACTAAATGGCCAGTTTCTGGTCCAAAAAACTTTTCATAAATGCTTTGATTTCCACTAGGGAAATAGTATATGATTAAGTTACCAAACCGACAAAATTAAAAAAAAATATAAGTAATATTAACTTTTGATTATAATTATAAAGAATTGATAATAAATGAAATTAAATGTTATTATAGTCCAAAATCTGGACTTTATAAATTGTTATTATATTTTATAAATACTTTGTAATGTTTATATCTTCTTATTAATCGTTACTAAAAAATAAATGAATCATCAAATTTTCGCTTGGGTAGTTGTACGAGTATGTTCGATAATTAAATAATTTTTTTACTTTCTAAAACATCCATTTTTTTTGGTGTAAGTGGTTTTATTGGAGATCTACCAGGTAGGTGAGTTTTAACTTTTTTCACATCAATTGCTCTGTTCATTAATTTATTGACACCCCATACACATTCAGCTAGAGCACGTACAAAATGAGACGCAGACCTTTTTGCAAATATATCTTCCCACTCGCTGTTGAGAATAGAGATGCCGTAGCAAAGATGAAACATTTTAATCTACAAAATTAAAATATAAATAACAAATAAATTAAATATAAATAATAAAAATGTAAAACTATTGTTTACAATGTTACATATTATATAATAAGGCTCAATATATCGACACAATATATTGCTCTATATATTATAAATCTTCAAAACGTTATAAATCTGCAATTTCTCTGGTAGAAATTTCTATATAGTTCTATCTAGTTTAATATCTTACTACATAGATCTGTGTAATTAAACTAGATAAAACTAGATAAGACATTAATTCAAATTTAGGAATGAGTTTAACTTAATTTTATGGACTTTATGTAGAAAGTAGGTTATTGATACTTCAATCTGAAAGATCGTAATAGAAAAAAAACACCAAGTATTTATAGAAATTTGCAACTACATAGTTCTAGATAGAATTATATCTAGTGTTATCTAGTTTTATCTAATATTATCTAGTTTTATCTAGTCTAGTCTTGTAACGTTTTCCACATAGGCCTCGATAAATTATACATTAAACTAGATAATATTCCTACCAGGGTTTTGTATTAAATAAAACAAACTAAATTAAACTTACACGTTTTTCTTTTACAGTTTTTTTCCATACATAGAAATCTTGTAATTGAACCTTCGGTTCTTTCTTCATTTTTTCCAAAATAGAATTTACCTTCTTGTCATTGATTGCCATTGAACCAAGTTCAGAATTTTCACTATCATCACCAAGTGATGTTTCGTGACTTTTCACTTTTGCTGATTGAATTAACGTAGGAGAATCTAAAAATAAACATTAAATATATATTATTTTTTATAGTGCTAAATATATAAATTAATAAAATGTTCGAAACATAAAATGGGTAAAAAGAATATTGATTTTTATATTAAATTAAACTTTCCTTTTTTCTTAAATATTATAATTTTATTAAGAAATCAGGTATAGATTAAAAATTGAATGAATGATTATTGTTCAAAAGGCATACGACAAATTATTAAGTAAAAAAGTTAAAAAAAATTTAAACTTAAGTTGTATATAAAAATTATATTAAAAATCCTCATAGTGGGTTCAACAGTCCGTATGCTAATGTAAGAAACCCAAAAGTTTCCTTCGGTGCTGAAATTTTTTTTAGAAAGTCAATTGTCATAAAATGCAGTTGGGATTGCTAAGAAAAGGTAAGCCGAATTTATTGTTGAAATTGGATAACTAAAACGTCACTTCCAGCTTCTTTTACGGCGCTAGTTGGGCCCGCTAACCGTGGGATCTTCACAAATTCTATATAAAAAAGAGTGCGCCAATTATGCATTATCACCGTCAAATTCTGCAGCTAATATTCCCGGCCAGCGCTGTAAAAGAAGCTGGAGGTGACGTATTGATTATCCAATTTCAAAAGTAAATTCTGTTTACCTTTTTTTTTTATTTGTGATATGTAATTATTATTTAAAAATAAAATTGGTTTACTTCATTTTACTTGTTATTGATTTACATCATTGTTCTAGATTCGTTAAAGTTTATATAGTCTACTAATAAATTAGACATCTTCTTATAAGTATTATTACAACTTTAAATTTTTTTAAAACAATTTTTATGTAAATTAAAAAGTATAATATTTAATAGTTTTATTTTGTTTTCAGTACTCAAATAAGTATAATCAATCATTTTTTATAAAATAAGTCCAAAAATACTTTGCGATTTTTTATTGGTTTCAGTTCTTTTTTTGCAATAGATTAAAGTAATTTATAAAAAAAAAATTACATTTTTCAAAGTTAAAATTATTGAAGCTATATCCCAGCAAATGTAATATTTTTAAAGAAGGATCGGAAAATACCCATACTGCTAAATTAAACACCTTCTTGTAGGTGTTATTACCCTAGTTGAAATAGAAAATATAAAAAAGTGTAAAAAATTGTAAAAAAAAACCTAAAATAATAGTAGAAAAAAGGTCTCAATTGGGACATAAGTAACTGTCACACAATATTTTTTTACAGTTTCTTACTTAATTTTCAGGTATTTATATTTTCTGAAATTAAAAAATGGGTGTAAAGAAAAATTTATGATCAAATAACTGTTATTTACAAAATTTTTATATATATATATATATATTAATTGCTATTTACATTTTTAAAATGGAAAATAATTGGTAGTCAAAACTTAAATATAGATGACTAATATAGCTATTAAAATAAGATAATTATTATTTTCAATATTTGTAAACAAGTGTAAAAATTTGTAAAAAAGTGTTGAAAATGTCCAACATATCTGTATATAATGTCTTGACTTTTGAGAAGGTAGAAGGTGTGCACTGGTCTCAAAATGCGATTTTGACGTAAGTGGCTCAGAGAAAACTACACCTTATGCTTTTCATAAAGTCAAGAAATTATACAGATATGTTGCTACTTAATCTGAGGGACTGTGTACAAAATTTTATGTTTGGACGATGAATGAGTTTTGAAATATTCAAACATTCAAAATTTTGCATGTATAAAATCGAATATTTCAAAACTAAATCAGCGTACAAACATATAACTTTATACTCAGTCCCTCGGAGTGAATTCCAACATATCTGTACAATGTCTTGACTTTTGAGAAGGTAGAAGGTGTGCACTAATCACAAAACCTGATTTCGTCAAAAAATTATGCAGATAAGTTGCAACTTAATCAGAGGGACTGTGTACAAAGTTTTATATTTGGATGATGTTATAAAAAACTTGGACATATCATTTGTGACTTTGCGGTTACAACTGGACTTTTTGACAAGTGTCTTTTGAAAGGCACTTTATCATGTGCCCTGTTAATAAAAAAATTTATGTCAATTGTTTGTACTTACTTAACAAATTTTGAGACTTGAATCTATCCAAAGACCTTGATTTGTTTACAGTTGTTTGAGAGATGGTGGGTGTTAACAGCAAATGTGGAATAGGTTCTTCATTTACATTAGAATGACACTTTTTTTTCTTCGATTCAGTGATTGGCACCTTATCCAGTAATATTGTATGCTTTGGCATCTTATCGAGTGGTATTTCAACCTCTGGCACCTTATCGAGTGGTGTTACATCCATTAAAGTAGATAAGCTATGGGGATTCTGGACTAAACTCCGCCCCCTTTGGGGAGGGGATGGGAGGCGGAGATTAGTCCAGAACCCCCATAGCTTTTATTGGAGGAGGATTATGGAGGGGGTAAGAATCTACCCCCACCAGTATTAGTGTAGAAGAGGTATAGGTTATTTGACGGTGTTGTGGGAATGTGGGTGGGGTTTAGTCCAGAAGTGCCGTGGGTTTGTATTGGTCGGTGTGGGGAGGGTGGGGATGTGGGCGGGGTTTAGTCCAGAATCCCCATGGGTTTTATTGGTCGGTGTGGGTAGGGAGGGGGTGAGAATCTGTCCCCACCCCTTCTAGTCCAGAATCCCCATGGGTTTTATTGGTCGGTGTGTGGGGATGTGGGCGGGGTTTAGTCCAGAATCCCCATGGGTTTTATTGGTCGGTGTGGGGATGTGGGCGGGGTTTAGTCCAGAATCCCCATGGGTTTTATTGGTCGGTGTGGGTAGGGAGGGGGTGAGAATCTGTCCCACCCCTTTTAGTCCAGAATCCCCATGGCTTTTATTGGTCGGTGTGGGCAGGGAGGGGGTGAGAATCTGCCCCCACCCCTTGTAGTCCAGAAGCGCCATAGAGTTCTGGAGGGAGGGGATGAGGATCTGCCCCCACCACTTTTAGTCCAGAAGCGCCATAGAGTTTTTAGTGTGTGTGTGTGTGTGTGTTCAATACTTTAGGGAGACGACTTTTCAGAGAGCTAGCCGTATAGTCTGCTGCAAATCTACACGAATGTATCGCAGCGACATTGCAGCACATCGTAATTTGATACAATGATTCTCTCATCATTAAAATTTAATATCTCCCAAGTCTGCTGTGTATATTACTTTTTCAATTGGAAATTGCGTGCACGTGTAATTCAGTCTTTGTATCTTTTTGTGATGCGTTCAATTTTATTTAGAGATAAAAGAGAAACAAGGACATACATATGCTTATGGTAAGTTTTTCGGACAGCTGATTCTCCGGGAGCTAGCCATGCGTCAGCTCACAGTACTTAGTACCGTAGCGACTGCGCAGCACATCGTCGATTACAGACGATGATTCCCCCTTCATAGAATATATTAACCATCTAAATTTACCGCACATGAATTACACAAACTGCCCCCGCGGAACCTCTCCTACTTTAAGTAAATGATTTGCAACTTTATTCAAATCGTTTGCACCTTGATAGCAATCGTTTGCACATCCCACTCCTTTACCCCGACTATATATTATTTTTTTCTAATCTAGATCGCGCGCGCACACATAATTCAGTTTTCTCTCTCTTTCCCAATGCGTCGAATATGATTTATAGAAAGAGAGAGAAAGGCGTACATATGTACTTAGCAAATTTTTCGGAAAGCTTATTCTCCACGAGCTAGCCACACGTCAGCTCAAAGTACTTAAAGTACCGAGCGACAGTGCAGCACATCGTCAATTAAATACGATGATTCCCCGTCATTGAATACGTAGCTTTCTAAATTTACCGTATAAGAATTATGCGTGTGTAAAATTAACGAACAACACCGCGAGACCGCCCTGAACTCCCTGTCGATGTGTTCGCTGCGAGCGCGCGAAACCGACTAAGCGGCTCGATGCGCACGCGGCGAAGATATAGCGGGAATTTTATATATATATATATATATTAATTGCTATTTACATTTTTAAAATGGAAAATAATTGGTAGTCAAAACTTAAATATAGATGACTAATATAGCTATTAAAATAAGATAATTATTATTTTCAATATTTGTAAACAAGTGTAAAAATTTGTAAAAAAGTGTTGAAAATGTCCAACATATCTGTATATAATGTCTTGACTTTTGAGAAGGTAGAAGGTGTGCACTGGTCTCAAAATGCGATTTTGACGTAAGTGGCTCAGAGAAAACTGCACCTTATGCTTGTCGTAAAGTCAAGAAATTATACACATATGTTGCTACTTAATCTGAGGGACTGTGTACAAAATTTTATGTTTGGACGATGAATGAGTTTTGAAATATTCAAACATTCAAATTTTGCATGTATAAAATCGAATATTTCAAAACTAATCAGCGTACAAACATATAACTTTATACTCAGTCCCTCGGAGTGAATTCCAACAATCTGTACAATGTCTTGACTTTTGAGAAGGTAGAAGGTGTGCACTAATCACAAAACCTGATTTCGTCAAAAAAATTATGCAGATAAGTTGCAACTTAATCAGAGGGACTGTGTACAAAGTTTTATATTTGGATGATGTTATAAAAAACTTGGACATATCATTTGTGACTTTGCGGTTACAACTGGACTTTTTGACAAGTGTCTTTTGAAAGGCACTTTATCATGTGCCCTGTTAATAAAAAAATTTATGTCAATTGTTTGTACTTACTTAACAAATTTTGAGACTTGAATCTATCCAAAGACCTTGATTTGTTTACAGTTGTTTGAGAGATGGTGGGTGTTAACAGCAAATGTGGAATAGGTTCTTCATTTACATTAGAATGACACTTTTTTTTCTTCGATTCAGTGATTGGCACCTTATCCAGTAATATTGTATGCTTTGGCATCTTATCGAGTGGTATTTCAACCTCTGGCACCTTATCGAGTGGTGTTACATCCATTAAAGTAGATAAGCTATGGGGATTCTGGACTAAACTCCGCCCCCTTTGGGGAGGGGATGGGAGGCGGAGATTAGTCCAGAACCCCCATAGCTTTTATTGGAGGAGGATTATGGAGGGGGTAAGAATCTACCCCCACCAGTATTAGTGTAGAAGAGGTATAGGTTATTTTGACGGTGTTGTGGGAATGTGGGTGGGGTTTAGTCCAGAAGTGCCGTGGGTTTGTATTGGTCGGTGTGGGGAGGGTGGGGATGTGGGCGGGGTTTAGTCCAGAATCCCCATGGGTTTTATTGGTCGGTGTGGGTAGGGAGGGGGTGAGAATCTGTCCCCACCCCTTCTAGTCCAGAATCCCCATGGGTTTTATTGGTCGGTGTGGGGATGTGGGCGGGGTTTAGTCCAGAATCCCCATGGGTTTTATTGGTCGGTGTGGGGATGTGGGCGGGGTTTAGTCCAGAATCCCCATGGGTTTTATTGGTCGGTGTGGGTAGGGAGGGGGTGAGAATCTGTCCCCACCCCTTTTAGTCCAGAATCCCCATGGCTTTTATTGGTCGGTGTGGGCAGGGAGGGGGTGAGAATCTGCCCCCACCCCTTGTAGTCCAGAAGCGCCATAGAGTTCTGGAGGGAGGGGATGAGGATCTGCCCCCACCACTTTTAGTCCAGAAGCGCCATAGAGTTTTTAGTGTGTGTGTGTGTGTGTGTTCAATACTTTAGGGAGACGACTTTTCAGAGAGCTAGCCGTATAGTCTGCTGCAAATCTACACGAATGTATCGCAGCGACATTGCAGCACATCGTAATTTGATACAATGATTCTCTCATCATTAAAATTTAATATCTCCCAAGTCTGCTGTGTATATTACTTTTTCAATTGGAAATTGCGTGCACGTGTAATTCAGTCTTTGTATCTCTTTTGTGATGCGTTCAATTTTATTTAGAGATAAAAGAGAAACAAGGACATACATATGCTTATGGTAAGTTTTTCGGACAGCTGATTCTCCGGGAGCTAGCCATGCGTCAGCTCACAGTACTTAGTACCGTAGCGACTGCGCAGCACATCGTCGATTACAGACGATGATTCCCCCTTCATAGAATATATTAACCATCTAAATTTACCGCACATGAATTACACAAACTGCCCCGCGGAACCTCTCCTACTTTAAGTAAATGATTTGCAACTTTATTCAAATCGTTTGCACCTTGATAGCAATCGTTTGCACATCCCACTCCTTTACCCCGACTATATATTATTTTTTTTCTAATCTAGATCGCGCGCGCACACATAATTCAGTTTTTCTCTCTCTTTCCCAATGCGTTCGAATATGATTTATAGAAAGAGAGAGAAAGGCGTACATATGTACTTAGCAAATTTTTCGGAAAGCTTATTCTCCACGAGCTAGCCACACGTCAGCTCAAAGTACTTAAAGTACCGAGCGACAGTGCAGCACATCGTCAATTAAATACGATGATTCCCCCGTCATTGAATACGTAGCTTTCTAAATTTACCGTATAAGAATTATGCGTGTGTAATAAATTAACGAACAACACCGCGAGACCGCCCTGAACTCCCTGTCGATGTGTTCGCTGCGAGCGCGCGAAACCGACTAAGCGGCTCGATGCGCACGCGGCGAAGATATAGCGGGAAATGGTCCGCGTCCGCGAGAGCAGGCTCCTTTTATGCTCTCGGTGGGAGAAGCGCTCCCCACCATCATCACTACCACCACCACTGACTCACAGGCCAATAATGCACTCCCCACCATCACCACCGCCACCACCACTGACTTGCGTCTCGGTGGGAGAAGCGCTCCCCACCATCATCACTACCACCACCACTGACTCACAGGCCAATAATGCACTCCCCACCATCACCACCGCCACCACCACTGACTTGCGGGCTGATGATGCGCGATTGCTCGCGTCAAGCGTATTATATACAGTTTAATATTACATTATCAATTCTTAAAAACTTTTAATCTTTATATGATAGTTTTAATTTTATCAAGGGGCGCGTGTCGCGCACCCGAGGCAAGTATGGGTACGCGGCACTAGTCCTATATACAGCTAAAACAAACCTTTAATTTTTACTTTCTTAATTTTTTAATGTACATCTTTTTTATACGTTTCAACATTAACCCCCAATAATTCTTAGTCATATTTTATAGTTTCGACAAAATTTTGGATTCATTCATTACCGCATTTTTACAATAAAACGATATCAAGATTTCGGATGTCGAATTCTTTACTTTCGGAATGAGAGACAAATTTTTCTTTTTCTTCGTGTTCTCCAACATTATATATATAGATATACTCATAATAAATAATAGGCGATGAGAGACTAGAGACTATATAGAGATGTTTAAGCAGCGCCGCCTACCGGTCGAAATTCTTTACTTTCGGAATAAGAGGAAAATTTTTCTGTTACTTCGTGTTCTCCAACACTATATATATATATTTTATATAGACAGCTAATTGAACCCTTAAATTTAACTGTTATTTTAAATTTTCAAATCTAAAATTAATCGGGGGGCCTTTGGATATATATATATATATATATATACCATGACATCTTTGAGATAGAATAAAAATCCGTATTTTATTCTACCTTATCGACATTATAATAAAATATTATTTCGCGCCATGCTAGTGGCGCCGCTTGCGGTGGGCAAGTCGGTGGGCAATTTGTTGTTTGGGCAAATGTTCCGGATCCGAATAAGATCCAACCATTATTCCCTGGCAGCCAGTTTATTTAGGAAAAACATGGCTTTAGGATCATGTTCTCTGGGATTGTCCAACATATAACAATCAAAGACGCCCATTATTAAAAAAATTAGAACGCTACTTTTCTAAATTAAAACAGCCCTACTCATTAAATACTACCTTATTACTAAATTTCCTAAAAATCCTCCAGCAGACTTTATACACACGAATTCTTAAAAAAGTGTAACTTATCTATTTAATTTATAATTTTCATTTTCTGAATCATAATAATATTAGAATAACATTGTGTGTCTCAATATTACACATACATTACCATCTAAAAGGTGCTTTCTTTTATAACTATTTATATTTATTATAATAAAAATAAAACACAAACAATCATTTCAAAACGATTTCCTTCGATCTCATAAAAAAGTTGTGAGGCAAGCCTCACTTAATTATTAAGGAAAAGAAGTAAGTGAAAATAGTAAGTGTGAGAGAGATAAATAGAGAAAAGTGACAGGTGAAGGTTAGGACTGCGGTAGTTGTATATACCGGCCCGAGCCACTCTCATTACCGGGAAGTCGCGAATGAGATTTTATGCGAGGATAAAAAGGAATATTTCGGTACAAGGAAAGGATTGGCGGTTAAGAACAACACGTAGCACGGGACCGACTGTGTACGAGAACAAGGTACGAGCGAAGCAGCTGACGGCATCGTGGTAGCCCGTGTATATCAATCAGATACACCGTCCCGTGGCGACACCGTAAGAATATCGGCAAATTGCCGACGGCACCGATCACCGCGTGCGCGCGCGAAGCCGAGAGAGATGGAGAGATGTTGACCGCGTGCGTCGAGTAAGAGAGTGACGGCGCGCACACTGCACGCGCACGTTGAGTATAGGTGAGAGCGGTGCGCCGGAGGGGGATCGACTACGAATGGGCTGGTGTTTATACGTACGAATGTAAGAGGAAAGGAGATAGGCAGCTGTCCCGATGCATTGGTGGAGGCGTTGGCGGATTTGCACAGATAGCGGATAAAAGGAAATGGCGAACGTACACTAGCGGATTTGGAAGGAAAATAGATGGCGTTACGGACGATTATCGGTATGTCTACTACCACCGATCTAGCGGATATGATAGCGGAAAGGGAGAACAACTAGCTCCACTATCGGTAGCGGATAATACGAATCGGGGAAGAAGGACGAGACTCCTTCCCACCGCCGTACTGAATAGACGTGTTGTGCCAGGAACGATATCGAAGTAGCCATTTTGAGGACTAGCTGAGATTTAAGAAAGTCGGAATATTGAGGAGAACGAGTAGCTGTTGTACGATTAGTTGGAGTGAGAAACACCCGAAGTTCAAGGGTTAGACGTCGAGTCAGTAAAGAGACAATTATTCGTATAAGCGGAGAGTTCTCGACTTGCGGTGAGTGAGGAAGTTCAGAGTATTGTAAGGTATGAGAGTGAGATTGAAGGACGTTCCGCGAAATTGCAAGATAGAATAGCCGCGCGAAAACCGATTAATTTATTATTGTATTTTCCGATTATCATTATTATATTTCCTTTTGCGTTTTACGATGATTTACCGAGTTGCGTGCAGATAAAGTATTGAGCAATAATAAACGAGATTCGGTATGCGTTTGTATTTACTGTATGATAAAGTGGTAGCACGCGGCGAAGATATAGCGGGAAATGGTCCGCGTCCGCGAGAGCAGGCTCCTTTTATGCTCTCGGTGGGAGAAGCGCTCCCCACCATCATCACTACCACCACCACTGACTCACAGGCCAATAATGCACTCCCCACCATCACCACCGCCACCACCACTGACTTGCGTCTCGGTGGGAGAAGCGCTCCCCACCATCATCACTACCACCACCACTGACTCACAGGCCAATAATGCACTCCCCACCATCACCACCGCCACCACCACTGACTTGCGGGCTGATGATGCGCGATTGCTCGCGTCAAGCGTATAAATGCCGATCTTTGCAGAGACGATTGGTTCTTTTTAGGATCACTTATCAAAATTGTAAACGTATAGAACAATCATTTGTTTAAAAAATTAAATATATAAATATATTCAAATACCCAATAATCACGTATAAGTAAATTGTTTAATAAGTAAAATATATATTATAATTATAAAATACATAATAATGTTACATTGTCGAATGTCCTTAAATATCAGTTATTAAAGTTTACATCTTGAAATTATAAAATAGTATATTATAAACTATTAATTGTTATATACATTGAAATATACAGTTTAATATTACATTATCAATTCTTAAAAACTTTTAATCTTTATATGATAGTTTTAATTTTATCAAGGAGCGCGTGTCGCGCACCCGAGGCAAGTATGGGTACGCGGCACTAGCCCTATATACAGCTAAAACAAACCTTTAATTTTTACTTTCTTAATTTTTTAATGTACATCTTTTTTTATACGTTTCAACATTAACCCCCAATAATTCTTAGTCATATTTTATAGTTTCGACAAAATTTTGGAATCATTCATTACCGCATTTTTACAATAAAACGATATCAAGATTTCGGATGTCGAATTCTTTACTTTCGGAATGAGAGACAAATTTTTCTTTTTCTTCGTGTGCTCCAACATTATATATATAGATATACTCATAATAAATAATAGGCGATGAGAGACTAGAGACTATATAGAGATGTTTAAGCAGCGCCGCCTACCGGTCGAAATTCTTTACTTTCGGAATAAGAGGAAAATTTTTCTGTTACTTCGTGTTCTCCAACACTATATATATATATTTTATATAGACAGCTAATTGAACCCTTAAATTTAACTGTTATTTTAAATTTTCAAATCTAAAATTAATCGGGGGGCCTTTGGATATATATATACCATGACATCTTTGAGATACAATAAAAATCCGTATTTTATTCTACCTTATCGACATTATAATAAAAATATTATTTCGCGCCATGCTAGTGGCGCCGCTTGCGGTGGGCAAGTCGGTGGGCAATTTGTTGTTTGGGCAAAATGTTCCGGATCCGAATAAGATCCAACCATTATTCCCTGGCAGCCAGTTTATTTAGGAAAAACATGGCTTTAGGATCATGTTCTCTGGGATTGTCCAACATATAACAATCAAAGACGCCCATTATTAAAAAAATTAGAACGCTACTTTTCTAAATTAAAACAGCCCTACTCATTAAATACTACATTATTACTAAAATTTCCTAAAAATCCTCCAGCAGACTTTATACACACGAATTCTTAAAAAAGTGTAACTTATCTATTTAATTTATAATTTTCATTTTCTGAATCATAATAATATTAGAATAACATTGTGTGTCTCAATATTACACATACATTACCATCTAAAAGGTGCTTTCTTTTATAACTATTTATATTTATTATAATAAAAATAAAACACAAACAATCATTTCAAAACGATTTCCTTCGATCTCATAAAAAAATATAACATATTTTGCTCAACAAACTAAAGTTTAAACTCTCCACTTTAAAAAGAAAAAGAAAGAACAAGAATAGATCGAAGTTTGCGATAAGCTTAATAATGCATTATTATTATGTGTATAACTAAAAGTATAATACTTACTTAATCACGCATTTAAAATCATCATGTGATTATTATTATATTCTTTGAAGCACTATGCAATTATACAAATAATTATTACACAAAAGTATATATAATTAACCATTTAAACGTATTGTTTACAAAGTAGCTGTTGATAGGTTACACAGAGATACACAAAGCACATGATCAATTTTGGTTTACGTCTGTTTCACGCTACTGAAAAGGCGTAAAATTTAAAGGTTAGAGAATATAATCCATTAGACGTATTCCAGAATGCAAGAATGTCGAGTCGCTTTTTCGGAACATACCCATATTTGAGCTCAACACGTAAAAATTTTTTATTCTTAACAATTAAAATTCTACACATTTAAGTTGCATAATATATTGCGCAAATTTAATTAACTAATGAGCAAATCGACGAGCAAATTGAGGTCTATAAAACTACATTTTTTATAATTTGTTAATTATTACTTTTAGTAGCTACACAATAGGTTAGGTGATATATATCTTTATGTGTACACTGTTCGCAGGTACACTACAATTACATATATACACATGTATATAGTCGTCTCGCGTTAATTTAATATTAGAAGAATTTGCATAATATTTCATAAGAAAACAAATCCCTATCTAAAACGATTAATATTGCTTCGTTTTAAATCGCAGTTTCACTTATACTGTGTTATTATTATAGAGCTAAAAAGTACACATACTGTAAATATAGAAACATAAATATAGTTTATTTTATTTTGTGCAATAATGGAGGTTACGCACGCGAGAGTTCGTTTTTTGGATCAACCAAAAAAGTTTTATATTCGAAACATTACTAACATTAAATGCAACAGTGACGATGAAGATAGTGACCACATTCATCCAAACAATTCACAAGATTTTGATCAGAATGAGACCTACTATGCTAAATGGTTTCTGTGCTCAAAAGATTGCTCGGAAGAACACGATCATTATGAATATTGGCCTTGTAACATTCTATGTTTGGGTAAGTTAGTATAATAATTTAGTTTTAATTAAAATTAATGTATTAGTAAAATGTTGTAAGTGTATGTGTGTTTAATTACAGGTGTGAAGAAAGATTTAGAAATAAAAGTTACATCTAAGCGAATGATATATCCAAAAGTTTTTTCTGACTTGGGTGAAATACCATCTAAACCAAAAAAGAGTAAACGTAATCAAGGTACCAAGTCTCATACGCAAATAGAACAATTCAAGTCTGTTGTATCAATCGACAGAAGCAGTAAAGTATTAAAGGATATGAAAAATATAACTATACCACTTTTTGAAAACTCTGATGCTAGTGATGGAGAACAAAGTAAAAAGATAAAAGTAACTGTGAAAGAAAAAAACTATAACGAGGAGCTTAACCAAAATGAGTCAGGTAAAAAAAATTTATTTTCATCCAAATGATCTTATAATGGCTGACCACATTATTGATTCTACGAAGTGAGTAAAACTGCATTTAATTCCTCTGATAATTTTATTCCCCGTAGACTTTCTATATTCCCTGTAGACCCAGTTTATTCACTGCAGACTTACTTTTTTCTTCTCAGACATATTTTAGCCTTTTTTCACAAATTTTTTTTAGCCCACTTACTTTTTTTCGCACATTTATTTTAGCTTCTTGCTGTAAATACAAAATTAAATTTATTATTATTAAATTAAACATACTAAGTATTCTTACAATTTTGAAAAAAATAGAAATATATCATTTCAAGGCAATTATTTTCTTGAATACATAAATAGCTTTTATATAGTGTTTAACAATTCTATTAATATTTAAGAGGTCAATGGTAACAACAATCAACATTTTGAGACTAAAGATGGTGAGGACGTTAATGACAATTACAATCTAAATCAATATGAAGGTGATGCTTTCGACAATTTTCCTATCAAAGAAACACAACAAGAAAAGGTGAATCAAGAAAATTCTAAAGCTGTTTTCCACCATTCGAACTCTGATGACGAAGAAGATGATGATAGTGATGATGAACAATTTGATCCCCGTTACAAAAATTTGACACCAAAGTGTCACTGGGTGAAACACCTTATAAGAAAATCATTGAGATATTACAGCTCTACCGGTAATGGATACGCTGACCGTGAGAAGCGTTACCAAGTAAAAGGTGATCAGGTAAAGTTGAGCATAAAATTAATAAATTTTTAATGCTAAATTTTGGCCCAAATTTCTTCTTTTCTTATTTTTTCCATAAGATTGAGCCAAATTGGTCAATTCAGGTTTATTTTCTTTAAATCGTATCTATTTAATCTCAGCTTTCTGCTGGTTGCAAGTTTGTGTATCTAGTTTCAATTGCTTTCGAGTTATAAGCGATTGTAGTGGATGTAATATTCATTTTGAGATTATATATTGTTAAGTTTTGTATAATTTTCGTGAAAGTGGCCATAACCATATCCTATAGATTGGATAAGATCCATTCTCCAATAACCATGCATTCCGTACACTTTCTAAGTATTACTGACTAATTAATAATCTATTAGATTTATCTTGGGGAGAATATTTGGATGAAGTATGCTACCTGGATTCTCATGCAAAAAGACAAACCAACAATTTTCTTGAGGCAACTAGTTTGTGTAATTTGGAAGCCTCGTGATTTGGTTAACCGTTTGTTAGATGTCACCAAAGTTCAAAAACCTCTACCTAACAGGTCACCGGTTAAAACTCTAGAAAAGAATTTGCTTTGCTTAGCGATAAGTAAGATACTTCTAAGAAAATCAATTACATTAAAATTTTAATTTATTACCAAAAATTATAATAATGCACATTCCCAGGTATTTATTCTGATTTTTTACTCCGTAAACAAAATGCAACCCAGGAGGACAAGGCGTATTGGTTAGCAGATAGCACAGCTGTAATCTCAAAAAAAATTAGAGACTTAAGAAGAGAAGCGAGAATTGCTGACAAGCTGAAAAATGGACAAAAATAAAATTAGAGTTCAATATACAAACATAATTTACATTTATTATGTATATATTAAGTAATTTTTAAGCACCAAATATAAAAAGTATTGTTAATTTTAAGAAAGAATGTGATATTTAGCTTTAAGTTACTTTATATTTAATAATTATATTTATTGTAAGTTTAAAATAAAAAAATACTTGAATTAAAAACATATTCTTTTATAATGATATTTATTACTATTCTATTCCCTAATAATTATTATAACAAAATAAATTAAATACGTACCATATTATAGGTGAGTATTTACCAATGCCTACCATAGGAATTATCACGGGATTTATCACGGTATATATGGTGGGATTTATTACAGGATTTATAATGGGATATATCACGGGATTAATCACGAGATTAATCGCGGAATTTATAAAGGGATTTAATTCTCGCTAACATCCTATGATATATCCCGTTATAAATCCCATAACTAATCCCAAGATAAATTTCGTGATTAATAACATAAAAAATCCCATAATAAATCCCGTAATAAATCATGTGAATAATCCTGATATAAGTCATAGGATAATTTTTAGCCGGGTAGTGTTTTATTATACTCCCTCTCTCCTCTCTCCTACAGATTAATTAAAACCTCAACAATGTAACTAACAGGCACAATTTTTTTTCTTTTATCAGAAGTAAACACCACTTCGGCATATTTAGTACTGCTATCAACTTCCATGTTTACATTGTGACGCTGCACTGGGGATCAGGGTGCAGGTCAATTAAGATGGGCAATTGATTAAAATAATAAACGTATTTATTAATGAAATAATAACGATCGGGGTGGGCGCCAGCCGCGTTGATTCGCGACACTACCGATTACTCGCGGGTAATCGTAACAAACAATTGATATACGGCAGTACACTCGCCGTGTCGAACCGTATCCGAGTTTCTGCTGCTCCGGGATACGCTGTAAGGAGGGAAAGGGGAAGGACGGGAAAAGCACGGGAGGCTCGCACGCACTTATTACGGTACACGGCGGTACCGTCAGCAGAGAGAAGAACAACCACCAACCTTTATGGAGGATCCGGGACGCTTAACCAGGACTGTGTCTCTCTCTCTCTCTCTTTCTCTCTCACTCTTTATGGCACTCGTACGCACGATATTTTAGGAAGTCGTCAAGTCGGGCCGACTGTCCGTAGAGCTCTGACTCTCGGCGTGCTCGAGAGTCCCGTGTTCGTACCGCGCGCCTGCGCAGTACGTACTCGTGCGCGGCACCTCGATCTCGCGTCGTGCGAGCGTGTCGAGGTGCCGCAGTGTTCAGGCTGTATCGTTACAAGTCAGATGTATGGCGTTTGTTGACCTGGTGCAGTGTACCTCTCGGCGATGCTGTAGGACTTCCTCCTGGGTAATTATTACGTCGTTCCGTCTTGCTTATCTCAACTAATTGGTACGGCGTGAGTTTCAGGTACGAAGCTCACCCGCCGCTGCATTGCTGCCCGACGCCGCCTCGATCATCTCTCCACGACGACGACGTACCAGAACGACCGGTCCCAGGTCTTCAACTACTCCAGGTAATTCCTTCAGTGTTGGGGTCACGCTAGTGTGCGTGTTCAGGTGTTTAGTATTTTACAAGGTCTGCTGTACACGTTGTTTGTGTACAGCAACCTAACCTCTTTGTCCTATACTTTCCTTGTACAGCTGTAGTGATTATATACAGCTGTACACGTATTCCCTTGTCTTTGTCTTCTGCCGATTGCTGTTGATCCTCTTCCTTGCTCCTTACCCTCTTAATGCGTACTTGCTCTTATTAAGTGTAATGTTTACAGCTGTATCTTGCTTGGCGTTGGCGGTTCTTCTTTTTCCTGCCTGGTTACTATCTCATCGCACTGACTGCTGCACTGTAGAGCTGAGGAGTGTCCTCTAGGCTCATGCTCGACAGCCTCCCTTGATCCATCTATGCTGCTGAGTTAGACCCGAAGGAGCCCTCCTGATTTCTATGCTCGCCCAGGACTTCCTCGCCAGGATCACCTAGTGCTTCGGCTGCATGTGTGTGTTGCGCTTGGGGTGGGGTTATTAGACTGTGAGGGTAGGTAGGATGTAGCTGATGTGCGGGTAGGTAGCTAGGGAAGAGTATATGGGTAGGTAGTATAGCTAGGGACTCGTTTAGCTTATCCGGGTAGGTAGGTGTTTGTCATGGGTTCAGTCGCTCGCTCTTGACATGTGCAAAGCACATTGTCACAACATATAATATTATTTTTTATTCACATATATGTTCACTTTCAACTCAAAAGAATATTGTTAAAAACTGCATGACTTTACTAAATTTGCCAACATTTAAAGTCGGTAATCGCTATACATAAGAGGATTCAACAAGCAGCAAGTCGTAACTGTCGCAAGTAAAACATACATATATAGGTATATATGTGCATAGAAAACGTATATATACCGTTAACCGTATATATTATATTTAATATGTAATACCTAGTAAGTGGTATATATATAATATATAAAATTAATTGCTCTGTTTGTATCTTTAGTTGCTCAAACCAAAGCAATTGTTTATTAATAGTATATTTTAAATATGTTATCATTTACTTATGTATAACAATATTTTTAAAAAATTGTATAACAATCACTAAGTTATATATTATGTGATGGAGCAATTGCAAATAAAGTAAGAGCAATACTTTATTAACACGTAATTTTGTTTAAATATAAAAAATATTCAAATTCTTCTATATATAATAATCTTTTTAAGGCTGCGAGTAGTACATATAAGCTACAAAGATATTGGTGTGTTCTGCAATACTGTGCTTTGCTGACTTCCAGACTGTGACGCTGATTGGTCAATTTAAAAAAATCAGCCAATCAGAATCGCAGTCCGCAAGTAGACACTATACGGTATGTCGGTATTAGCATAGGCGCTTATGTGTACACAGTATATACACTACACAATTAGAATTACACATCCTTATAGTACACGTAAACATCGGACCGACTATACCACTACCATAACCGTTAACGTATTGTTAACGTATTGCGTATACACTTAATACTTTGGCGTGCATTATGTAAATATTAAAATTATTATATAATATATAGTTATTTGTAATGCAGCATAAATTTGTTATGTTGTGAAACTGCTCAATGCCAGGGTAGAACTGTAAAATAAATATTCAGTATTAAAATTATTGGAAATAGATAATGATTCATTTTTTAAGTTATGTATTTATCGCAACATTTACATGCGTTTATAAAATATTTATCTAAAAGTTTGTAACTTATTTATTTGTTACATAGATCTATTATTAGGAACTATTTCATCAAATAAACTAAAACTTTAATAGTAACTAAGGGTGGATGTGAAGGGGGGATATACATATTTAGTTTTAAATTTTTGGTTTTATAGGTGAGTAGTTGAGAGAATCTGTAAATACCAATAATCATAATAGCAGTAGTAGTAGTAGTACCAGAAACCTAAGACATTCTCGTAATTAAAAAAATTGTAAAAATTTAAAATTGTTAATATTATTTAATTATCGTTGCAAAACACCAATATATTAAGTATATGATAGAATGTGCATCCAATACTTAAACACATTATTTTTGTACAATATACAAAAATATAATCAATAATTAAAATATATTTAGCCATTATTGTTGCACAGTGCACAAAAATAATGTGTTTAATTGATCAATAATGATCAATAATTTATACATTTTTATAATGATCAAGTATATATTTTTATACGGTTGATTTTTGATATTTACAATTAAAATTTCTATATCCAATTAATTTAAATTAATTTTTATTTCATTCAGGACAATTACGATTTAATAGGAATTTTATTAATAATTCATTTCGTTTGACCATGTAACTGTTGTATATAATAAAATAATAAAAAATTTTTTTTCAAAATGTTAAAATTATATTCTACCTTCATTGATGTTATGTTTTTATTTACATTTTTTTTATAATTTTATTCATAATAACATTTGTAACGGTGCGTGTCGGGTTTTGTGGGATAATGCGCGGAGATAACGTGGGTAGGGGTAACCCCGAGATCGCGCGTGCCGAACTTACCTTCGCGCGCGATCGGACCTCTCGTGCACTCCGTCAACGGCTCGCCGATACCTCAACAGCTACCGTGTACGTTGATATGAGCTCCAGAAAGAGCCCACTTCCGGAAATACGAATCAGGATTGGCAGACGAGTACCGCGGGCTCGTCTGCTTATCGAACTAAGGATCGGGATTCCTGGGTGAATACGGGATGACGAAATAACACGACTCGTAAGATAAAATGAAATCAAGTTTATTTGTTGCTCTGTAGTCCGATACAATAACTAGATCGCGGACACGTGAAGTACTACAATCATTCGGGTGACCCGGGCGCAATCGCGGGGGACCATAATCCGTACGCGGGATCGCGACGCGAAGAGAGTCCGCGAGGATTGCTCGAGTACGCTATACTCGTCGGGAGGGTAAAAGATCTGACCTTGTCTTATTACCGGTGAACCTCCTCACGTCTAGAATGCAATGATGTGTAGTTGACGGCGGCGTCACTCCAATGAACTCGAGGACCTTCTCGCTCGGCGGCTCACGTGAGAATCATCTCTCCTCGATTCTCTCTCGTTCCCCCTCCCTTCCGTATTACGCGCGGTCTTACCCGACGGCCGTACGGGCCTCGCGACGTAGAACCATGACGAGTGGCTCGCGCTATCGTCACTCGTCACACCCCCCTCCCAGACGGCGGGTACCGGGTAGGTATCCGGCTTCTGCCAGTACGTTCTCGGAGCGGGGTCGAAAATGAGGAACATATCAAGCCTGCGTACGACTTCGAGTCTTACGCGGTGACCAGTCTTTCGTTATGACGGATGGTTTAGGATTCTTGGATCCTGGTGGACGGCCCGGGCGACGTACTATCCCCGTAGGCGCGGTTCCGTGTATCTCCTGACTATCTCTACACACTATTTTCGATGCGATCGGGCGGTGAACTACGAACACTGTTTTTCGCGGTCGTCCGGGTTTACGCTTGGGCGCCACGGTGTCTCTCTCGCTTATTTCGGTTACACGCTCGCTCGCATTTACAATATTTTCGCTATTTGAGGGCGGACAATTACCCGCCCTTGCGCGTGACGCGTCCAACGGTGGAAGAGTTTTCTCGAAGTCGTCTTCTTCCGGGTCTATACCCTTTTGGTACGGCTTGAGTTGCTCTGCATGGACGGGAGAATCCGAGTCCCCGTCCCCGTCAATTAACGAATAAGTGTTCGTCCCAATGGCTCTCGAGACTAAGTATGGTCCCCTGTATTTCGGTGTGAGTTTAGCCGAAACGTTATGAGCTGCCGATGAGAGTACTTCGTTACGTCTCCAGACTAGGTCGCCTGTCTCGTATTCGACGATGCGGCGACCTTTGTCGTAGTAAGTCGCTTGTTTCTCCTGGGCCGATTCTGCCCGATCAGCTGCTGCGTCGTGTAGCAGTGGTAACCGGTCCAAGCGTTCTTTCCAATCTTCGAGTGCGGTTTTATTTTCTTCTAGGAGTGCTGCCTTTTCTTCGCGTTTTCTTAACGAGTCAGGAGGCATTGGTTGCCTGCCGTAGATCAACATCGCTGGGCATGCTCCCGTCGAACTTTGTATCGACGTATTGTATGCAAACGCGATCTCGTGAAGGTTCGAGTCCCAGTGCTTATGATCCTTCTCGATAAACGCGATTAACATGGTTTTTATCGTTCTGTTCACGCGCTCGACTGGGTTTGCCTGTGGGAAGTAGGGGGGAGTAGTCATGTGCTGCACCCCGACTTCCTTTAGGTAATCGTCTACGAGACTATTCTTAAATTCTGTCCCGTTATCGGACAAGAACGTCGACGGTACTCCGTATCGGAAGAAAACTCGGTCCTTTAAATTCTTGAGGATCGTTTGTGCGTTAGCCTTCCTTATGGGTATGCACTCGATCCAGCGAGTAAATAAATCTTCGAATATCAAAATGTATTCGAAGCCTTGGACGCTCCTCGGAAACGGACCCATAACGTCCCCTGCGACAACTTCCCAGGGCCGTTCGATGGTCCGGCGTCCCATTAGTCCTGCAGGTAGGCGTTGTTCGACCTTGCACTGTTGACAGATCAAACAACATCGGACGTAGTCGGCTACATCCCGGTATAAGCGTGGCCAATAATAGTACAAGGCGATACGCTTATATGTTTTCTCCCTACCTAGGTGACCCGCCGTGGGCTCGTCGTGTCCTTGTTTTAGAACGAGCGCACGCTTCTCAATCGGGACGACGAGCTTCCATGCTTCGTCATCACCGAGTGTTGCGGACAACATTGAATCGGGACGATATGTATACAATCTCCCCATTATGATTTTCCATTTGGGGAAATCACTAGGGCTTTTCATGACTTTATCGTATTGGCCCAGGTACCACTCATCAGTAGTCTCTTGACTCTCGGTCACCGCGCTGACCGATAACTCGTCTCCCTCGCTCATTCGAGAGAGTGCGTCGGGCACGTGGTTGAGTGCTCCTTTTCGATATTCTACCTCGTAATCGTACCCTTGTAGCTCCAGGGCCCAACGAGATAGGCGGCCCGTCGGATTATGCAGATTGCATAACCACCTGAGACTCGAGTGGTCGGTTATAGCCTTGAACTTATAACCTTCGACATAAGCGCGGAACTTACGAATGGCCCAGATGAGAGCGAGACACTCTCGCTCCGTGACACTATAATTCCTTTCGCTGTCTGTCATCGTGCGGCTCGCAAATTCGAGCACGCGTTCCTCCCCGTTTATATTTTGTACTAACACTGCTCCGAGTCCTGTGTCGCTTGCGTCGCATTGGATCACGAACATTTCGTCAAACGAAGGACGGTGTAGGACCGGAGCTGTCGCGATGAGCATCTTACATTGCTCAAATGAGGTCTGTTGTTCCGGTTGCCATTCGTATTTACGGTCTTTCTTCGTTAAAGACGTAAGGGGCTCGGCCATCGTCGCGAAATCCTTTAAGAATTTCCGATACCACGACGCCATTCCTAGGAACCTCCTCAGCTGCTTAATATTTTTAGGAGCTGGGTAGTTCAATATCGGCTCAATCTTAGAAGGGTTGGGCCGAAAACCGTCTCGGTTCACTAGTACCCCGAGATATTTTACCTCTTCCTGGCAAAATACGCTCTTCTCGCGATTGACAGTTAGTCCTGCCTCCTTGATTCGCAATAGTACCGTCTCAAGTAACTTAACGTGCTCCTCAAAAGTCTCGGACGTAATTATTACGTCATCGAGATAGGAGTATACGTACGGTTCGAGGCTAGGACCGATGATACAGTCTATTAGCCGCTGGAACGTCGCACCAGCGTTATTGAGACCATACGGCATTCGTGTAAATTGGTACAGGCCCATCCCTGGTACCGTGAAAGCCGTTATCTCGCGAGAGTTGACATGCAGGGGGATCTGGTGGTATGCGCTACTCAGATCCAGCGTGCTTATATACCGCGCACTCTGTAACTTGCGCAGGATGCTATCCATATTCGGGAAGGGATAAGCATCCGGCTTGGTTACTGCATTGATTTTCCTGAAATCGATGCAGAACCTGTATTTGCCATTATCCTTACGGACCATGACCACAGGACTAGACCAACTACTAGCCGAAGGCTCGATTATGCCCGCAGCGAGCATTTCATCAACCTGTTCCTTCATTTTATCGCTAATAGCCTTGGATACTGGATAGCACTTTTGCTTGATTGGGCGAGCTGATCCTACATCGATCGTGTGCTCCGCCAAGCTCGTGCATCCGATAGGACCGCCACCCGGTCCCAGCATCCGGTCTAGTAGTTTTCGGAGTTGCTCTCTCTCAGCGGGTAGCGCGTCCGCTAAGCCGATTGAGTTGAGAGATGCTATACACGGGAAATCTACGCCCGCCAACTCCAAGGAGACTGATCTCTTCTCGTCTTTAAAAAGCAAACGGTTCTCTTGTGGAAAGAGGACCGCATTAAACTTCTTAATAAAATTCACGCCTACATAACAATCGGCGTCTAAGTGTGGCATTATACCTATTTTGAGGTCGTGCTTTATACCTGCGACCTCAAACGGCAAGTAGGTATAGCCCGTGACAGGAGAGAAACGTCCGTCTCCTAATTTCGCCCCCTTCCCGCTATCGGGTCGTACTGATTTACCTAATTCATTGGCAATCAGGAGGGCGATCGGTCCCATGACCGTTCGGGATGCTCCGGGGTCGTACAACGCCCTTAAGCGGTAAGGTCCTACGTTTACCTGTAGCCACCAGCGTCCTACGTCCTGATCCGACTCTACACTAGCGGAGTCGTCCTCGGGCGATTTTCCTTCCGTCGATACGACTGCGGCAACTGTGTTCTTCTCGTTGAGTCGAATGTCTCGCTCTTTTGTGGCCTCTTTACACGGGGGAAAGGCCGTTGAGACCCCTATTGGTCTTTCCCCTTCCCGTTTCCCGTGCATTTCGGACAGTTATATCGGAGGTGACCTGGCATGCCGCATCCGAAACAGTATACATCCTTCGGGACGTTCTCTCTACCGAAGTCTTTCTTCTTATTCGGGGGAGACTTTCGTCCGTCGTCTACTCTCTTACTCATGTTACTCTGTCCCGAGCCTTGCTTACCCTGAGTGGGACTTCCTCCCTTTGTCGAACGAGAGTCGTTCGGCTTTTGTTGATCGGGAGCGTAACTCTTCCCGCTACCCTGTCGGGAGTTTAGTCGCTCCGTTGAACTCGTTTTCAAGGAGCGGATCTCCTTGAGCATCTCAGCCATTAGTTCGACTAACGAACGGTCGGTCTTTTTAGTGGTTGTTTCGGTTGCAGCCACTTTAGGTCGACTAGGAGGATCTTGACTTGGTTTCCCTGTCCTCGGTTTGAATCCTAGATCAGGGTGTAACATCTTCTCTGGAGGCGGCGGAGGTTGGTATGATATCTCGGCCTCCAGCGTTAGCTCGGCGTCGCGTGCCTTTTCGAGCAAGTCTCGGATGCTTCGGCATGAGTTACGCTCTATCATACGCTGTAACTCAGGCAGCATGTTTCGGTGTAGTAAGTCAAGTTGTTGACTTACGCTCGGGATTGGCTGTTGTTTTCGTAACATCGAACCTAAGCACGTTATATAGTTGCGCACGGGTTCGCCTTTCCCTTGGGTTCGTCGATTCGCATCGCTCGCTAGTCTTTGTTGGTAACGGCGGTCCATGCCGTACCAATCTCTAGCCTCGTGGCAAAACTCCTGCCATGTCGTCCACTGGTCTTTATAATCGCGGTACCACGTGGACGCGACACCGGTCATTAGTTCGGCTAGTGCGGGTATTAATTCCTCGTCTGTAAGCCTTGCTAATGTCCTGCATTCTTCTACCCTTGTGATGAATAGATCAATGCTATCATCTGGTTCGCCGGTGAATCGCACGTTCCATCGTCGAACTATATTGCCGATATCCCGTGTATTTGTCGATCCACCGTTGCTCTGCGAGTGGTGCATATTTGCTCTGTATGCGCCGCTGGAGAGGTTCCCCCCCTCCCAGGCGTTGCCGATATTTCCAAACGGTGGTATCGAACCACAGGTGCAACTGGCGCAGTGTGAACGCTGCAATCTAGTTACATTTTGAGCAGGTCGGGTATGGTTGTTGCAGGGTTGTTGCGTGTGATCCCACGATTCACGCAACGGTGAGGCTTGACTTCGAGAGTGACCTAAGTTCGCGGGTTGTGACAAAATCGGTCTACTCTGGTCGTAATAATTGCATGTGAATGTATCCTGAATATTCACTTGCTGCCTCTGGTGTCTGTCTTGGTGTTGGGCCCCTAGGTCGGGCCCAATATGTGCACTCTCTGTTGCATTATCAATGCGAGTGCTCGACGCGATGCCTTGTCTGTTATTTAGTGAGCTACTCCGCACCTCAGCTATCTGAGTTGACAGAGTTTTAATTTGCTCATGTAAGCTTTGCAAATAATTTATAAAGCTTACTGGTAGGTTAAACCGTTCGCCTTCGAGACCGTCCAGTGACATGGTCTCGCCTATCTGACCGTCGTTTCGTGTACCGATATTCGGCGATTCGGTTTCGCTGTCGGTCGCCGACCTCGTATTTCGGTTGACCGAGCGCGTTGGCGAGGGGTTTCTCTGGGTGTTGGCACTGCCGTCAGTGCCAGCTTGTGGTATTATGTAATCGTGGTCCCTACCGGCTTCATCTAGTAAGATGCTAAGCGGGTGTGTTCTATTGGGATCGTAATCCTGTCCCAGTATAGTCGAACTGGACCGTTCTTGACAAGTTTGCTCGATCAAATCTTGTCTCAAATACACGCGGTGTGTATATACTTCATTCTCGTCTTCCGCCTCTGTAGGCTGGAAGTCCGCCGGGACGTAGTCGCCTTTGAGCCATCGATAAAATCGGGCGCACTGCTCAATGCGGCTACCCGATGTGACTAGCTCCAAGCTAGTCATCATATCTGTCCTAGTATCGTCGTCTAGGTACATGAGCCATTCTTCTATTTCTCGGTGACCAGACATGATGATGCGCGTGTACAAATTTGTCGGTCAGTGTGTGTGTTCGCAAGTAACGAAAATATATATTGCGAGATTCTAAAGAGCGAATACGCTGGTATAGTTCCGTAACTAGATAGTTCGTAATCGAAAAGGACCGTCAAAATATAAATAAATATAAAGTAAATATCTTATTATATATATGAGGAAAGAAAGGGAAAATATATTATTGTTTATTTTCAAATATATGCGCTAATTAAATAATAGCTACGGCGAACTATCTAAGTGAAAAAAAAATTTTGTACTGAACGGGAACCAGTGTTGTTAGTTTTTACTTGTACAACAAAAATTAAGTAAAAATTAACAATTCGTTATAACAAAAAAAAATCAAGATTATTTTGTAAATTGTTTAATTGCAAATTAATTTATAAAATTCAAAATTATGAGGAACATAGATTATTCGATTTATGTACGTAAATTTTTATGGGAGTGATAATAGAAAAGAAAATAATAATTTAAATACGGGATATCCGTGTTTCAAACGTGAGCGGAATGCCGTTAATTTCAAATAAATGTATAATTATTTTTATTTATATATATATATACGTCTGTACATACATATAATTGCTTATTCGTAATTACTTTTAAATAATTTATGGGAATTATTTACCATTATTACACAATTAAATGTTCAAAAAAAGAAAGGTAATATCGAATAATCACTAAAGAAAATAATGACTGAATGGAGAGTTCCCGAAAAGTAATGGTTTGGTTGTTATATAAATACGTAACACCAATCGACTACAAAGACATGTGTAATATAAATATAACGCTAATATAACTGTATATATAACGCACACACTGAACCGAATTTACTATCTTGTTCGCTATACAAGATAGTGTAGTAAGTGTGAGAGCGGGATGTTATTTAAAGAAATCAATAAATAATTAAAGAACCGTTCTAAATTGTCTTGAAAAGGTGTCCAATACTTAACCAATATTGATAAAGTACGAACATGCGTATTTATCCGTGCGAGAAAGTAAAAACAAATTTTACTTTCTCTCTCTCTCGCACTTACTATACAAAAATAGTGAGACTGGGAAATACGAATCTCCAGTCTCGCGCCGATGTAAACAACTCGCTTTGTTTACAAAACGCACGCGCGCTCGATACTCTCTTCGCGAAGTACGTTGGCCTTGACGTTTTCACTACTCGATATATTTAATTTTTCGTTTAGTGAGGTACCCGGTTAGAAAGAAAATACCAAATTTTCTTCTATAATCCCGTATGCCCAGTGCTAACTAGTTGGGCGCCATGTAACGGTGCGTGTCGGGTTTTGTGGGATAATGCGCGGAGATAACGTGGGTAGGGGTAACCCCGAGATCGCGCGTGCCGAACTTACCTTCGCGCGCGATCGGACCTCTCGTGCACTCCGTCAACGGCTCGCCGATACCTCAACAGCTACCGTGTACGTTGATATGAGCTCCAGAAAGAGCCCACTTCCGGAAATACGAATCAGGATTGGCAGACGAGTACCGCGGGCTCGTCTGCTTATCGAACTAAGGATCGGGATTCCTGGGTGAATACGGGATGACGAAATAACACGACTCGTAAGATAAAATGAAATCAAGTTTATTTGTTGCTCTGTAGTCCGATACAATAACTAGATCGCGGACACGTGAAGTACTACAATCATTCGGGTGACCCGGGCGCAATCGCGGGGGACCATAATCCGTACGCGGGATCGCGACGCGAAGAGAGTCCGCGAGGATTGCTCGAGTACGCTATACTCGTCGGGAGGGTAAAAGATCTGACCTTGTCTTATTACCGGTGAACCTCCTCACGTCTAGAATGCAATGATGTGTAGTTGACGGCGGCGTCACTCCAATGAACTCGAGGACCTTCTCGCTCGGCGGCTCACGTGAGAATCATCTCTCCTCGATTCTCTCTCGTTCCCCCTCCCTTCCGTATTACGCGCGGTCTTACCCGACGGCCGTACGGGCCTCGCGACGTAGAACCATGACGAGTGGCTCGCGCTATCGTCACTCGTCACACATTGTAATATTTTTCATCCAAAATCATACAAAATAATTGAATAAAGAATTATTTATTAACTTCTAAGAAAGGAAATAAGGATATTTATTTACAAAATGTTTCTTATTAGAAATAATAAATTATATTAGTATAGTATAGTATAGTATTTTATTTTCCTTGTATAGTTAACAAAAATAACTTTTTACAATAATAAATTATATTTTTTAATGTCTTTACACTTTTTTAACAAAATTGTTCAACATTCTTCAATGAACTAATAATGCACAGTCTATTGTTTTTAACTTGTTGGAAGCACTTCATCTCTGAAGGCAAGAGCAGAAACTACTTTTTGGTGTCCTTGATATTCTCTCTTCACAGTTCCTGTTGCTACATTCCATAATCTTGCAACACCATCCAACGAAGCAGTAAAAATGAATTTTTACTCCCATCTTTTTTCTACTTATTTTTCTTTTTTATTATTAGACATTTTATATACTGTAGAAAGTACTTTATAAAACACCTTCGACGAAGGTGTCAAACTTCGCAAGTATGGTTTCCAATCACTCTTTCAAAAACGATGTCTGATAAAAAATTATTAATTTTTACCCCCTTCTTTTTTCTACTTATTTTTCTTTTTTACAATTAGATATTTTATATATTTTGCTTAAACTGCATAAGTAGTTTCTGCTATTGAAAGTACTGAAATCAAAGCGGAATAATCGACAAGTATTTTTTACCATACCATAAATTGTATTTTAATTAAACATTTATATATTGTTTCTTAAACTCCATAAAAAGTTTCTGCAATAGAAAGTACTGAAATCAAAGTACAATCAACAAGTATTTATTTTTAAAAATACAAATATCATTTAAATTGATAACAAACAGTTTTTTAAAAAAGTATCTTACAAGTTTACATTTCAATACTAGTTCTGTCATATCCTACAAGCAATAGATAAATCCTTTTTTAATAATTTTATTAATTTCACCAAAACTGATAAAAAATAAATTTCTCACTTTTTTATTCTCTTTAAATACACAATGTATATCCTTCCCGTGTCTTGCAGCAATAGATAAACAATTTTATATAATAATAATAATATTCATTTGTGCAAAATTAATTTCTGCAAAACTAATAAAAAAGTAATTTCTCTCTTTTTTATTCTCTTTAAATAAAATAATACTTGCACCACTCGTTGAATTGCCATCTTACTCTTGTATAGTAAGTCTAATTCGAACTGCATAACACACTGCTTATGCATGTTTACATCAAGGGCTTATAAATATTTTAAGGTAAGATTAAGTATAAGACTTAATGTTAACTCATGAGACGTATATATCGTAACAGCGAATAATTTTTATTTGACTTCTGCAGTTAAACAAAGTACCAGCACTTGACAACTATTTATGATTAGAAAAAGAATAGATACGTTCAATTCCGAATTAGAAATATTACGTTTTAAACATTAGATTGCTTTATTTCAACTTCTTTAAAACTATTTTCAGTATGCAAGAGAATTTTTTTTTTATATTTTAACGTCGTTCTTTTTGTGCTCCCGATTCGGTGCTAATCAGCGACGAAAGTCATACGATTTCTTGGCGAAGTAAAGTATACAAGAGGATATTAGTATAAATCATAAAAAACTTCTGAAACACTTAACCAACGGTGGTGCAAGTATTATTTTATTTAAAGAGAATAAAAAAGATAGAAATTACTTTTTTATTAGTTTTGCAGAAATTAATTTTGCACAAATGAATATTATTATTATTATATAAAATTGTTTATCTATTGCTGCAAGACACGGGAAGGATATACATTGTGTATTTAAAGAGAATAAAAAAGTGAGAAATTTATTTTTTATCAGTTTTGCAGAAATTAATAAAATTATTAAAAAAAGGATTTATCTATTGCTTGTAGGATATGACAGAACTAGTATTGAAATGTAAACTTGTAAGATACTTTTTTAAAAAACTGTTTGTTATCAATTTAAATGATATTTGTATTTTTAAAAATAAATACTTGTTGATTGTACTTTGATTTCAGTACTTTCTATTGCAGAAACTGTTTATGGAGTTTAAGAAACAATATATAAATGTTTAATTAAAATACAATTTATGGTATGGTAAAAAATACTTGTCGATTATTCCGCTTTGATTTCAGTACTTTCAATAGCAGAAACTACTTATGAAGTTTAAGCAAAATATATAAAATATCTAATTGTAAAAAAGAAAAATAAGTAGAAAAAAGAAGAAGGTAAAAATTAATAATTTTTTATCAGACATCGTTTTTGAAAGAGTGATTGGAAACCATACTTGCGAAGTTTGACACCTTCGTCGAAGGTGTTTTATAAAGTACTTTCTACAGTATATAAAATGTCTAATAATAAAAAAGAAAAATAAGTAGAAAAAAGATGGGAGTAAAAATACATTTTTACTGCTTCGTTGGATGGTGTTGCAAGATTATGGAATGTAGCAACAGGAACTGTGAAGAGAGAATATCAAGGACACCAAAAAGTAGTTTCTGCTCTTGCCTTCAGAGATGAAGTGCTTCCAACAAGTTAAAAACAATAGACTGTGCATTATTAGTTCATTGAAGAATGTTGAACAATTTTGTTAAAAAAGTGTAAAGACATTAAAAAATATAATTTATTATTGTAAAAAGTTATTTTTGTTAACTATACAAGGAAAATAAAATACTATACTATACTATACTAATATAATGTGACGTCTCCGTCAAGTTTTATAGAAAATAATAAGAAGAAAACTTAGAATATATGTAGAATATATATATATAGGAAAAATTAAAGAATTTTATGAGCGGCTTCGATGCGTACCGAGTGAGAGACTTCTCTCGCTTTACAACTCGACCCTAGTCAAGTGAATTGTAACCAGATGTGGCGCTTGACCTGCGTTCGATGCATCTTCTATGCGTTTTTAAGCTATGTTAAGAAGTCTTACCAAAAAAATATTATTTTAAATATTATTTCCATTTCTTTTATATTATAATATTCTGTTATTATAAAAAATAGTGTTAATTATATATTTTTATATAATACCCTATATTTTCTTTTATTCTCTTTTATAATAATAATAATTTTACTATTTTAATTAATAATTAAAATTCTATAAATATAATTTTTTTTTTAATACTTTAAAATGATTATTAGATTCAACCATAATTCAACAATAAATAATAGTTAAATGAATATCTGTATATTTTATAATATAACTTTTTATTAAATTAACATACAGTTTTCATTCAAATTTGTAAATGTATAACTTTTTATACAGAATTTAATTATTATATCTAATTTTGAAAATATCTATCATTTATTGTTTAATTAAGAAATATTATAAAATTAAGAAAAAGCGAGCGTGCGAGAGAGAAGGAAATATTGTCCCTCTCTACTTTACTTTAAGGGCTCCGAAAATTTTCTCCTACTCTGTTTTTTATCTTTCTCTTACGTAACGAGCATATATGTAGGAAGGCGTGTGTGGGCGTTAACTTGGTCTACAATTGGTGCAGCTTTTCTCCCGTTTAAGAAAATTCGAGCAAGGAAAATTCAAGGATCATTCTCATTCGTCGAAATTGAAGCTCTTTGTCTTACACATTGGTTCAAATGAGCTCGTCACCGTATAAAAAGGCCAGCACCAAGGACCACAGCATCATTCATTGATCACTCCTCGAGTGGAGAAATTTATGGTTGATCTAGTCCACAGGCGGACTAGAGGCAACTTGGTGTTTCACACTCAATTTTTCTATTTTCAATTCTTAATTTTTCATTTATATTCAATTTCAAACTATATTGTAAAATATTGTATTAAAATTAAAATCCAAGTATTAAAGAGGAAAAACATAATAAAAAAAAAAGTAATTCAAATTTTATTATTTCAACCTATTTAGAATTAAATAATAATCAAAGAGAGTAAGTTGACGAAGAGAACTTTGGGTTCACTTGGAAACAAGGAGAACTTTGTGGTTCATTTAGCAAGTTTTTCTTGTATCAAACAGAGTAAGTTGTCGAAGAGAACTTTGGGTTCACTTGGAAACAAGGAGAACTTTGTGGTTCATTCGACGAATTTTATTATTAGTTTTTTTGTTTACATATAAGATAGACAGCATTTTAAAATAAGGATAAAATCAATAAAAATCGGATTTAAGAAAGGAATAAAAATCAAATTAATTAATTTTGGTAGATAAATCAATTTTTAAAGTTTAAGCACGGTAGCTCTTTATATTTTTGAGTTGTACGTTTTCTAGATGCTTCAACCCTGCTATTATACGAAAGTATAGGCTAAAACGAAGCGCGCCGCGTTGTATGTAGCGAACCGAAGGAAAAGAGACATTTTTTTTTATGACTCTATATAACGGTCAACTCTTTGCCGAATTTTCACTTTCTCGTTCCTTCAGAACGCTCAAACAACAGTCACATATTTGGAGGCCCCGGGTGAGGATCTATCCTATTAGAAAACGTCAAAACGCATAGTGAAAAATTATTATTTCGCTCTTTCTAGTTTTTTTTTAAAAATAGTAGTATTTATAGTAAAAATATAAAAATCGTGATTTCCAAGTGCAAAAAAGAGTTTTAAATAAAAGTAAAGTATAGATCATAGTTTTTTTGATTATAATATATATTTCAAAATCGTTAACCGAGTTTTTATTTTTGTCTTTTTAAGTGAATCAAAGATATTTTACAGTTGATTTTAAATGGTCGCGTGCGGCGAAAAAAAATTATTGGCGTAGAATAAAGCGTCGGAGTGAGCAAATTGTCCAATCTGCTGGGAAAGTTCCAGAGGCTTTAGCGAAGAAAATTGACACTCAGTTTTTATCGGATATAAAAATTATCCCTTTTGAAGTCAAAGACAATGAATGGGCGAAAAATAGATACGATTTATATCTAAATAAATCAAAAAAATTAAAAGCGACCAGAATTGTGGTAGATTTACCAGTGAGAAATTTTAAGGTTAATAAAGTGAATAATGTTGATCAAGAAATAGTAAAGGAGTTAAAAATTAAGAAAGTAGTAAAAAAAAAATTAAGTGATGAACAATTGAAAACCATTAAAGATAGAGTGAAAAATAAAATTAAGAAAGTTGAAATAAAAGAGAATAAAAATAAGATTAATAAATGTAACAAAAATAATAGCAAAGTAAGAAATTATATAGAAAAAATTGTAAAGGAAAAACAATTATGTACACCGCGAACTTTAAGAAACTTAAATATTAATAATGAAAATCGAATAAAATTTATTGATTTACCAGAAACAGATTCTAAAAAAAAAGTCAATGTTAAATTTATCAGTTGAAAATAAAAATAAAGAATTAAAAGAATCGGAAATAAAGAAAACTCCAATAATTACTAATAAAATTGATAATTGTAAAATTAAAGGACCTTGTATTAGAAAATCGACACAGCCTTTAAAACCGTTTTCTAGTAAGAGAAAATTAATTGATGATTTTAAATTAGAAGAGAAAAAAATTTGTAAAAATATCTTTGGAGATACTTTGTCTGATTTAGACTCCGATTGAAATTTTTTTTTTTTACAGATATATATGTATATTTTTTTTTTATACTTGTAATTACCGATTATATTATATTTTTGTAACGTATGTTAATAAATAAAAACATGATATTTGGATATTTCTATGATGCTAACCTGAGATTTATCCAAATATAATATTTTATTATTTTATAATTAGTGGAAGTTTATTTTGTGTCCTGAAAATTTTTTTTTAGAATTTTTGAACCAATAATTGGGCGGTTTAATCCATTTTTGATATTTTTTTAATGATTATTATTATAATTATTTATATAAATATTTTAATAAACTTGAAAGAAAAACTAAAGATTTAGAAAATTTAATTTCAATTCGGTATATGAACATACGTACATATAGTATAGTAAATAATAATAAAAAAGAAAGTTTAAAAGGATTAGATTGTATATTAGTTAGTCGGTCATCCGATATCGATAATTTAATAAATTCCATAAGTAGATTAACATTAGAATAAATGTCTCGTTGGCGAATTATAAGCCGGTTTTCTAATGATCAATTTGCAGAAATAGACGAAAGATTAGAATTTATTGAAGAAAATAGTGAAGAGTTATTTTTTTTAATTGTAAGATATTATTGTGTAGAATAGAAAAAGCAGAAAAAAGATTAGAATTTTTTGTTTAATTGGATGCGGGCTTTAACTGATTCCAATAACGAAATAAAAGAGTCAATTAAAACTTATGAATTTTTATTTTTACAACAACAAATAGCTTTAACTAACCACGAAAAATTGATGAAAAATTTAAATCAGTGATTATTATTTATTCTTAATGAATCCGGATGCTCGTTTAACACGCAGTCAAAGAAAATTCCTTAATATTGAATTAGATCCTTTGGTAACAGTTCGTTCGAAAATTGATTCTACACAGAAAGTTTCTAGTTCGGATTCCGAGTCAAGTAACCCTGAAGGTCCTCAAAATAATTCTGATAATTTTGAAAAATTTTTTAAATCAAAATCATTTAGTACTACTGACTTAACAAAAATAGATAGTAGTGAAATTTTTAATTTTAAAGAACCAGAGGTAGAAGTAAAAGCAATAATGGCTACTGAAGGCCCCCCAGCCCAAGTTATATCCTTAAAGGATGCTTTGGCCATTGTACCCGAATTTGACGGGGAAAATATGCCCCTAACTGTTTTCTTTGAAGCTTGTGATGAAGCTAGAGAAATTGTAGGTGATAGTAACGAGTTAAATCTTACTAAATTATTAAGATCAAAAATAATAGGTGAGGCAAGGAAGGCTATTCATGGTCAAAAATTTAATAATTTAGATGCGTTAAAAAAATATATAAAAGCTATATATGCGCCGGCCAAAACTGTTCATCAATTGCAAGCCGAAATGGGTAATGAATTTCAAAGAGATGATGAGTCGGTCATAACATTTGCAAATAGAATTCGTGAGTTGAGTAGAAAAATTTTTGAATCGGAAAATGATAGTAATGAAGTAGGGTTCAAGGATAGAATTGAAAAATTTACTGTTGAATGTTTTAAAAATGGATTAAAACCGGAAATTGAACAAAAACTTCAAAATGCAGATGATATACAAAACATAGTAAAAAACGCAGTAAAGGCCGAAAAAATTGTATTAGCTCAAAAGTCTTTAAGAAATAAAGACCAAAATATTGATTATTCAATTAAAAATAAAACTAAAAAAATTAATTTGTGTACGATATGTAATACAGAAGGCCATGAAACGTCAAACTGTAATAAGAAAAATTCAGTAATCTGCCACCATTGCCAACGTCCCGGTCATAAAATCAAAGATTGTTTTTTACGTTTAAAACAACAAAGTAATGCTAATTTAAAGTGTCAATTATGTAGTCGTATTGGACATTCAGCTAATCAATGTAAACCTAAATCCACAAATGTAGTTATTTGCCAAATATGTCAAAAACCTGGACACAATGCAGAAAAATGTTATTTTAATAAATCGAATAATATTAATAATAAGGTTACATGCCAATTATGTTCTAAAGTCGGACATTCTGCTAATCAATGTAGAAATAAAAATGAGAATAAATCTAATAAATTTTGTAGATATTGCAAAAATAATGGGCACGAAATTAGTGAATGTAGAAAACGTATGTATAATGAAAATCTTAAGGCGGGAAACGTCCAGGGTGTTCTGAAAGTAGGCGCGAGTTCGGAACCACCGAAAACTCAGGCGCGTCAAGTAAATATGACTCAAGTGGACGAAGCTTTATGCGAATTAATACCCTTAGATTAAAAAGTTTTGGTAAACTTATCCCGTATATTTCATGTAGATGTATTACAAAAAAATTTAATTTAATGATAGATTCAGGCTCTCAAGGAAATATTATTAAATTTAGCGCCTTACCATTGGATATGAATTTTTGTACTGATGAAATAATATTAATAAAAGGTATTTCAGATGATATTAATAAATCTATTGGTACAGTTAAAATAAAAATTTTAAATTTTCCTACTAAATTTCATGTTGTTAGCGATTCTTTTGGAATTATATATGATGGAATTTTAGGTGCTCAATTTTTTAATGAAACAGAGACCATTATTAATTTTGATAATAAAACTCTCATTTGTAATAATATGATAGTACCTTTTAGACAAGATTTTAATGTAGAACAAGAGTTAGAAATTAATAGAGTAATTAATATTAATATTAAAAATAATACTGCTTTACCTTTTATTGATATTTTGAATAAAAATGATGGTAATAAAGGTCAATTTTTAATAGATACTGGTGCTGAAGGCAGTCTCATAAAGAAGAGCTTAATACCTCAATTTTGCAACATAAATAAGTCTAGGGCTATATTTAAAGGGAGTAAATGGTGATTTTATACCTACTTTAGGATCAACCGAAATTTTGTTGTTAGGTTATACAATAGATTTCCAAGTTGTACCGGATGAATTAAGTATTCCTTGTGAAGGTATAATCGGAGTAGAATATTTGGAAAAATCAAAAGCAATAATAGATTTTGGAGCTGGAATGTTTAAGGTTCAAGATAAAATTCAAATATTAAAACCTCGTGTAGAATTTACAGTTCCAAAAATAAACGAAATGCAAAATGGAAATTATTATGATGAATATGATAGTGATAATTCAATACAGACTAAATACGAAAATCCCGAGTTTAATTTTACTGATAAAAAAATTAATTTAAGTGAAAGTTATAGTTCATATTTTTCAACGGAACAAGTTTTTAAAGATTTAAATATAGAATCTAAACTATTTGAAGATGATACTGATTATCTTAATATTTGTAGTAGTCAATTAAGGTCTAATTTAAAAGAAATAAGTACAGTAGAAACTAAATTATCTCGTTTAGATAGGTTAAAGGGTTTAATGAAACTAAATTATCTTAAGGATAAGGAATTAGATCAAGCATATAGGTTAATAAAAAATAATTTAGATATGTTTTATTTAGAAGGTGATGAGTTAACAGTAACCAATGTAGTAACTCATAGGATACCTACGGTTGACGATATACCGGTGAATACAAAACAATATAGGTTACCTCATACCCTAAGGGATGAAGTAGAAAGGCAAGTACAAGAATTGTTAAAAAAAGGAATTATAAGACATTCAAGATCGCCTTATAATACTAGTCTCTGGGTCGTACCAAAAAAGGCAGGATCGGATGGTAAACCAAGATGGCGTGTAGTATTAGATTTTAGACCTCTTAATGAAAAAACGATTCCAATGTCTCACCCAATACCAAATATTACGGATATTTTAGACCAAGTAGGGAATGCGTGCTGGTACTCAGTGATGGACTGCGTGGCGGGGTTCCACCAAATTTTATTAAATGAGAAGGATGCAGAGAAAACTGCTTTCTCTACAACCTCTGGGCATTATGAATTTGTTCGAATGCCCCAGGCGGAAATCGAAACAATTAGAAATAATTAATAAAAATTAATAACTATTTATAAAAATTGAAAACAATATATAAAAATTAATAACTATTATTAATGCCTAGATTTGAGACAAGTAAAAATAATTATTAACTATTATTAATTTTTATTACTTTATATATATATATATATGTATGTATATATTCATATATGTTCCACGAAGAAATTGATGAAGAATAATAAGAAAAATAGTTTTTTGTATTAAAAATATTTATAAATATTTATTGTCTTATATTTATATACGTCTTTTTTTTTATACAGAAAATATTTGTACACATTTGTAAAATTATGAATTAACAATGAAATGAACATTACTTATATACACGCATTTTTTAATTAAGGCAGCGACCGACGGCACCTTTTACAACGACGCTTAAATAATATTCATTATTACATTTATATACAACACACGGTCTGTGCAAGTCAGAACACTTAATACAGTCAATAACCCCGGAAACAAGTGAACATTTTTTTGAATTAACTACGCTTCGCAAATCTGGGTCATTCACAATAGAAGTATCAAATACTGTTAATGGTTTATAAAAAAGAAATACATCGTTTGTACCATCATAACTAATTAAAACTATAGATGTTATAAGTCCAAAGTTTCTATCTTTTGTTTCAAAAATGGAATCATTCGTTTTTTTTCCTTTTGAACAACAATACGTAGTATATCTACAATGTTGGTAAAAAAGTTTTTTATACTTCATACATTTTGTTACTTTTTGAACATCAATAAGCAATCGAAGGCACCTAAGTTGTTCTTCTGATAATTTATGGTTTATTCCTTTACCGAGCAATGTGACATCTTTTATTTGTATAGCTTTTTTTAGTCTATTATTTTTTAATTGATCACAAAAGTCTTTGGTTTCTTGACTGATGAAACTTTGCAGTTCTAAAAGAGGAAGTTGTTGATACGTCAATAGTCTAATGGCTATTTGTTTTGCGATGTGAAAATTACTAGTTTTCATATGCAATAAGTTTTTATTTTGATTTTCGAATGGGAAGGTATTAATGGCCCATAATGGACCCCAATTTTTAACTGTATCTGATAAGTGTAAAAGTAAATGCACATTGTAGTACATATACTGGTCCCCGAAAAATTGATTGAATTGATAAACATACTTTATTAATAAAGTGGACGCAGTTTGAAATTCATCTGGTGATATTCTGTCTTGTAAAAAAATATTAATAGCTGTAGCTAATAATGCAAGGTGAGTGAAGTATTATATAGGTAATATTCCATTTAAAGAAGGTAGTAAACCGAATAGCAGCCAAATCATCCAATGTGAGGCCTTCCAATTGTTTCTATCATCGATAGATTTTGGTACATTTGCAACGCAAGTCGGAAGTTTTAAGGACTGTAAACGATGGTTAATGATACGAATATGAGCACGAGATCCTACATAAAATGCACTTTTGAAGGTCGTCATTATAATATCTGTATGAAGTTTGATTACTCCTAGTAAGCAAGAGTGCATAAAATCTACAATCATACCTTTTGAGAGATCAAAATACTGCAAATTTATTAAGCACGATGGCCCCCACACTCCAGTTTTAGAATTTGCTGTTGGATCTTCAGCAGCTTCTACCATTTGCGATTTTATACTACTATCCGTTCTTTTTTTTGGAGGATTTTCTAACATAGGATATTTTCGGACTCCATCAACTTGTACAGTAGGGTGCTCACAAAAAGTGCATCCATAAACTCCATTAAACTTTTTCATATTTAATATAGCACATCTTGCCACAGAATCGACACAACAACCTAAAGGAAATACCTTACTCGATATTTGTTTACCATGTTTGAACCATTCAAATCCTTTTGTAGATAGATAATTAGCTTGATCAACAAAGGGTTGTAAAAAAATGTTAAAATTCGGTTCGACTTTAGCAACCCACAAACCTTGAAGTATCATAAATTTTTTTCTCAAGTGGTCAGGTAATTCATGTAGCATTAAAAATATCGGCCATGCCGTAATTTTTCCTTTATCTGCAGGTTGGCATCCGTCCGTATTAAATGTGTAAGAAAAATTCGATGATTCTTTTAAAAGATTACTTCTTCGTTTGTAATGAGTACCATCATAAAGGTCTTCTAAATTGCTAGAACTTTTTTGTGTCTGTCAAATCTTTCTTCAAGACTATCTACTATTGCTGGATTAGAAAAAAGCTTTTTTATTTGGTCTATAATATCAAATTGTATAAAAAATGATCCCATTGATGATGGCATTATTGTTGTACCGCATGCACAAACAATATTTTTTTTGACGTCGGAGTATTTACCTAAATATTTATCACATTCACCACATATTACGTGATACGTCAATGAGTCAGTTTTCACTTTTAATAACTTTTTAATCATAAATTTTGTAACAGGAAAAATAAACTTATTAAAAAGATAATTTAGTGCTACAAATATATCTAAGATTACCGTCCATTTCAGCGAATGCTTTTTCATAATGTTCGTAAATATTAATAACGCTTCTCCAACTTTTATTTTTGAGCATTCACACGTTTCTTCGTTTAAATACTTCCATTGTTTTTCATCCTCATAATCAGATTCGGAGAATTGCTGAAATTATTTTATCAAAAATTAAAAAATTAAAAAGTACACAAAGGATACATTTTTAGTTCGGGTAATATTTATCACGACAATAATACTTGCTGCTGATATGATGGCTCTTTTATACAAATTTGCTTTAACCCTTTTCCTCCCAAATAACACAAAATTTTTTAAACTTTCAACCTTATATCTTTCTGTGAAAAATTCTTATAAAAAAATTATAAAGCATCATTTCTTATCGATTTTAATCTCTTTTTTTCGAATACTGTTGATAAATTTTATTAAAATCGGAACCCGGAAAAGTAATACCGTTTTTCCGACAAATTCTCAAATTTGTCATGATTTTCTTTCTTAGATATTTATTTTATATCAGAAAAAATTGGTTCACCTCATCGCAATCATTGTAAAAAGTGTTACGAATGTCTGCTCTTTCAAACTTCGTTGGATTATTTCGAAATTCAAAATGTCTATTAAAAAATAGCGTCCGAAAGGAAAAATTTTTGTTTCAATTTTTTCCGATTTAAAATAAACATTTAAGAAAATAAATCGTCAAAAATTTGAGAATTTTTTTGAAAGAGGGCATATAGCTCTTTCGGTTTACTATTTAGGTAAAATTTATTAACTTTCGAAAGAGGAGATCAAAATGTATAAGAAATTATGCTTTACAAATTTTTTATAAGATGTTTTTATGCAAATTTGACACTTTATGCATGTTTATAAATAAGACTGTAAAAAAACTTATATAAAATACTTTTGTACACCATGTATAGATAAATAATCCCAATTGGGATTGAAAAAGCTTAATAAAAAAAAGATGTTTTTATAAAAATATATAATGTTGAAAATTTAAAAAAATTGTGTTATTTGAAAGAAAAAGGATTAACATGTACAATAATTATACGCATTTAACCCATGAATGCCCATCATTTATTTTAAAATTAATTTTTATTGCTGTTCCTGAATTTGAATAATCAAATTACCGTGGGCAATTGTTATTTACAACCTGAATATAATGTAATGATAGAAACAATAAAATAGCTCAGTTGGTAAAGAGTCAGCCTCCACAGCTAAAGATCGGAGGTACAAATCACCGATAGAAAATTATTTTTTTTAATAATTTAAAAATTTTGTACGTTCATATAAAGTATTTTAAACTCTTGAAAAATATTTATTTTAAGTTAGATAAACTTTATATAAATCTTTAATCAAGTTCGGCATAGTCTCTGTGGACAACCACATATAAACGTTATACAAACTTAAACTTTATATAAAGTTCATATGAAGCTACATTTTTTACGCGGGATATATACGTATGAATTTTTTTAAAAGACTAGGCAAGCCAAATTTTGAATTTTTTCTTTCTTACCATTTTTGAAAAATCGCAAAAATGATTCTAATAACTTTTTATTCTGTAATATTTTCCGCTAATTTCATAATTTTCGATACAAAAAATTATATATATTTTTTTTTACGAAATCCTCATGATTTTTTGTTGAGCACATGGTTGTCCAAATATAGAAACAGCAACAAAAATTTATTTCAAAATAAACAAAATTAATATTTTACTTTCACTTTTTGGCAAGATATTAAATTTACTTTAAATTCATGAATGAAAGCAATTAAAAATTTTACTTTAAGTATATTTTCTATCAGTAAGATTTCCTACAGAAAATAAAATATTGCTAAAAATCTCTAAAATAAGATTTACTTGATACATTGGATATAATCATTGGTAGATTTATATATTCTCCTTCCAGAACATGAAAACCATAGATAAATGCTTAAACTTAGATCTGGAAGAGGATTATTTCGATATGAAAGGATTTATACATAATGTTTACAGAAAAATAACAGTTTACGTACAAATTTTTATATAACATTTAGCTTGTATTCGCATTGTTTTTATATTACTCTTTTTATAAATAAATCAATAATCTGGTACTGGAAAACATTCAAGAGGAAAATAAAAATATTTACTTTAACTTCAGATATTTAAATAGTAATTTAATATTAGTTACTTAATGTTAAATAAAACAAAACATTGAATTAAGAAAGTAGAAAATATATAAAGACTATGATAATAGGAGCTACTAACAATGTATTCGTGAATTGATATTTTACATGCCACATTAAGTAAATATGATTTTCATTACATTATGCATCTAAGTCATTGTGTTCGCCTTTCATTCTCACAACCCAAGTATACTCTGTGCATGCAAAAAAATAATAGAACATTACTGCTATCATACTAAAATCTGTTTCTTTCTTTGACTGTCATAGTTTAATCACACTGAGCATGTACATTTAAATAATATAAGATTAATTACATAATTTTAATTATCATGTTAAAATTATTGTCTTGAGACAGATTTTAATATGATCTCAGTGATGTTTTATTTTTTTTACATGCGCAAAGTATGTTTGAGTTGTGAGAATAAAAGGCGAACAAAATAACTTTGATCTATAATGAAATATAAATCATCTTGAATCATCAGATATGAGTGTATTTCAATTATTTTCATGTACTTGGTCAGTATGTTTAAACTATGAAGAATAAAGGCGAACACAATTGCTTGGATCCGTTAGAAGAAATGGATCAATTTTACATAATGTGTCAAGTAAAATAACAGTTTAAGAATAGATTTGCTTCGCTATTCAAATGCTTGGTCTTTTTTACACTAAGTGTATTTGAATCAATATTAATATTTAAAATGAGACTAGGCCTTAAAAATAGTAGCTGAATATCTCAGCAATCTTTACGTAATCTGATATGTATAAAAATAATACAACCTTACTGCTATCATACTAAAAATGGTTTCTCTCTTTGACTGTCATGATTTAATCACACTCAGCACGTACATTTAAATAATATAAGTTCAGTCACATAATTGTAATTATCATGCTAAAATTATTGTCTTGAGACAGATTTTAATACGATCACATTGACGTTATATTATTTTTTTATATGCGCAAAGTATGCTTGAGTTGTGCGAATGAAAGGCGAACACAGTAAATTGTGACACAAATCAAATAAGTACATAAAAATAATTACTTCATATGAACCTGCACCCAAAGTATCAGCAAACTCATCAAATTCTGTAACAGCAGCATTGATTTCAAATTCAATCTGTAAAAAAGTAAAACAAATAATAAGAAAATTGTGACAATTATTGTAATGAATTGTCCTTTGTATATACTAAAACATAACATACGTACACATGAACTTACGTTTTCTTTGTTACTAGCTAACAAGTCAGTTGCAGTAGTTTCCAACTAAAATCATAAAATAATATTCCATAATTTTACACTATTTGAAAGAAAATTTAATATTCGCAAATTAATTAATTTTTTGTATACATACATTTTTATCTGCATCGAGTTCATCAGTTGCATTGTTACTTAGTTTATTCTTCTTTTTATATATTGAGGATCGAGGCACTTGAATTTTAGCATTCTTGTCATAATAACTTTTATACGGGCCTCTGCGATTCATTTGAACGGTAAAAATCAAACTGAAATATAACAATAAATTTTTAGCGTAAACAACAGTAGTTTATTATATTTTCTACACAAATTGTAATGAATAATAACTTACTTTCAAATTTTCATTGCTTGTTTAGCTGTTGTTACTGTTAGTATATATATATAAGAAATTATCCGATATATATTATTATGGAGCATGCGCAGTTGTTACTTATCAATTATAGCCATGCGCAATTGTCATTTTAGCACATATAAATAATTTATATTTATATATATTAATTTATATTTATAAATAAATATAAAAATAGCATTTGCGCATATCTATAATTAATAAGTAACAACTGCGCATGCTCCATAATAATATACATCGGATAATTTTGTTTATCCAACATTAAAAATACGTTTGAAATACGTTAAAAAATATTACTTTCCTAAAATTAAAGAGGACATTTTAACCAAATTTAAACGTAGTGCAAACGTTTTTCAAGTATTAAATTCTAACGTTTAAAGGTTTTAGCCGCACCGTAATTTAAACGTTTTTAAGACATTGTGTGCTGATAGGGAGCATTCATCTTTTTATTGTAGAATCCCTTAAAGAAACATATTGCGGCATTACATTGCTCTCGACAGTCAACACGTGTGAAATGTGAACTTGCGAGTCTTACAGATTGCAATATTCAATTCAAGTTTTTAATACTTAAAGTAAAAAAATATTTTTATATTTAATGAAAGTACGAGAAAACCACCGTATACTTGTGTTCATCGTACAGTTGTTAAGTTGTTAATGGAACATTCGAGGTTAAGATTTCTAAAGATGTAGAATTATTGTAATCAATCATTATTCGTACAAGAGGTGTTTAAGTACCAAAAAAGAACAACAACACAAAAGAAATGAGTGGTAGCTGTTATATTTACGTTTACATTGAACCAGATAAAGTTGGTGATAACGGTATTAAACAAATATGTGAATCTAAGGTTGTAAAAAAGTTCGATTATAATGCGTACAAAGAAAATAAAAATGTGTACAAAGACAAAAAATTAAAAATTAAACTACATCCAGAAGGAAAAGCCAAAAAATGCTACATCTTACATGCTGCTAGTACATATTAAAACAAATAAAGAAAAAATAAATAAATACATAAATAGTTATATACATAATAATTATATTTTAGATACGTATGAAGAAGTTGCTAAAGCAGTCGAAAGCAGAAGATTTGCACCTAACACTCAATTTGCGGTAACTGTAAATAATACTGATTCAATAGAAGATGAGGTGTTCGATGAACCTCCGGCTTCTGAAGTTGGTGTTGCCTTGATCAAGAAATCGAAAGCTGAAGCTAAAAGTAATAAAAGAAAGAAACAAGCTAACAAAACTCATCAATCTAAATCCATCATAGACAAATATTTACATGCAAACGATTCAACCGATGAAGACAATCAACAAAATGCAAACCCTCAACATATAATTAATAGCCAAAGGAAAACGAAAAGCAAGTCTGGATCCGCCAAAGCTACTCAAATGATTAATAATGAAAAGTATTCTTCAGAATCCGAACAAGAAAATAGCCATCAACCTCTTGCAGCATTATCACCTATACAGAAAACTCATAATGTAAGTATATTTTATTTATTTATTTATTTATTTATATTTAAAATGTACAATTATTCTATCGCTTAAAATGTTTTTAATTAAAATTACTGTGCTTCAAAGATGTCTAAATCTTATATTTGTTTTTTAATGAGTTTTAATTTCATATTTATATTTATAGGACAATATTGTAAAGCAACAGCAAACTGTGATTAAAGATTTAGAGTATAGATTACGATCTACTCGAAGGGAACTCAAACAAATTAGAGAAAATAGTAAAAAAAGTGTACTGAATAGTGATGCAAGCAGTATACTGAGGGCTAGCAGTGGTAGTGGTACGAATGAACATCAGGTACTTGAAAACAATGGTTATGCCAATGCAGGTAATTTTACATAAATACACTTTTATATGTATGTGTATGTCAGTGTGCGTATACATACTACATGTTTTATTTTTATTCAAACATATGTGTTTTCAATATAATTTTATTTTATTTTTTAGAGTACAATCCATTTCAACTTCATGATAATATTGTGACGGGCATAATCATATATATATATATGTATGGTTAGGCTCCAGTCACATAGCGTATTAGCTCAAGCGATAGAGTATAAGCGCGCCACGCAAGAGGTCCAGGTTCAAGCCCGACTCTCGGAAGATTTTTTTAATTATTTAAATCAATTTATTTAAATAATTAATAAATCAAAATTAATAAAATTTATAATTTTATTTAAAGATTTTTTTATTTTGCAAAATATACATATTCTGAAATTGAAATACGACTAAAATTAACTAAGTTGCAAATTTATATTGTTTATAGTTAATAATAATAAAAATTGAAATTATACAGTATATTATAATATTATAATATATAATTATACATGATATATATATAAAAAATATATGAGAGAAAAGTGATAAAAAATAAATAAGTATTTGATTAATAAATTAAAGTAAAATGAATTCAAAGTAAAATTAAGATTGTTTTTCACGTTTGTTAATTATTATATTAGTATAAGATTCAGATTTTGAAAAATAATGTAAATTAATATAAAGACAGAGAGGTTGACGACCCTGTGCCAAAATTATAATGAGAAGAGAGGGAAACCGAAAACTCCAGCTGTAGGTGTGAAGAAGGTGGGAGAGCAGTCCCCACCTCTAACCAAAGGTACAAAACCGGCCGTCTCGCTGTCGAATTCAGCATTCGCCTCGAGCTGTAAGGCGAGGAAGGAAGCACCCTTCTCGCCAATTTTAGAAATAAATAAATTTTGTAAGTTTAATCAAACAGCTAGAGGTGTGATGTTCATTTAAAAGGTACTTGGACAAGATGGAATGCTGGAATCATTCCAATCTTTACCCAAGTCCTTTTATCCTTTAAATCCAATTCCTTATAATATATTCGGACGAAGAAGAGCGCTAGATTCGCTTTTTATTCTATCCGAATTATTTTTCCTTTTTTCCATAGAAAATTAATCAGATGATGTGGAATACTGGATTTATTCCAACATCTACCTGATTTTTTCATATAATATATTCACAAAAGAGTTTATTGGGCGAGGCCGAACGCTGGATTCGTTCGAACCTCTACCCAACCTCTTATTCCATTAAATTATCCAGAAATCGTTCTGGGATGAGAAGAAACACTGGATTTGTTTCTAATCTACCCCAGACGTTTTCACTGTATACATTTATTTCGGTCCTGATAAAAATAAATGTATTTTTATGTAAAAGGGATAAAAATAAGCCCGTTACAATATGTATGATTACAACAAACAGAAAGCTCAAGAGCTGCAATACGATGAAGAAGGAAATGTGCACCTCGGCAACAATGTTTATTGCAACCCCATCGCTTTTGCAGACAGTTTTAAAACAAAAAACCCTTCGAAATGCCTTGCCTTGTTGAGCGAAGGAGTCTACGGCTTAGAAGATCTCTCAAAAAGATGTGTTCGTATTCAGAAAAATACCAAGCATTTAAGGGTTTTGTCGCCTGTTAAACGAATGGTCATTGAAAGAAGGGTGTACGCTTTTATGAGAGCGAAGGATAAAACTATTTATCAAGTGGATGATTTCCTAGACAATTTAAACATAGAACATCGAAACGTAATAAATAATGCAGCGATTCGTTTAAAAAACAAAGAGCTGTATGAAAGGGAAGAGCAGCAAATCAATGAAAATGTTCAAAATCTTTAAGATGGTAATAACAGTCAAGAAGTATAAGAACTCTTCAATATTCAATCAATACAAAAAAATTAAAATTTATTTTTATACAAGATTTGAACAATGTTCCTTTTTTAGCAATTATTATTATTTATATATTATTTAAAGATTGATACTATTTACGTTGTCCAAAGACTGATGAATAAAAAGATACTTATAAATTAAAAAGTGCCATATTTATTCTTTATATATATATATATATATATATATATATATAGAGGGCTTTGCCCCCCTGCGCGCTTCGCGCGCCAACCCCCCATTTATAGTTTCACAAATTAACCGTATTAATATAAAGAAAAATTTATAAGAAAAATTATAAAAAATTATAAATAGTTATTACTTTTTTTTGTAGGTAAAAAATACAATTTCACAAGAAAAAAGGCCATAAAAAATTGTAATAAAAAGTATAAGAAATAATTAATTATAAAAAAAATAAAAAAATTATAAAAAATTAATAATAGTTATTACTTTTTTTAAGACTTAAAGATTTATGATTTCACAGAAAAGAAAAAAGTAATAAAAATTTGTAATAAAAAGTATAAGAAATAATTAATTATAAAAAAAATAAAAAAATTATAAAAAATTAATAATAGTTATTACTTTTTTTTATGAGTAAAAACTTTACGATTTCACAAAAAAGAAAAAAGTAAGAAAAATTTATAAAAAGTTATAAAAATTAATAATAGTTTATAAGTGTTACTACTTGTCTCAAATCTGGACATTATATATTATTAATAAAACTTATTAATTTTTATTAATTTTTTATAATTTTTTTATTTCCGCCTGGGGCCCTTTGGATTACGAAACGCTGGTGTAGAATACCAGCGAGCGATGAATTTTACCCTACAAGGATTGATCGGAAAAGGTGTTTTTGTTTATATGGACGATATTGTTATTTATGCAAAAACATTAGAAGAACATGAAGAATTGTTTAATGAAGTAATGGATAGACTACGCAAAGCTAATTGGAAATTGGAACCTGAAAAATGTAATATTTTGAGAAAGGAGGTGACATATTTATCGCATATTCTAAGTAAGGATGGAATCAGACCCGATCCTAATAAGGTTAGAGCAGTAAGAGAATTTCCTCGACCAAAAACTGAGAAAAATATACGACAATTTTTAGGTTTAGCTGGTTATTATCGTCGATTTATTAAAGATTTTGCTAAAATCGCAAAACCATTGACCAAACTTTTACAGAAAGATAATAAATTCGAATGGAATGAAAATACAGAAACAGCTTTTATAACCTTAAAAGATATTTTATGTTCTGTTCCATTATTAGCATTTCCTGATATGACTCAACCATTTATAATTACAACAGATGCATCAGGATATGCTATAGGTGGCATACTTTCTCAAGGAAAGCTTGGAAAGGATAGGCCAATAGCCTATACTTCCCGCGTTTTAAGAGGACCCGAGTTAAAATATGATACTTATGAAAAGGAAGCACTTGCAGTTATTCATGCAGTTAAGGAGTTCAGACCTTATGTTTTTGGAAGAAAAGTAACAATTGTAACTGACCATCAACCTTTAGTATGGTTTAAGACTGCTAATTTAAATACTCGCGTTCAAAAATGGAGGTTCAAACTTTCGGAGTATGATTATAATATAATTTATAAACCGGGTAAACAAAATCTTCACGCTGACGCATTGTCAAGAAATATACCAACGACAGAACAGATTAATGTTATAACTCGTAGACAAAAATTATTACAAGAGGCTGAAAATACCAAAAATGACCAAGAGAAAAATCAAATTAAAAGTAAAATAGAAGAAGTCAATTATGCAGAGAGTAGTGATAGTAATAGTGATGTAGAAGCAGAAATTAGTAAGCGGGATAGTCATAATAGAGTTAAAAAAAATGTTAAAAATAATATACGTAAATCAATTCATAGTTCTAGTAGTTCATTATCTTCGCCAGATGAAGATTTTAATCAAAATAAGCTAATAGCTTCAAAAGAAAATAATTTATCATCTTTTAATGAAACTTCATCTGATGAGGATATAATAGATAAAATTTTTAATAATAAAAATCAAATTGCAAATAACATAGTTGAGACCAAAGAATTATTACAATTCCGAAGTGATAATATAGTCTATTTTATAGATAGTAGTGGTAAGCCATGTGACGAAGGAGCTCAAGAGTTACTTTTAGCTAATAAAATACCAGAGAAACAAAATTTAGAAGTAGGTACTATTAATACTTATAAGCGTATAAATAATAAATATCTAATTGCGTTATGCATTCGTGGACCTACTCCTGAATCTCAAATTTATATTAAAAAACAAATTTATAATACACTATTAACGTTAAAGCAAATAATACAGGTAAAAAAAATTAATGAATTTAGTATAGCCAAAAGTAAATATATAGAAAATGTTAGTTGGTTAGAAGTTTTAGAATTAATTGAATCAGTGTTTAAAAATACTAATATTAAGGTTATAATTTGTAAAGGAATAATGAAAAAGAAAAAAAGAAGAAAAAAAGACTCGGATAACGAATAAGTTAGTTAATTATATTCTAATATAGGTTTTTTTTTTTTTTTTGTTTACAGATGCATTTTATATTTACCTTTCTTGTTTTTATACATTCTACATATGGGTTAATTGGATATGATTGCGGTTCGAGAAATCTTAACATAACCACACTTTCTTTAAGGGAAGTAGGCGAGTGTAATATACCGAATAATTCTATAAATGTTACTCAGCGATATATTCAATTATTACAAATAAATGAATATTCCGAAACTATGACAATACAATGTAAAGTAGAAATAAAACGTAATGTATATTATTGTGGTTTTAATTCATGGGTAAAAATTGTAGATATCGGAGAATATGTAAAAGATGTTAGTCGCGAAGCTTGTCGGGACATGCATATGTTTGGAATGTATAATGCTGGTAATGGAAATATAATACAAGGGTTAAAATCAAATGCTACTTTCACTAGACCTATGACATTTGCCGGTTATAGCGGTGAAAACGGTAAATGTGATGGAGTCGGTTATATGGATCCCTATGGCGAATGGGAAAATGTTATTGTAAAAGGTACGATTAAAATAACTTTAACTGAACAAAGTGCTAATGTTAAATTAGATTCAAATACTATTCATTTACGATCTGGAAGTGTATGTCGTATGTCTGATGGAAGTTCCATTGATTTCGAAGGGGGTAATACTTATTGGAATTCTGTTCCTTCTGACATATGTAATTTTCATAAATATGGTATTTTGTATGAGGGTTTAGCTAGTAAAATGATAAATGTAGATAGTGATAGTCAAATTATATATTCATTAGCATCTGAAGATATAACGTTTGCGCTTACAGCAAAAGGAAAGGAATTCGTTTGCGGTTATACTATTGTAAAGACAGAGCACCCCAAATTAGTAATTTTTGAGACAGATAAAGATAACAGTTTTGCAGAACATAAAAAAATATCAGTTTCTAATTTAGACATTTTCACTTATGTTAATTCTAAGTTTGTATATGTTGAACGACATATACGAACTCAAATGAAGCAATTATACATTGATGTTCTTACACAGAAGTGTGATTTAGAAAGACAAACTATTAAAAATTCACTTGCCTTCGCAACTCAAGCACCAGATGAATTTGCATATAATTTAATGAAAGGACTCGGATATTTAGCTGTCCTAGGCGGAGAAGTTGTACATATTGTTAAATGTGTACCTGTAGAAGTTAAAATGTTTCATGGGAAACAATGCTACGCTGAACTTGAGGTATCAAGGAATAATAAAACTTATTTTCTTACTCCAAGAACGAGAATATTAAAAACAACGGGTACTCAAATGCCTTGTAATCCAGTCTTACCATCACTCTATTATGTAGATAATGAATGGTATAAAATTTTACCTAGACCAACAGAAGCTAAGGAACCTGCAATTATTAAACCAACTACGAGAGCAACTTGGAATTATACAAATCCAGTTAACTTAGCCAAATCAGGAGTTTATACTGATGTTGAGTTAAGCCATATTAATGAAAGAATAATGTTCCCAATAGAAAGAGCAGCATTATTAAACGACATAGCAAGAGAATTACGTGGACATCCCATCATGGATGAAAATGGTGTAATTGTAAAATTGTTGAATGATGGAGCCGTAAAAAAAATTATTGATAACACCTGGGATCGGATGTGGACTAAATTCTTAACATTTGGAACTGCTAGTGCAGGGATCATTGCTATATTTATGATCTTTCAAGTTATTAAAATAATAATAGACATATTAATTCAGGGCTATGCCTTACATGCAGTGTATGGATGGTCACTTCATCTGTTAGGAGCAATTTGGAGCTCAGTTACACATCTATTAATATACTTAGGGAGAAGACCACCACAAGAAGAAACCAATGTCGAACTGGGTAGAGAACTTTTAACTCAACCAACGAATATTAATGTACCACAGTCGTCTAATGCAGTTAATGAAGAAAATAAACCTACTGAAGTTGCAAAGCAAAAACCTTTCTTTCAATTGTAAACGAATCTGTTTGAGTTGTGATTAATAATTATTATTTCATTATTTTATTTTTTTGTAATTTTTTTTTTCTCTTAAAATTTATTATTATAATTGTAAACTCAGAGATCGATTAATAGTTATCTTTTTGGATAACTACTAACCGTTTTAGTATGGGGGTGTGACGTCTCCGTCAAGTTTTATAGAAAATAATAAGAAGAAAACTTAGAATATATGTAGAATATATATATATAGGAAAAATTAAAGAATTTTATGAGCGGCTTCGATGCGTACCGAGTGAGAGACTTCTCTCGCTTTACAACTCGACCCTAGTCAAGTGAATTGTAACCAGATGTGGCGCTTGACCTGCGTTCGATGCATCTTCTATGCGTTTTTAAGCTATGTTAAGAAGTCTTACCAAAAAAATATTATTTTAAATATTATTTCCATTTCTTTTATATTATAATATTCTGTTATTATAAAAATAGTGTTAATTATATATTTTTATATAATACCCTATATTTTCTTTTATTCTCTTTTATAATAATAATAATTTTACTATTTTAATTAATAATTAAAATTCTATAAATATAATTTTTTTTTTAATACTTTAAAATGATTATTAGATTCAACCATAATTCAACAATAAATAATAGTTAAATGAATATCTGTATATTTTATAATATAACTTTTTATTAAATTAACATACAGTTTTCATTCAAATTTGTAAATGTATAACTTTTTATACAGAATTTAATTATTATATCTAATTTTGAAAATATCTATCATTTATTGTTTAATTAAGAAATATTATAAAATTAAGAAAAAGCGAGCGTGCGAGAGAGAAGGAAATATTGTCCCTCTCTACTTTACTTTAAGGGCTCCGAAAATTTTCTCCTACTCTGTTTTTTATCTTTCTCTTACGTAACGAGCATATATGTAGGAAGGCGTGTGTGGGCGTTAACTTGGTCTACAATTGGTGCAGCTTTTCTCCCGTTTAAGAAAATTCGAGCAAGGAAAATTCAAGGATCATCCTCATTCGTCGAAATTGAAGCTCTTTGTCTTACACATTGGTTCAAATGAGCTCGTCACCGTATAAAAAGGCCAGCACCAAGGCCCGCGTAAAAAAATTAAAGTTCATATGAACTTTATATAAACTTTAGGTTTGGCTAAACTTGATATGGGGTTGTCCAACGAGACTGAGCCGAACTTGTGCAATTGACTGTTCAAGTTTGGCGAAAGTATATCAAATGTTCATCTGAAATTCATATAAAGTTTTTATAAAGTTTTTTTACAATTAATGACAAATAAAATATAGTTTATACCAAGTTTAGCTGAACTCAATATCAACGTGATAGCAAGTTCAGGTTTATAAAGTCATATATAATGTTGATATCAACATACCCAAAGAAAATTTTTAAAAATCTGCTTTAACTGACATCAGTAAGAATACATCGGTTAAAAAAATGGAGATATATTCCAAAAAATTCGAATCCGTCACTGAAAAGTGTTGTCCATTTTCTTAGTTTTGAAGACATAACCTGAAAGAAGAAATTTAAAAAACCACAAAGTATCTATTTTTACATATTAATATATTAATTAAAACATAATTAAAAACATAAAATTTTTAATTTAAATAGAGAAAACTTATCTGATCCCAAATGAGTCTTCTTGTGTCGTATTTTTCATGTTGACATCATCATCCAGATTACGCCTTACGTACACCGATCGCGCAACGTTGCTCTTTTAACACGTTTACACACTAAACGGCGACTCACGATTATTACAATTGCAGTTATCAAACTGTCTGATTTGCACAAAATAACCTGGTCTGCTGGTCCTTCTCGCGCCGCATTCGCAAGGGTACTGACGTATTGGTTAGATATCGATAAATTAGCCGACAAAAAAAAACAAAACAATGTTGTGTTAGCAGCTAACCCTAGCGTCAGTTCACTCGCGAGAGCAGCGCGAAAAGGATTAGTGGACCAGGCTGTTTTTTGCAAATTTGAAAGTTTGATAAATTGCATTCTTTGTGCAATTGTAATCATCATGAGTCGCCGTTTAGTGTGTAAACGTGTTAAAAGAGCATCGTTGCGCGATCGGTGTACGTAAGGCGTAAAACAGACAACGATGTCAGCATGAAAAATACGACACAAGAAGGCTCATTTGGGATCGCTGGATCAGATAAGTTTTCTCTATTTAAATTAAAAATTTTATGTTTTTAATTATGTTTTAATTAATATATTAATATGTAAAAATAGATACTTTGTGGTTTTTTAAATTTCTTCTTTCAGGTTATGTCTTCAAAACTAAGAAAATGGACAACACTTTTCAGTGACGGATTCGAATTTTTTGGAATATATCTCCATTTTTTTAACCGATGTATTCTTACTGATGTCAGTTAAAGCAGATTTTTAAAAATTTTCTTTGGGTATGTTGATATCAACATTATATATGACTTTATAAACCTGAACTTGCTATCACGTTGATATTGAGTTCAGCTAAACTTGGTATAAACTATATTTTATTTGTCATTAATTGTAAAAAAACTTTATAAAAACTTTATATGAATTTCAGATGAACATTTGATATACTTTCGCCAAACTTGAACAGTCAATTGCACAAGTTCGGCTCAGTCTCGTTGGACAACCCCATATCAAGTTTAGCCAAACCTAAAGTTTATATAAAGTTCATATGAACTTTAATTTTTTTACGCGGGGGACCACAGCATCATTCATTGATCACTCCTCGAGTGGAGAAATTTATGGTTGATCTAGTCCACAGGCGGACTAGAGGCAACTTGGTGTTTCACACTCAATTTTTCTATTTTCAATTCTTAATTTTTCATTTATATTCAATTTCAAACTATATTGTAAAATATTGTATTAAAATTAAAATCCAAGTATTAAAGAGGAAAAACATAATAAAAAAAAAAGTAATTCAAATTTTATTATTTCAACCTATTTAGAATTAAATAATAATCAAAGAGAGTAAGTTGACGAAGAGAACTTTGGGTTCACTTGGAAACAAGGAGAACTTTGTGGTTCATTTAGCAAGTTTTTCTTGTATCAAACAGAGTAAGTTGTCGAAGAGAACTTTGGGTTCACTTGGAAACAAGGAGAACTTTGTGGTTCATTCGACGAATTTTATTATTAGTTTTTTTGTTTACATATAAGATAGACAGCATTTTAAAATAAGGATAAAATCAATAAAAATCGGATTTAAGAAAGGAATAAAAATCAAATTAATTAATTTTGGTAGATAAATCAATTTTTAAAGTTTAAGCACGGTAGCTCTTTATATTTTTGAGTTGTACGTTTTCTAGATGCTTCAACCCTGCTATTATACGAAAGTATAGGCTAAAACGAAGCGCGCCGCGTTGTATGTAGCGAACCGAAGAAAAAGAGACATTTTTTTTTTTATGACTCTATATAACGGTCAACTCTTTGCCGAATTTTCACTTTCTCGTTCCTTCAGAACGCTCAAACAACAGTCACAATAATTTATTATTTCTAATAAGAAACATTTTGTAAATAAATATCCTTATTTCCTTTCTTAGAAGTTAATAAATAATTCTTTATTCAATTATTTTGTATGATTTTGGATGAAAAATATTACAATGTTATTATGAATAAAATTATAAAAAAAATGTAAATAAAAACATAACATCAATGAAGGTAGAATATAATTTTAACATTTTGAAAAAAAATTTTTTATTATTTTATTATATACAACAGTTACATGGTCAAACGAAATGAATTATTAATAAAATTCCTATTAAATCGTAATTGTCCTGAATGAAATAAAAATTAATTTAAATTAATTGGATATAGAAATTTTAATTGTAAATATCAAAAATCAATCGTATAAAAATATATACTTGATCATTATAAAAATGTATAAATTATTGATCATTATTGATCAATTAAACACATTATTTTTGTGCACTGTGCAACAATAATGGCTAAATATATTTTAATTTTTGATTATAATATTTTTGTATATTGTACAAAAATAATGTGTTTAATTATTGGATGCACATTCTATCATATACTTAATATATTGGTGTTTTGCAACGATAATTAAATAATATTAACAATTTTAAATTTTTACAATTTTTTTAATTACGAGAATGTCTTAGGTTTCTGGTACTACTACTACTACTGCTATTATGATTATTGGTATTTACAGATTCTCTTCTACTTATTTCACTGATGTCCAAATTATCATTTGTAGTTGGTTGAAATAATTTATTAGTTTGCACATGAAGTGGTGTACTTGTTGTGATAGGTTGCTTGATTCTTTTGTTAATTATACTATGTGGTCTTTTAATGGTATTTATTTTTGTTATTGATTTCCTTTTCATGTCAATAGTCTTATTTAAATTAACTAGCTTGCTAGCTAATTGCTGTTTTTGCGGTTTTCCTTTTGAATTAACTTTATTAATTTTATCTGTTTTATCCATTTCACTATTTGATTCTCCTTTGGATGTGTTGACTTGCTTTAATTGTTCTGCCCTTTTTTTATTCACATTAATAGCAGCGCTTATTGTACTATTATCACCAGTAACCTTTTTTTCATTTGCATTCTTCTCTAATGTAAAGTTTAGTTTTGTTTGTCTCATTGTATCTTGAAGTTTTTTTTTCTTTTTCTTGTTAGTTTTCTGTGTTTTTTTAACATTCATATTTGTTTGAGAATTTCCTTGACTATACTGTTCAGTCGAGCCATCATTTTTACCTTGACTTTTTGTTAGTTTGTAATTTATTAACAGTTGGTGTTTTAATTTTAGTATATGAAAGCTTCGTCACCGAATCGTCACCGAAATCCTAAAAGAGAAGTAAATGAATAATTTTTTTTCAGTTTTAAAGTCTTTAGTTTAAAAATACTTACACTTAAATTTAATATTGTATCATATTTTTCCAACTTCCATTCCATAGGTGCATTATCTTGTTCAATTATTTGAATAAATGCTTCTTTTAGTGTTAAAGTTTTAAAACATTCGAAAAAAGATTCTAAATGCTGCTTCATCTTAGTATTGTCAATATCATCAAAGCTATTTAAGTCAAATTTTACTTTAATAGGATTTTCTTTTGTTAAGTCATAAAATACATAAACAATTATGTTAAAGTAGATATTAGTTTCAAAATCTTTGCATTTCAGAAACGTTATAAAACAATAGTATAAGAATAATGCACATCCACAGAACAATTACAAACATTTTCCAAAATTAGATTTCAAATCATCATATTGTTATTTTTGTTTGTGATACGTGTCTAAGTGTAACTTAAGATTTCTTACAAATATTATTGGAGTATTTACAATATTATCCAAAAAGGTGTTTCTTTAACTACTTGATGCAAATCTATGGCCAATGGAATATCCAAAACTCCAAATGTTCCCTTATTATTTTCATTAAAAATTTGAACAGTATATGTTTTTACATGTTCGTCATCATCATATATTGCAAACTGAAAAATACATTCATCCTTATTAAACTTAATGTAATGAATTCCATTATTATGTTTCTTAACATCTGAGTTTTGTTCGCTAATTTTTATTTGTTCCATTTGTTCATTGTAATTAAGTTCCATTTCATTAAATATTCTATCTCTCTTCGGACTTTTTCCTTTTTATCGTTTATTTACTCATCTTATTAGTGAGATGCTATTTTTCTTTACACAGAAATACTTGTTTTTTAAACAATGCAATGAATTCCATTATTACGTTTCTTAACATCTGAGTTTTGTTTGCTAGTTTTTATTTGTTCCATTTGTTCATTGTAATTAAGTTCCATTTCATTAAATATTCTATATTTCTATCTCTCTTCAGACTTTTTCCTTTTTATCGTTTATTTACTCATCTTATTAGTGAGATGCTATTTTTCTTTACACAGAAATACTTGTTTTATCTGTAACACTTTTTGCACGCTGTAATATACACGCGGGTTGACGTTTGACTTGATTATCTCTCACTTCACTCTATCTCTCTTTCTCTCCCGTGTAAGTAAATTGTGATCCCCTGCACCTATGTGTTACGTGACATTTTTGATGAAGATACGGGAATGTCATATTATATATATATATCCAAAGGACCCCTGACTAATTTTAGAATTTGAAAATTTTTAAAATAACAGTTAAATTTAAGGGTTAAATTAGCTGTCTATCGCACCTTTTGATATAATATAATATATATATATATACGTGACAACAGTATTGAAAAAGAGTAGCAGCAGCTCCCTCTCAAGGAATTTTTCAGAGTCTGACTGGCGGTTTTTACCTCTGTCCGCACTCTCTCACGGGCTGGAAAGCAAATAGACATATATATATGAGGGAGACGAAAAAAAGGGAAGAGGAAAAAATTTCGTAAAGGAAATCAACAAGCAATTTCTTTGTCATGATTTTTCTTCAATATCCGTCAATGAATTTACATAGAATTGGATGTAAAATGAAGATAAATAAATAGAGAATACGAGGTTTGATCTATTACATATTGAATATAATGTAATAGTAAGAAAAAAGACATCAAAAATCTGAGGGGTTAAATTAGCTGTCTATAATGGCTCTCGCGCTATACTTGCGTCAGGCGCTATCGCGCCTTTTGATTTTAGGATATGTGTGGAAAGGTAAAGAGGGGACCTAAAAAAATTGACTTAATAAATTCTTTTATTTAAATATATTCATTTTTTAGTTTAATAATAAAATAAGAGAAATTATAGATTCAAAATTTAGTGTCTAACTCAAAGAAATATTTAGTTTCTGTTAAATAAGAATCGAAAATGAATTGTCATTGAATCAATTAATTAAGGAGGTATTACACCTAGAATTGTTAAAATGAAATTTGACTTCAAAAATCGTTATAAATAAATATTTTTTTGTTATTGAAGTTATATTTACATACAACTATAAAACTTGAAAGATTTTCACCGAATTAAATACAACTATCATATTAGCATAATCCTCCGAATACTGGAAAAATGCATTTTGATCTTTGCCGTAAGATACACATTCATTTTACCAATTTAAGGTGTAATACCCCCTCCCGTTAACGTTCACGGGACGAAATTTTCAAGTTCAAATTCGAATTGATACGAAGCTATGAATTCAACAAAAAAAAAATATAACCACTGTACCCTATGTTTTCGAGGGTGCTCTTTTGAATGGTGAGGGTTGAAATTAAAAAAATTAATTTCTAACCTCAATAAAATCCAAAATAAAGAAAAAATACGTCATTTTTCGATTAATCTTTTTTCTAAATGATTTTTTGTACACTATAAATTTTGTATCTGTAACTGGTCTAGCTGGTGTCCACGACGTCTGAGCTAAAAGTTTATATGGTTCTAAGTGTTTAAATAATTTTTTAACTACTCGAAATGACGTCGAAATGGAATTTTTTCTCGCGTACTATTGACTTTAGCGAAAAATTTGTAACAACCAAAATGTCTTAGAATTAGCCAAGGATCACTCTCAAAATTTTATGAGAATTGTATTTTTAATTTTTTTAAATTTCTAATTTGTAATATTTCAAAAATTCAAAAAACCCTTTAGAAAATTCTGAAAAAATTTGGGATGTTCCTTGATAATGTTAAGACATTCTTGTTCTTACAAATTTTTTGCTAAAGTCAATAGTACTCAAGAAAAAAAATTCATCAATTTCAAAATAAAATTTTAAGTTCCAAACGCCATTTTGATTAGTTAAAAAATTATTTAAACACTTAGAACTATATAAATTTTTACCTCGGACATCATCGACGTTAGCTATCCAGTTATGAACCGATAAAAAATGTATAGTGTACAAAGAATCATTTAGAAAAAAAAATTTAATCGAAAAGTTACGTTTTTTTTCTGTATTTAAGATTGTTTTTGAGATTAGAAATTCTTTTTTAGAAATTCAATTTAAAAAAATAATTACTAAATTGTTGTTATTGTTGTTCTTGTTGAATAAATTGGCCTTTTTCAGGTGATTTGGGTGAAAAATTTTATATGCACTTCGGGAGTAAAAAGTAGTTATTCCTTTGGATGAATTACACCTCACTAAAGCTCGGGCAGTAACTTTCATCCCGGGAATAAACGCCTACTTTACTCTCTTGGGTCGTAAATAACTATTCATTTTTAGTTAAATAATAAAATAATATAATAAGGTTTTTTTATAATTTAACTAAATGAGCTTTTGTTAATTTTTATAAAAATGTAATTGTTAAGTCAATCATTAATTGAACTTTCTTTAATTTGCAAATATTTATATAAGGGAAAATTGCTTTCTCACATATTCAACACTATACGCGTAAATTGCGAATTCGCAAACTCAAATCGATGCGTAAATAGTAGTTTTCGATTCTAGTATGAAAGTGTTAATTCTGAGAAACCAACTATATACAATATATTGTTTTTCTTTGTTGATTCGATAATGCAAAAGGATTAGTTAAATTTGTTTAATTTTTTAAACGCTTGAAAGAACGAAGTTAATTTCGTATATACAAAAGTCGAAATTAAATTGTAAACGTTAATAGTTATAACTTAACGTAAGCCTTAAAAGCGTCGGGAGCCGAGGGGTCGTTAGCGTCCGAGGAAATATTGTTAGTTTATGAATTATATTTGACTCAAGTGGATTAGAATCATATTTAATATAGTTACTCTTAAAATTTTAGCCTATTTGATGAAAAAGTTCCTGACATTCTGCGATGGCTGAATCGTAAAAAAAATCATAGTACGCAAAGTTATAATTTTTTTTTAATTTTTTATTCAAGGCTTGTGCCCCTTAGCACTTCCGACCGTATACCCTTTCCATTGGGTTTTTACGGTGTTCACCCACCACCTATGTGTTTTAACCCCCCCAAATTTTTTCCCCATTCCTAATTGTCTTTCTTTCCGAGAAGCTTTCGGACTACCGCGTTCCAATGTATAAAATTTATCTAATAAATAACTTTAATTATTACTCCCAGCTTTTGTCTGTTTCTTTAAATTTTAATTAAATATTTTTTTTTTATATTACAAATCTCCATATATGAAGCTTTTGATGCAATTGAAAGGACTGAAATCAAACTGGAATCGACAAGTGTTTTGAATCTAACTCCCATATTTTCTCTACTTATTTATATTTTATTACACCTTTTTTATATATTCCATAATAGTTTTCTGCAATTGAAAATATTGAAATCAAAAACACCTTCCAAGAAGGTGTCAAAACCCGCAAGTATTTTGTGTTGACACCTTTTTTATGTGTAACTTATATTTAACATTATGTATATATATATACAGTTTCTGCAATTGAAAGTACTGAAATCAAAGCGGTATAATCGACAAGTATTTTGTATATATTACCGTAAATTTGCGATTAATTAAACATTTACATATATTTCTTAAACTCCAGAAAAAGTTCTGCAATAGAAAGTACTGAAATCAAAGCGGAATCAACAAGTATTTATTTTTAAAAATACAAATATCTATTAAATTGAAAACAAACATTTTTTCAGAAAAGCATCCTACAAATTTACATTTCAATTCTAGTCCTGACATGTCCTACAAGCAACAAATAAATAATTTTTTAATAATTTTATTAATTTCTGCAAAACTGATAAAAAATAAATTTCTGACTTTTTTATTCTCTTTAAATACACAATGTCTATCCTTCCCGTGTCTTACAGCAATAGATAAACAATTTTATATAATAATAATAATAATATTCATTTGTGCAAAATTAATTTCTGCAAAACTAATAAACAAGTAATTTCTCTCTTTTTTATTCTCTTTAAATAAAATAATTCTTGCACCACCGTTGGTTAAGTATTTCAAAATTTTTTTATGATTTACTAATAAGGTAAATGTACCAATTACTGAACACCTAAGGATATTAGACATTATGTTTAATGTATAGTTTGTTGAAAAATATACACAAAATTAAAAACTATTAGTTCTAATAAAAAGTATTTGCTTTATAGCGTGTGTTGCATTAATCGCACTAATCTTCATGTTTAATTTTCATAATATAAATGAAAATACAATTGATGTCATTGAACCAATATCTGGACTAACAAAACGTGATTGTACCTTTGTCCGAATGCATACGTCCCAATAACTGTACGTAACTTTACCATGCTGTAAATGATAATTTAAAAAGCAACTGCACCATAATAAATAATTAATAAATACGTAAAATCTGTGCAGAGAATATAATTATTTATTAATTAATGTATAAAGTTTTTTACGAGGCAAAGTATATAAAGTAAAGTAAAGGTTAAATAAGAATTAAATACGTTTATTACAGAATTTTAACAAATTTAACAATGTATGAATGTTTCTGATTAATATTTACACACTTATATTAATATTAAATGAAAAAACTGAAACAGTTATTTTAATATGCAGTATTTAATTATAAAATTTGTAGGTTAACTTTGTCTTATTCTAAATTTACTAATTTTTCTTACGTACAATGTATTAAATTAATATGAAAAACAACTACATACATTATAGTATAAATAAATATAACTGTAAAATAGTTAATACTTACTCAATTCTTTAATGAATAAATAATAATTTAGAACAAAAGTCGAGATCATGAGAAATTATTACACTGGTCAGTTACTAGGACAAACCTCGATAGAACGTAACAAATAATATAAACTATATTTTTAATAAAAAAAAGTATAAAGCAACAAAAACATATCGTTTAATATTGATTATAGTACATTAAAAATTATGTTTATGCATTTTTTAGATGTTATAACTAATAAATATATCCCAAATCGCTTTAAGCGTGCACGCGAATTTCTTAGCAAATCGTTCAGAAAATCCGTTATTTTAGTATTGTGAACATCATTAGTCAAATATTGATTTTTTATATAAATTAAAACAAAACCGACATAAAACTTTTTTTCGCTTAAGCTAACGAATGTTCAAAGTATTTAAATATATTAAATACGTTTATATGTCTGCTCTCATAATTTTGCAAAACGTAATTTTCCATTCGTGTCCAGCATCTGGGACTTGTCCAGTCATTGGTACTTTTACCTTATCCTCTTGTATACTGATGATAGTTTAAAAAAAGTTGAAATAAAGCAATCTAATGTTTAAAACCTAATATTTCTAAATTGGAATTGAACGTGTCTATTCTTTTTCTAATCATAAATAATTGTCAATTGCGGGTGCTTTGTTTAACTGCTGAAGTCAAATAAAAATTAATCGCTGATACGATATATACAGGTCTCATGAGAAACATTAAGTCATATATATACTTAATCTTACCTTAAAATATTTATAAGCCCTTGATAGAAACATGCATATGCAGTGTGTTATGCAGTTAGAATTAGACTTAACATACAAGAGAAAGAAAGCAATTCAACGAGTGGTGCAAGTATTATTTTATTTAAAGAGAATAAAAAAGAGAGAAATTACTTTTTTATTAGTTTTGCAGAAATTAATTTTGCACAAATGAATATTATTATTATTATTATATAAAATTGTTTATCTATTGCTGTAAGACACGGGAAGGATAGACATTGTGTATTTAAAGAGAATAAAAAAGTCAGAAATTTATTTTTTATCAGTTTTGCAGAAATTAATAAAATTATTAAAAAATTATTTATTTATTGCTTGTAGGACATGTCAGGACTAGAATTGAAATGTAAATTTGTAGGATGCTTTTCTGAAAAAATGTTTGTTTTCAATTTGATAGATATTTGTATTTTTAAAAATAAATACTTGTTGATTCCGCTTTGATTTCAGTACTTTCTATTGCAGAACTTTTTCTGGAGTTTAAGAAATATATGTAAATGTTTAATTAATCGCAAATTTACGGTAATATATACAAAATACTTGTCGATTATACCGCTTTGATTTCAGTACTTTCAATTGCAGAAACTGTATATATATATACATAATGTTAAATATAAGTTACACATAAAAAAGGTGTCAACACAAAATACTTGCGGGTTTTGACACCTTCTTGGAAGGTGTTTTTGATTTCAATATTTTCAATTGCAGAAAACTATTATGGAATATATAAAAAAGGTGTAATAAAATATAAATAAGTAGAGAAAATATGGGAGTTAGATTCAAAACACTTGTCGATTCCAGTTTGATTTCAGTCCTTTCAATTGCATCAAAAGCTTCATATATGGAGATTTGTAATATAAAAAAAAATATTTAATTAAAATTTAAAGAAACAGACAAAAGCTGGGAGTAATAATTAAAGTTATTTATTAGATAAATTTTATTTATAAAAAAAAATTATTTTTAGCAAAAATGTGAAATATTGAAAAAAAATTTAAAAACCGTGATTGGAAAATACTCATACTTATGCGGATTTATGCCGTCTTGAAGGTTTTAAAAAAATGGACTAAGTAATTCTTTAATTTAACTACCGGATAATTATTTTGAAAATATGTTTGGAATCCACCCATACGTGCGATTTACAAAAATTATAAATTAAACACTTTCTAAAAATAATATGTACAGATTTTTAGCTCTTTTTGGCCATTGTTACAAAATACTTGTCGATTATACCGCTTTGATTTAAGTACTTTTAATTGCAGAAACTTTATATATATAAAATGTTAAATATAAGTTACATATAAAATAGGTGTTAACACAAAATACTTGCGGGTTTTGACACCTTCTTGGAAGGTGTTTTTGATAAGTAATTTGTATTCAAATGGCAATTGCATGAATGTACAACAAAATAAAAACAATTAAAAATGGTAATTTTTTGTCGAAAATGAAAACAAAATTTGTGGCCTCCAATGACCTCCTCCCCCCATTCAGTTCCCAGACTATTTGTATGTAGCACAATTCCCATTGATTTTTTTGTTATACATGTTAAATCCAAAAAGAACGTTTGCAAATTTATTTTAAAGTTCATTGTGTTAAAATGCTGTATTTCACTCAAGTATAGCTCTCTAATTTTTACTTTTCATAAAAGTCCACATTATTACTTTATTAATTTGTGTAATTTGATAAGCATTACTTTTTCTATTTATTTATCTGCAATGTGCAATAAATTTTACTCTAATACATTCATGCATATTTAAAAAATCTAAATTTTTAATTGTTTATAAATATTGTCAACTTTTATAATACCTTTATTCTGCAAATTCCATAAAGTTTTCAAAAAAATATTATGAGACATCATTAAGTATGTCAAAATTAGAATTAATAAGATTATACATTATAAAGTTACAAGTGTGCTTCATACGAGTCTTGTTTGTCAATTACTTTTAAGTATTTTGTTCATTATTTATAATTCATTATTATTAAATATATTTTTTAAAATACACTAATTAATTGGTAAAATCATGTAGATTGTTTATAAATACTTACTTAAGTGAAATAATAAATTTCTATTTATTTATCTGCAATGTACAATAAATTTTACTCTAATACATTCATGCATATTTAAGAAATCTAAATATTTAATCATTTATATAAATTGTCAACTTTTATACGTATAATACCTTTATTCTGCAAATTACATAAAGTTTTGAAAAAAATATTATGAGACATCATTAAGTATGTCAAAATTACAATTAACAAGATTATACATTATAAAGTTACAACTGTACTTTATACGAGTCTTGTTTGTCAGTTACTTTTAAGTATTTTGTTCATTATTTATAATTCATTATTAATAAATATATCTTTAAAGCACATGAATTAATTGGTAAAAGTATGTAGAATCTTTATAAATACATAGTGAAGTGGTATAATAATTATTTTACAGAACTACTAATAAAAACTTGTATTTAAAAAAATAGCGCAAGGCAGTATACTGGGTTCTCTATGTTAGGAACTGTATTAGATTAAAATAATAATTTATATTGTTTCATTGGTGATATAGCATATAATATTTACAAGGTAAAATGTTCCTCACAGCAAATTTGCTTTAATTTTACTTTATACTAATAATTTTTCACTTCAGAGACGTTATTTGCTTAAAATTAATATACTTTAAAAATAACCCTTTCTTATTCAATGAATTTAATATGATACACTTATAGTTTTAATTAAGCTAAATTTATTTGTAACAAATTAAATTCTATATTATTGGGTTACTATAATAATTAATGACAACAGAATATTATAATTTTAGTACAACACAAGAAATTCTATTTAATTACTTAACTATATATGTTACTTAGTGTCACTATCAAACATTTTATATAGGCATGTGAAAGTTACAAAATTATTAAATGCCTTTTACACTTACCAAACAACTGACACATTGATTTTACTTAAATATTAAAAAAGGTATTCAATAAATATACGTAAAGAGAACAATAACTTATCAACATTCTTTTAAATTATTTAAGTCAGTACATATAATACTATTATAAGCAATCATTTCACTTAACGTTGGAAAGAATATCATACTACCCCAATGGAAATGATAAACGTACGAAAATGTACGAAAACGTACCAAAATGTACGAAAATGTACGAAAATGTACATAAATGTTGAAATTCGGACAATTCGTACATTTTTTTACAGTTTCGTACGTTTCTGTACGTTTTACTACGTTTTCGTACATTTAATAAATAACTGTCTTATCGAACACATGCGGCTAGTTTTGTTAAATGTAGATAATCGTATGGAAAAGTAAATAAATGTAGTTAATCGTACGGAAAAGTTAATAAATGTAAAAAAGTGTACCTTTTTGTACATACATTTATTTTACACGTTTTCGCACGTTTTGGTACGTTTTCGTACATTTTAGTACATTTTAGTACATTTTAGTACGTTTTAGTACATTTTTGTACATTTTCCTATGTTTCCTTACATTTTTGTACATTTTCCTATGTTTCCTTACATTTTCGTACATTATCCTACATTTGCTTACATTTAATAAATTTCCATAATATATCTAATTTAAATTAAATATATTATAGAAATTTATTAAATGTAAGAAAATGTAGGATAATGTACGAAAACGTAAGCAAACATAGGAAAAGGTACAAAAATGTACTAAAATGTACGAATACGTACCAAAACGTACCAAAACGTACCAAAACGTACCAAAACGTACAAAAACGTATCAAAACACACGAAAATGTACAAAACAGTACAAAAATGTACAGAAATGTACGAAAATGTACATAAATGTTGAAATTCGGACAATTCGTACATTTTTTTACAGTTTCGTACGTTTCTGTACGTTTTACTACGTTTTCGTACATTTAATAAATAACTGTCTTATCGAACACATGCGGCTAGTTTTGTTAAATGTAGATAATCGTATGGAAAAGTAAATAAATGTAGTTAATCGTACGGAAAAGTTAATAAATGTAAAAAAGTGTACCTTTTTGTACATACATTTATTTTACACGTTTTCGCACGTTTTGGTACGTTTTCGTACATTTTAGTACATTTTAGTACATTTTAGTACGTTTTAGTACATTTTTGTACATTTTCCTATGTTTCCTTACATTTTTGTACATTTTCCTATGTTTCCTTACATTTTCGTACATTATCCTACATTTGCTTACATTTAATAAATTTCCATAATATATCTAATTTAAATTAAATATATTATAGAAATTTATTAAATGTAAGAAAATGTAGGATAATGTACGAAAACGTAAGCAAACATAGGAAAAGGTACAAAAATGTACTAAAATGTACGAATACGTACCAAAACGTACCAAAACGTACCAAAACGTACCAAAACGTACAAAAACGTATCAAAACACACGAAAATGTACAAAACAGTACAAAAATGTACAGAAATGTACGAAACCGTACAATGTGTCCGAATTTCAACATTTATGTACAGTTTCGTACATTTTTGTACATTTCTGTACGGTTTTGTACATTTTCGTACGTTTTGGTACGTTTCTGTACATTTAATATATATAGTCCATATAATTATTAAATATTATGTACTTGGCAAAGTATCGAACACATATATTGGTTTTATATAGAAAATAAAATGATTATTCAGTAATTTTAATTAGGATAGAGAACGATCAAGCATCCACTTAATTAAAATCTATTGTTTTTTAAATTATTTTGGTCAATGTGGAAAACATTGAGATATCATGAGGGATTCATTATAAAAATACAAGCATAAGTCCCTTCAAATAATATAAACTTAAAGCAAACACATCAAATTATACAAATAAAATGAATTAATAATATAATAAATATAATTAAAATAATGTAATAATATAAATTTATTTTTTGTGCAATTCTTATTAATATAATATTTTAAGATTAAAAAAAGTTATACCATCGCTTGCATGGAAATGAAAACATTGTTTTGATGGTTAGAATTTTATCAATGTTTATCTTTCTCTCTCTCTCTCTCTCTCTCTCTCTCTCTCTCTCTCTCTCTCACTCTTTCTCTCGTCGAGATGTCAAAGGTCGACATACTAGTATAGGATATGGGCGAATATGAAATCTTCACCTTGCAATAGTATCTGCATTGCACACTACAATAAAAAATACCGAAACGGAATAATGTGAGGTATTGGAAATAATTACGTAAATTAATAATTTTAATTCATAACTTTTCACACAAAATCAGCCAGATGATTCAACTGTGACAAAAGTATTCACCTGAAACTAGCTCCCTCTCGTGGCCACGTTTGAACTTCTTCTATAAGTTTTTACTTCTGTACGCGCTCTCTCACGGGCTGGAAAGCATTGTTTCTCTTTCTATCTCATGCCTTTCCTATACTATCTCTATCTCATTTTGTTTGAAGTTGACTATATATATCAAAAGGGAGAAGACGAAAATTGAGGAAAGGAAATCAGCAAGCAATATCTTTGGCATTGATTTTCTTGATTGTGCGTAAATGAATTCGTGTAAAACTTGTTGTACAGTAAAGATTAATAAATAAGGAACGTAATGCGTGGTCAATAGCACACATACATAATGTAATAATGCAGCGGTTAGAAAAGTAAAAATCTGGGGGGCTAGTTAGCTGTATATAATGGCTCTCGCGCCTATACTTGCGTCAGGCGCTATCGCGCCTTTTGATATATCACATATATTCATTCGAGAAGTTTCGATGCAAAAGTGTCAACTGCGCATTGATTTCGAGAATATTCGGTATGGAAAGAGAGAATATAGGGCTAATTAGTCTGCGTAAAAACCCAAATATCCAGACGAAGTATGTATGTATTGGCTGGTGTACTTGACCATGCTTGCCTAGCGTGGGTCATAAAAATGCAATTATGTAAAATTTACTTCGCTTCTTCTCGAATGTTCTTAAGCCTAAACGCATGAATTTTGTCACGTACGCATTTTACTCGTGCAAAACTACTATTTTCTATTCTAATAATATAAAAATTTCAACGGACGTTACAACTCATATTTTTAATCTTTGTCTTGAGAAATCGGTATGGCCTCTGGCCTTAAAAACTGCAGAAGTAGTGCCAATATTTAAATCTGGTAAGAAAACGGAATTATCAAATTATAGACCGATATCATTAATATCTAATCTAGCAAAAATCTTAGAGAAAATTGTATATGTGAGATTACAATCGTTCTTTGATAAGAATAAACTATTAGCCCATAATCAATTTGGATTTATAAAAAACAAAGGCACAAAAGATGCGCTTAGTTACATAACTAATTTATTGTACAGTAATTTAGATAAAAGTAAACCAGCAGCCATTACCTTCCTCGATCTAGTCAAAGCTTTTGACACTGTCAATCACTCAATCCTATTAAACAAATTATATAACTATGGTATACGTGGTAAGGCGCATACACTTGTAACAAACTATTTAAATAATAGAAGGCAAAAAGTAAGGATAGGAACGACTGAAAGTTGCTTTGAAACAATAACTACAGGAGTACCTCAAGGTACTATACTGGGACCACTCTTATTCATACTTGATGTTAATGATTTATTAACTGGTCGAAAAGATAATACTATCTCTTATGCAGACGATACTGCAATTATTGTAACTGATGATACTTGGGAGAGGGTTGAAAGTAAAATGAATGAGTATTTGGAAGACATAACTAACTGGTTAGAACTTAATAAATCATCCCTAAACATAACGAAAACCGTATATATAACATTTGGGAATTACAGAGATAGTGTTCCTATTGATATGAATATTTACATACAGGGTAATAAATTAAGCAGGGTTGAATCTTGTAAATACTTAGGTATAATATTTGATTTCAATTTGAGATGGGATAAACATATTGATTATCTGATCAAGAAAACCAAATATATAATATATATAAAATATAAAATGTCGAAATATATGCAATCAGACACTCTTAGATTGATATATTATGCATTTTTCCGCAGCATTATTAGCTATGGTAATATAGCTTGGGGTGGAGCTTATAAAAATAAGCTTGACTTATTACAAAAGGTACAGAAAAGAATTTTAAGAATTATGAACAAAAATAACTTTGATCAAGACAGTCCCTTGAATTTAAAACAAATTTTTGCTTATGAATGTGTAATATACCACTATGATGATCTCAAAAGTATATAAGAAATGTCTAGAAGTGTAACTAGAAATAAACTAATAATTCCACCAAAGTGCACGAAAGCTGTTAGTGATAAAAATAACTATGTTAGAGCGATACAAATTTTCAATTATTTGCCTAATACTAACATTAATCTTGCTGGACGAGTGGACGCTATGCGGAGAAAAACCGCAGGCGAAAGCTCAGAAAGCAAGAAATGCGGGCTCAAAGCGCGGAGAGACCTGCCTCAACGCCTCTTATGGGGAAAAGAGGGAAGGACACGCCGCCAGAGGACCCGCGGACACAAAAACGGCATAAAAACAAGCCGGCACAAGTAAGTAACACTCAGAGTGCTGAAAAGCCGAAATGTAGTGTGGGACTTACAACAGCACAGAGAACGAACCCTCTGTCGAGGGTCGTGACATCAGCGGAATATCCTGAGGTGCTTCTTACTACAGGACAGTTTGAAGACTTCAGGAATGCTCTGGAGGAGGAGACAGATGTCCTTCCTCCTGAGCAGCTGTCAAAGTTTGTTGCGTCCTTCTGCAGGGGGGAGTGTTTGTGATAATAGCAGAGGATCAACGGTCCGCGGATTGGCTGAGTGGGATCGTGCCCGGACTAAAATCTTGGCGGGATCCTGCTCTGACAGTCAGCGGAACGGAGGTGCTGCAGAGGCTGGTGAAGGCCAGCGCGTGGATACCGGGAGCACCGAAACCTACGGAGCTGGTTCTTCAGAGGCTGATGCGGTACAATCCGACGCTAAATACCGCAACATGGCGGGTCGTAAAATGCGACAAGGGGGCTACCGACGGTGCTGCAGCGAAGGACAACTTTCTTCTGGTGCAGATGCCGGAGTCCCAAGCTAGAGCCCTTCAGGCTCTAGATTGCAGACCCTTCTACTCACTGGAGCGTGTCACTTTCAAAGTACACGCGCCGGCGGTAGCGGAGTCTGATAAAGAGGCAGCAGTGCCGGGAAGATCGAAATAATGACCTTCAAGGCGCTGCAAATCTCACAAATTAACTTGCATCACTGCAAAGACTCTTCTGCACTATTGCGTAAGGGTTTGGCAGAGATGCACACAGGCCTGTCACTGGTCCAAGAACCATGGACGGTGAGAGGAACAATCAAGGGTTTAAGGGGAAAGGGGCTTGTTTGTTACAGGGACATGCAAGCTGAGACGCCCAGAACGTGTATCATCACTAAGGGAGTAAATGTAACCCCGCTGATGGATTTCTGTACAAGAGACCTGACAGCGGTGAGGACGGAATCGGAAGGCATTGGAAACATAGTCATTGCCTCAGCGTACTTTCCATATGATGGAGAGGTAAATCCACCCACGGAAGTTAAAAGGTTAATTACCTTCTGTGAGAGTAAAAACTTACCGCTCCTAATAGGCTGTGACGCTAACTCACATCACATACTGTGGGGGAGCACAGACATCAATAGGAGAGGAGAGGAACTGGTAGAATATCTAACCACAACCAAACTAGATATTCTAAACACTGGTACAACGCCAACATTCTGTAATAAACTTAGAGCAGAAGTATTGGACATCACGTTATGTACTGGAGAAATTACAAATAGGATCAAGAGGTGGAGGGTATCTGATGAACCGACACTATCTGATCATGCCAAAATTGTTTTCGAGTTAGTGGGACTTGGTACAAATCCTAGAACATGGACCAGGAAACCGAAGAAGACAAATTGGATAACCTACAAGGAAGAAATAAGCAGCTCACTAGCAAATTTTCCAGAACATATAAGAAACTGGAAGGAGCTTGAAGAAGCTGCTGATAAACTAAATAAAGGAATTATCTCAGCTTTTGAGAACAACTGTAGACCCACATTGGTGGGTAAGCGAGATAAAACCTACTGGTGGAACGAGAACCTAGAGTGTCTCAAGAAACAAGTAAGGAGAACCTATAAGCTGGCCCAAAAAAAAGGTACAGCAGACGAGTGGAATCATTACGCAAGTAAAAGAGACAGCTATCGAGCAGCAATTAGGAAGGCACAAGCAGAATCATGGGCCAACTTTTGCAGCGACATAGAAAAAGGCTCACAGGCAGCTCGGTTGGACAAGATCTTGTCAAAAAATCCGGAAGCTATATTGGGAGCACTTAAACTGCCAAATGGGAAATACACCATGACGGACGAAGAAACGTTGTACCGCCTGATCGAATCCTTCTACCCGGATTTCTCGAAAGAAGGGGAAGGGGCGATGGAAGTTCATGAGTCAAACGACTACGGAACGGGAAACCAGCATGCGGTGATCCAAACCGGATCATGCAGTGTGCTGGGGACTGAAATTGCCTCAGAGGACAAAGTCAGGTGGGCCATCGGATCTTTTGGGCCATATAAGTCACCAGGACTGGATGGTATTTACCCCGCACTATTACAAAGGGCGGGGGAGTGCATTATCCGTCCAATGACCAGACTTATTAGGGCAAGTCTGGAATTATGCCATATTCCAGAAAGTTGGAAGGGAACGAGAGTGACGTTCATTCCGAAAGCAGGTAAGGGGAGCTATACTTCTCCTAAAGACTTCCGACCTATAAGTCTTACATCGTTTATGCTGAAGACAATGGAAAGGCTCATAGATAGACATATTAAAGATAAACCTTTAAAAGAACGACCACTTCTTAGGGATCAGTATGCAACTAGCAAATTTTCCAGAACATATAAGAAACTGGAAGGAGCTTGAAGAAGCTGCTGATAAACTAAATAAAGGAATTATCTCAGCTTTTGAGAACAACTGTAGACCCACATTGGTGGGTAAGCGAGATAAAACCTACTGGTGGAACGAGAACCTAGAGTGTCTCAAGAAACAAGTAAGGAGAACCTATAAGCTGGCCCAAAAAAAAGGTACAGCAGACGAGTGGAATCATTACGCAAGTAAAAGAGACAGCTATCGAGCAGCAATTAGGAAGGCACAAGCAGAATCATGGGCCAACTTTTGCAGCGACATAGAAAAAGGCTCACAGGCAGCCCGGTTGGACAAGATCTTGTCAAAAAATCCGGAAGCTATATTGGGAGCACTTAAACTGCCAAATGGGAAATACACCATGACGGACGAAGAAACGTTGTACCGCCTGATCGAATCCTTCTACCCGGATTTCTCGAAAGAAGGGGAAGGGGCGATGGAAGTTCATGAGTCAAGGAGGTGAACGAGAGTGACGTTCATATTCCGAAAGCAGGTAAGGGGAGCTATGACTTCTCCTAAAGACTCCGCACTATAAGTCTTACATCGTTTATGCTGAAAGACAATGGAAAGGCTCATAGATAGACATATTAAAGATAAACCTTTAAAAGAACGACCACTTCTTAGGGATCAGTATGCGTACAGAGCAGGACACCTACTGAGACTGCTCTGTGCAAAATAGTGAACCTGATTGAAGAACAAATTGAAAACGAGGCTTCGCTCTAGTGGTCTTTTTAGACATAGAAGGAGCTTTCAACCATACCTCCAAAAGAGTAATCAAGGAGGCAATGAGGAGACATGGAATAGCTCAGCCAGTTACTGACTGGGTCGAACTCATGTTATCAAACAGAAACCTGGTAATGACCAAGGGTAACACCAAGGTAACTGGCTGGGTGAACACGGGATGCCCACAGGGGGGGGTTATTTCCCCATCCCTCTGGAATCTTGTAATGAACACACTATTATGCCTACTAACCAACACGGGATGTGAGGTTGTAGGATATGCAGATGATCTAGCAATAATAGTTAGAGGACCATTTTTTAGAAACACTATTTGACATCATGCAAAATGCCTTGAATAAGGTATATAAGTGGTGCCAAGGAGGTGGACTATCGGTTAACCCGGAAAAAATGGAAGTTATGGTGTTTACACGTAAATATAAGTGGAAAACAAGCATAAAACACCTCGAATATGGAGAAAAACGGCTAGAAATAAAAAAAAAAGCTAAATATCTAGGTGTCATTCTTGACAGTAAGTTAAACTGGAAAGAGCATCTTGAGAATCAGTGTAATAAAGTTATAAGAGTGTAACGGAGTGAATCTTTGCCGGACCTTGCTCAGATTCCAGGATTCAGGTTTTAAGGAATTTGAAATAAAGTACCACTATTTATAATAAAGGATAATTATTATTAAGACTATGTACAGATATATAAAAAATAAACAAAAATATAGTGTAAGTGCTGCCAGCCCGCCTGGTCTTGGTCGGGTGAAATAGCTAATTAGTCTGTAATCAAAACAAGACAAAATACTTAATTATTACGCGATCTACGAACTTTACAATGCTATCTTATAACTAGTTTCCTAAACGGACGCGACTAACGGGTATCGTGTATGCTCGCACGGTAATACGGTTCGGGCAAGTATGTATGTTCACGAGGATACGGTCGGGATAACCCACGTGTGCTCACGAGGGTGCGGTCGGGATAATCCACGTGTGCTCACGAGGATACGGACAGGATTAGACACCACGTGTGCTCACGAGGTGCCTACGGTAGGATGCGGTTACGGTAACGGTCGGTACGGTATACGGTAACCGTGTTTACGAACGTGTGCTCACGAACGTATCCACGGTTGCTGCACTAGGTCGGAGAAACGGGCTGGTCGTGTGCTCACGGCCAGTCCGATCTGTCGTCCAGTTGCAGACTGACTACTGGTGGTTTCGGTGCGCCTTATATACCCAATTCTACGAGAGCGCGCATGCGTATAACGCCTGTCCCCCCACTCCGGACGGGGTCAATGAACTGGCGAGTAGGCACAGTAGTGGGGAGGCGGTCAATGACTCTAATCTATTTATAGCGCGGTCGTTGAACTCGCGTTTAACGGCACGTGTTATCGCGAAGCTATCTTAATATACTACGTACTTATTATAATTATTTTAATTCTAAATATTCTTATTGGTTACAGGATTTGATCTCGAATAAATATAGTAAATTAATAATTTATAGATTAATTTTACGTAATATTAGTGCGTGTGTTTATCACACGTCACAAGAGTACTATGGCAAACACGTAGAGCTCTGCACTTGAACTGGGGTCTTAAACCAGAAACCATGATGTGGATTTACACAGCAATTCTGAAACCAAAACTCACGTATTCGGCAGTGATTTGGTGGAAGCGAGCAGGTTTGAAAACTGCGAACCAAATGCTGGAAAGGGTACGAGGATTGGTCCTGCGCTGCATCACCAATTCTCTAAGAACCACGCCAGTACAAGCTATGGGGGTCATAACGAATATTGAGCCCTTTCAGCTCACTCTTAAGTCAGAAGCCATAAAAGGATACTTAAGAGTTAGAAATCTCTTAGATCGACGGGTGGACAGGGGACTCCTAAGTACGCTCCCGCGAAATCTAAGAGAGAACTTATACGAGGGAACTGATAGATGCAGCACTGAGTTCCTATTCGATACGAGATACAGAGTCAGTCTGCCTAGCAAAGATGACTGGAGTCAAGGACGTGTTAGGGTGCCGGAGGGCAAAGAACTCTGGTATACTGATGGGTCCAAGAATATCCGGGGAGTCGGAGCAGGGGTATACTGCAGAAAAAATGGGAAGGGTAGGATATATTCCTTAAAGGAATACAATACCATTTCCCAAGCGGAAACATTTGCAATCCTGCAATGTGCTAAAGCGGCACAGGAGAATTGCAAAGACGAAGAGATATACATTTACTCGGACAGCAGAACTGTGTTACAGAGTCTGAATGGTCACACCACTAAGTCCAGACCAATTTGGGAATGTCATAAGACACTAAATAGACTGGCAGAGTTGAATAAGCGGCTAACGCTAACATGGATACCAGGTCATGTAGGTATACGTGGTAACGAGATAGCCGATGACCTAGCAAAGATAGGTACAAATGGAAAACATGCGGAACCAAGCATGATGGTGAAGATGCCACATAGCCACCTTATAGAATTACTAAAGGAATGGCTGGTGAAGGAACACCAAAGTGCTTGGGTAAAAACTGCAGGATGCAGACAAGCTAAAGCCGCACTCGGAAACGCAATAAGCGGACATTGGGAAGAAGGGCTTAGGAAACTTAGCAGAAAGACAGCTCGCAAGCTAATGGACATACTTACTGGACATGGAGATTTGCGATACCATAGGTATAAAATGGGACTGGAAACAGATCCATTATGCCGAATGTGCAAGGAGGTAAACGAAACACCTCTACACATCTTATGTGAATGCCCCAGAATCATGACAAGAAGATGGCGCCTCACAGGTAAATTTCTAATTGATTCAGGAGATATACCCAGTTGGGATGTCCAGAGAATACTTGCTGTTTGGCAGGGTCTCTGGGCGGTGCTCGATTGAAAAAACCAAGGACCCATAAGAAGGCTCACCCAAGTGTGGCAATATTGCTATACACTTCGGGGGGCTAAAGATGGGAAATGGAAAACAGGGCGCAAAGGGAATACCCAAGTGCCTGGCATAACCTAGTCAAATAGGAGGGTGCCAACTGAGTAACTTAATAATAATAAAACATTAATCTTAAAAATTTAGACATAAATAAAAAATACAATAAGAAAAAGATTAAGAAATGGATTGGAACAAATATATAATAGAAAATATTTATAGAAAAATAATATATATATATATATGGGTGGTTCTCTGTGACATCGAAGATGAAAAAAATAAATATTGCTATAACTGTGGGAATATGTTTTAGAGGTATCCAGTAGTTCTCCTGAATTTTTTCAGATTTTTTCTGGGCCATTATTTTAAGTTACAGAGAGTCAAAGTTGACATTTTAGCACTTTTTTGCATTATATGCCCATTTTCATGAATTTTTAGCTCCCAGGGGATGCATTTTTCACTAAAAACATAAGTATGACTTTTTTTGTAAAATTTTCCGAACTTTTCATTAAAAATACTTTTAAAGACATAAATGTATGCTGTCACACTCTCGTAAGCCATTTAAACCTTAAATAGTGAAAATCAGCAATTCTGCTCCGGACTCTGGTAACCTAATACTGTCTAAAAGATGTCTTTTTATAGTCAAAAACTGCCTAAAAATTTCCAGAGTGGGTCTAAATCATTAAGATCACTTATGGTCAAAATATCCGGGAAAAGTGCCCGAAATATTAATAGAAATGTATATTTGTTGCCGTATAACGATGAATCTAGTAGCATGATCATTGCAAAAAAATTTATGCACTTACCTTGGAGTAGTAGGAAAGTATCTCCACTTGTTTCAGTATTCATCTAATCCCCTGTAAGCTGCTAAAAATACACATATTATTAGACAATTATAAAAAATTATTTTTAAACATTTATAATGCTGAATTTTTAGTTTAACATCCCTTACAAGAATTATAATACTAATCTGAAGGATTACTATAAATATATAAACATCATTATTACAATAACTGAATATACGTATTTAATACAAAAGATATATAAATAAATCGGATATATAATTATAATGAATAATATGATAACGTGACAGTGACAAGTTTGTGAAATCTAAACAATGTATTGCTGAATAATAATAATAATAATGTTGATACTTTTATAGTAATCCTTCAGATTAGTATTATAATTCTTGTAAGGGATGTAAAACTAAAAATCCAGCATTATAAATGTTTAAAAAATAATTTTTTATAATTTTATAATAATATTTGTATTTTTAGCAGCTTACAGGGGATTAGATGGATACTGATACAAGTGGAGATACTTTTCTACCATTCCAAGGTAAGTGCATAAATTTTTTTTCAATGATCATGCTACTAGATTCATCGTTATACGGCAACAAATATACATTTCTATTAATATTTCGGGCACTTTTCCCGGATATTTTGACCATAAGTGATCTTAATGATTTAGACCCACTCTGGAAATTTTTAGGCAGTTTTTGACTATAAAAAGACATCTTTTAGACAGTATTAGGTTACCAGAGTCCGGAGCAGAATTGCTGATTTTCACTATTTAAGGTTTAAATGGCTTACGAGAGTGTGACAGCATACATTTATGTCTTTAAAAGTATTTTTAATGAAAAGTTCGGAAAATTTTACAAAAAAAGTCATACTTATGTTTTTAGTGAAAAATGCATCCCCTGGGAGCTAAAAATTCATGAAAATGGGCATATAATGCAAAAAAGTGCTAAAATGTCAACTTTGACTCTCTGTAACTTAAAATAATGGCCCAGAAAAAATCTGAAAAAATTCAGGAGAACTACTGGATACCTCTAAAACATATTCCCACAGTTATAGCAATATTTATTTTTTTCATCTTCGATGTCACAGAGAACCACCCATATATATATATATATGCAATACTATAATTGAATTATAGCTTTTTTGTTTTGGGTACTGTGATTAATATTCAAGATGTTTTAAAGATCTTGGAATTGTAGTTTTAAGTAGTTTGTAAGTGTTAGATAAACTGGACCTATGTACAGGTAGCTGTGTCTACCTCTATAGGATGTTTTTGGCTGCCTCGGACATATTATGTATGTTTAGAGGTTAGCAAACATGTATGTACTTTGTGTATATTACTCTGGTAAATAAATAAATAAATAAAAGTGGGGACTTCGTGGTGCGTGCGCTCCGCCGATCGCCTGCGTACACGTACCACGAAGTTATTTTTACCGCTTGATTCAACCCGTTTGATTATTATAAAAAAAATCTTTCAGTATTCAATGTCGTCTTATTTTCTGATTACGTTAAATATTAAAGTAAATTAATTAACAGGCGCATTTTAGTACGAAGGGAATAACCAGAATACTGAATGTTTATTATTAGTTGGAAAGTGGGGACTTCGTGGTGCGTGCGCTCCGTCGATCGCCTGCGTACACGCACCACGAAGTAATTTTTACCGCTCGATTCAACCCGTTTGATTTTTATAAAAAAAATCTTTCAGTATTCAATGTCGTCTTATTTCCTGATAAAGTTAAACATTTATGCAAATTAATTAACAGGCGCATTTTAGTACGAAGGGAATAACCAGAATACTGAATGTTTATTATTAGTTGGAAAGTGGGGACTTCGTGGTGCGTGCGCTCCGTCGATCGCCTGCGTACACGCACCACGAAGTAATTTTTACCGCTTGATTCAACCCGTTTGATTATTATAAAAAAAATCTTTCAGTATTCAATGTCGTCTTATTTTCTGATTACGTTAAATATTAAAGTAAATTAATTAACAGGCGCATTTTAGTTCGCAGGAATAACCAGAATACTGAATGTCTATTTTTAACACTCCGTGCGCGAAACACGGTTTCTCGTGCTTGTTTTGCGTGTGCCAAACATGAGATTTTTTAACCGTGTGCGAAACATGACCGCCAATTGTTTTGCGAACTTCAGGTCGACGTTTGAAATATAGATCTTAAGGTTATCTGGACAGAGATTGTCCGAATCAACAAAGTATCGATAATTAACTAAAATTTTAAATTGCTGAAAAGAAATAAGCTCAGAAAGTGATTCGGAAGAAGCTTATGACGATTCAGTACCGACAGATATGGTTGATCAAGCAAATAATATTTTTAATAATTATAGTTCTTTACACAGATATATCGTATATAGTTGCATATAATATCTTATATATACATATTCTTTTTATTATACATAGTTCTACATTTACTTTTTTTTCGTTTACTCGTCTAATTGTCACCCTCGCTACGCTCGGGTGACAAATCAACTCGTCTCGCTCCGCTCGGTTAATAACCTGGAAACTTATTAACGTGTTTCGCTCACGGAGTGTTAAAAAATAGTATACGATACACGTACACGGAACAGGTGATCCACACACTCGTCTTATTTGTCGCCCTCGCTCCGCTCGGGCGTCAAACTCGACTCGTGCGTGAATCACCTGTTTCGCACACTTGTATCGTAATCTACTATATTAGTTGGAATGTAGGGACTTCGTGGTGCGAGCGCTCGGTCGACGGCCTGCGTACACACACCACGAAGTCATTTTTACCGCTGGATTCAACCCGTTTGATTTTTATAAAAAAAATCTTTCAGTATTCAACGTTGTCTTATTTTGTTATTAAGTTAAATATTAAAGTAAATTAATTAACAGGCGCATTTTAGTACGAAGGGAATAACCAGAATACTGAATGTTTATTATTAGTTGGAAAGTGGGGACTTCGTGGTGCGTGCGCTCCGTCGATCGCCTGCGTACACGCACCACGAACTCGCATTTGTTGCTCAATTTACGTGTGTCACGTCAAACTAGAAAAATTAAAAATATTGCTGCTACGTTTATAAGATTTAAAATAAACAAATTTTACCGTTATAAACTAACAATATATATAACGATAAAACGTTTCTGAACGAAGTCCACGAATGTCTCATTTCCGTCGGGATCCGATCCGTCCAGTCCGTGCACGCATGCGCATTGCGTTGGAATCGACATGATGCGCGCGTACGACGTACGCCCGTGCTGTTATATATCGGTATACGCGTACATTCGCGCTTCTTACCGATCTGTCAACGGGTTCTACATTGTATTGCTGATGACATGGTGATTTTTATTCAACACCGGCTGGCTATATGATTAAAGTGGAGTTGTGGATTTTGTTTAGAGGTAAGTTGCTTAGCCGTAGAGGAACTTTGTTATTTATATAGTTATATTACAAGTGAAAAAGTTGGTGTTCCCCTAACCTCTCAATTGATACCAAAAGGCAATTGTATACCTTTTTATGCATCCTTTCTTCCTGTTTCCCAGTATAGCATTTTTTAGTAGTTTGCTTTGTCTGATTTTTTAATATATTCTCAGAAAACCCTGCACTGGGCGTCAACAATCATTGGAACCAATCTGAGTGCGTGTTGCTGTTCCTCAGACTTGGACGTGGTGCAACGGGCAGATTCTTCATTGTATTGCTTTTTCTTCAATACCGGCTCGCTATAGGATTAACGTGTAGTTCCGGGTTTAATTTACAGGTAAGTTGCTTATCCGTAGGAGCACTTCGTTATTTATATAGTTATATTACAGAGGAGAAGGTTGGTGTTCCCCTAACCTCTCAATTGATATCAACAGGCCATTGTAAACCTTTTTATGCGTCCTTTCTTCCTGTTTCCCATTATACCATTATTTAGTGATTTGCTTTATCTGATTTTTTAATATATTCTCAGAAAACCCTGCACTGGGCGTCAACAATCATCGGAGCCTATCTGAGTACGTGTTGCTGTTCCTCAGACTTGGACGTGGTGCAACGGGCGGATTCTTCATTGTGTTGCTTTTTCTTCATTACTGGCTCGCTATAGGATTAACGTGTAGTTCCGGGTTTTATTTACAGGTAAGTTGCTTATCCGTAGGAGCACTTCGTTATTTATATAGTTATATTACAGAGGAGAAGATGGTGTTCCCCTAACCTCTCAATTGATATCAACAGGCCATTGTATACCTTTTTATGCGTCCTTTCTTCCTGTTTCCCATTATACCATTATTTAGTAGTTTGCTTTATCTGATTTTTTAATATATTCACAGAAAACCCTGCACTGGGCGTCAACAATCATCGGAGCCTATCTGAGTACGTGTTGCTGTTCCGTCAACAATCATCGGAGCCAATCTGAGTATGTGCTGTTGTTCCTAAGACTTGGACGCGGTGCAGCTCCTAGAAGATATACTACCCTTCAGCTACTGAGTGAGCTAATGATGGTGCTCATCCTGGTTCCTTGTGCCCGTTCGTAGTCAAAGAGACTAATCATATGTGCTTTTTTCCATACTAGGAACGCTTAAATGCTGGATTCAGGAACTGTTCGTAATTATTATATTTAATTTTAGTTATTAAAAAATTGAACAATTCATTAAATCTGTTGTCACTCCATAATGAGTAAAAGTGTCAATTATTTGTAACTATGCAAGTGCAGAACTGTAAGCCTAATTGCCCACTCTATAATGAGTAATCAATCCTGAATTTATCAGATTAAGGCATTAAAAATATTTCAGTACGTAACTGAATTTATAAAAAAGTTTTATGATTATAAAAAAAATGATGAAAAGAAAAATGTTTTAAATGATGTAATTATAAATAGCAGTACACAATTATTATTTAAAAATACCTTACACGCTATTAAAAAACATTTATTGGATTAAGATATTCTATAATTTGAGTTATAGAATATGATTTTTCACGCAAGCCCAATGATGGCTAATAACTGTTCGTAGTTATTATATTTAATTTTAGTTATTAAAACATTGAACAATTTATTAAAATTGTTGTCACTCCATAGTGAGTAAGCCTAATTGCCCACTCTATAATGAGTAATCAATCCTAAATTTATGGGATTAAGGCATTAAAAATATTTCAGTACGTAACTGAATTTATAAAAAAGGTTTATGATTATAAAAAAAATGATGAAAAGAAAAATGTTTTAAATGATTTAATTATAAATAGCAGTATACAATTATTATTTATAAATATCTTACACGCAATTAAAAAACATTTATTGGATTAAGATATTCTATAATTTGAGTTATAGAATCGGATTTTTCACGCAAGCCCAATGATTGCTAATAACTGTTCGTAATTATTATATTTAATTTTAGTTATTAAAAAGTTGAACAATTCATTAAAATTGTTGTCACTCCATAGTGAGTAAAAGTATCAATTGCTTGTAACTATGCAAGTACAGAACTGTAAGTCTGATTGCCCACTCTATAATGAGTAATCAATCCTGAATTTATCATACACGCTAAAAAGACATTCTCAAAGTTAGAGAAAAAAAAAATTTTTTTGGCTCTTGATCAATAGAGAATAAATTTCTTCAAGCTTAGGTTATGTTATCTCCACAAAATCAAATCACAGTGTTAGTATAACTACGCCATCTACCGACATCATTTGAATCGTACGCTAGATGGCGTAGTATACTGATAATGCAACCTACTATATCGACGGCAGGTCGATAATACAGTCATAAAATTGACTTTGGAACCCCCTTAACACATATATGAAGCGTTTAACCAACGGTGATGCAAGTATTATTTTATTATTTAAAAGAATAAAAAAGAATTGTCCATTTTATTAGTATTGCAAAAATTAATTTTGTGCAAATTAATATCATTAGAATATTATTTATTTATTACTGTAAAACATGTGAGGGCCAGAAATGAAAAATAATAGTGTAAGATACTTTTCATAAAAAAAAATCTGTATTCAGTTTGGTAGAAATTTTTGCATGATTCAAAATACATGTCAATTACAGTTTGATTTTAGTGCTTTCAATTGCAGAAACTTTTTACGAAGTTTAAGTAATATATATAAAAATGTTTATATAAAATATAAATTTATGGTACGATTCAAAATACTTGTCGATTTCAGTATGATTTCAATTCTTTCAATTGCAGAAATTTTTTATACGAAATTTTCGTAATATTTAAAAAAATGTTTAATTAAAATTCAAGGAAATAGATAAAATAAGATTAAAATTATTTATTTATTAGATAACAATGTCAGATTGAATTGCAGAATTTATTTATCACATAACAATTTTCAAAGTTTGATTAGAATAACACAATACTTGCGGGTTTTGACACCTTCTTGGAAGGTGTTTTCGAATTGAATACTTTCAATTGCAGAAAAATATTATGGAATATAAGTTAGATATAGAAAAGGTGTAATTAAAATATAAATAAGTAGAGAAAATATGGGAATTAGAATCAAAGATATTTTTATCTTATATAAGTATATACTTTCTAGAATTTTAATTTTCAAATTTTTAGAGTCTTGAACTTTTAATTATCGCTTATATTCGTGCAAATACCACACGGAGAGAGAGAAACGATTCTGCTGCCATAAATTTAATTATTTCACTATTTGGATATTGAAAATTGTTTCATATAAAGAATTATAATGCAAAAATTGAATTTATTTATTATATTTATCATTCTTTTTGGATTACTGAAGTATGAAAATTGTTTACGAATAAAAATAAATTCACACTTTTCTATACTGACATACCAGTTTTTGTGTTCTTTCTTTTATAACTAACAGAAGATATAAGGTAACCGTATTACCGATTAGATGATTTTACCTTGCTTTTAATGTTCCTGCGGAAAAACGTCATATTTAAATGACAAACGCAAAGTATAAAAAATTAAATAAGAATTAATATTATATGTTGGTGTAAAATAATACTTTTATTTGTAATATATTATTGATATTTATTAATTTGTTTGACAGATATTTTAACAAACCGAAGTATCTGTATACTCATTTGCATTTAATCTTTTCGCTATAGTACTTATTATATCGTATGTAATGAAATAGATGCTCTGTATTAAACAAATGTCAATTTATAATAAAAAGTAATGCAATATAATTTTATAAATTATCAACATTACTTAAATTCCTCAAAGTATTTTTATTGTGTTAATGAATATATTATCAGTGTGAAGTTCAATAATGAGATCTTCGCATACACCTATGTCTCATATATTTCATATATTCTGTAAGAGAGAAACAAAGGGCAAAAGCAAAAAGACGTAAACGAACGTAAAGTGACATAAGTTTTGTTCTCGCACTCTCGCACTCTCCTCTCTCTCTCTCTTTCTCTCTCTCACCTGCTCTCTCCCTCCCTCACTCTCTCTTACTCTCTCTCTCTCTCTCTCTCTCTCTCTCTCTCTCTCTCTCTCTCTCTCTCTCTGTTTCTTTCTCTTGCGGTTTTTTAAATATAATAATTGCTGTATAACATTTTGTATTATATAATATTTTATAATATTCACGTTTTATTTTTAATAAATAAAATAAGAAAAAAAATTTGTTTTCCTCTTTTCTTCTTTAAGAGGTCGATAGTTCATGTAGTCAATTTCTGCAATTAGTCTAATCATCGTCATCTTCACCCTTTCCAGTAAGCATATTGACTAGCGACTCTATGTCGATAAAACCTTTATCATCAATGTACATATGATCGTAAGCGTCGTTCACTTCCCTTGCAGTAAACTTTTCACCCCATGTCATTAATGCATGCCTCAATCTGAAAAGTTAAGAAATAAAATAAGTTTTATTGGAATAAAATGTAGATTAATCATTTATCTATATAGAAGCCAATACATAGATGCAAGATATTATTTTTCTACTCGGAAAAAAATTTAATGAATTCAGTAAAATATTTTGTTATTTATGTTTAACATAAATATACAATTATTTTGGGGACTAAACGGGAGAATTCGGGATAATAATATTTGTTTAATTATGTATTTTTATATGAATATTATTACCATTACCACAGGGAGAAAAAATGTATGATTATAGCATGAGGTACCCAAACTAATGTAGCTTACACTTTTCTCATGCTTCATTTACATACATTTGTTGCGTTTATTGCAAATTTTAGTGCGTTTTTCGAATTCAGAAGTACAGTAGAAAAATAATTTGAAGATCGTGGAATGTTCATATAGCTCCAGTATTTTTAAAGCAATACAAGACTGGAGAAAACGTGCATCGCGAAAGAATGTAACATTGCAGACGACCCACTTCCAAATCCCGTGGGTCTTGTGCGATTGTCGCGGGCTGCTTATCAAAATAGTGTGTTTTCGGGCTAACCTATGACCAACATCGCATATTTGCAACATACCCACGCGATTTTACCGTGGGTTCTTTGCGATTGACGTATAGTTCGTGTCCATACGTTTCTAATATACAATTGGTGCTATATAATAAAGGCAACACAAGCTTTAAATCTTCTTGAACCTTGCTGATTTTACATGATTGATTAATTAACTATGAAACCTTGAATTTTGAACTTTATCCCAAAGGAAAAAGATAATAGGTATAATCCCATGTAAAATTAGTTTGCTATTATTGTACATTTTTTCTCTCCATGCAGACAAAGAAGATCATTTTACCATGTATAACACGATATATATATATACACAGTCTTTATATAAAACTTTTTGTAAATACTTTAGGATATATTTGATACTATGCCTTACTATTTTGGAAATATTAATAAAATAAAAACACTTGGTTTTAAATATTTTTGGAAATAATTTATGTGTTACATGTTTATTGAATACTAAATAAATATTAAATAAATCTGACCTTTCTCCGTCAATCTTGCCATTACCAACGTCGAAAGTGTTGAAGGCTTTAATAACGACGTCATCATCATCGGCACCTGGAGAAAAAAGTAGCTATATCAAAGAAAAATAATATAATCCCTAGACATTTTTAAATAAAAGAATAATATGAACTTTCATTTATAATTACAAACTGAATATAAGTAAGTATTTCTAGTTTGTAAAAGTATGCAATTTTGCAAAAGTAAGGCAAAATTTTTGTATAATTTGTGTATTACGTAATATATATGTATATATGGGTAGTTCTCCGTGAAATCCAAGATGAAAAAAATTAATATTGCTGTAACTGTGGGAATATGTTTTAGAGGTATCCAGTAGTTATCTTGAATTTTTTCAGATTTTTCAGGGCCATTATGTTAAGTTACAGATAGTCAAAATTGATATTTTATCACTTTTTTGCATTCTATGCCAATTTTCAAGAATTTGTAGTTCCCAGGGGATGCATTTTTCACTAAAAATATAAATATGACTTTATTTGTCAAATTTTCTGAACTTTTCATTAAAAATACTTTTAAAGACATAAATTTATGCTGTCACACTCTTGTAAGCAATTTAAACCTTAATTAGTGAAAATCAGTAATTCTGCTCCGGACTCTGGAAACCTAATACTGTCCAAAAGATGTATTTTTATAGTCAGAAATTGTCTATAAATTTCCAGAGTAAGTCTAAATCATTAAGGTCACTTATGCTCAAAATATCTGGGAAAAGTGACCGAAATATTAATAGAAATGTATATTTGTTGCCTTCTACCGATGAATCTATTATCATGATCATTGCAAAAAAATTTATTCACTTACCTTGGAATGGAAGAAAAGCATCTTCACTTTTTACAGTATTAATCTAATCTCCAGTAAGCTGTTAAAAATACACATATTATTATATAATTATAAAAAATTAATTTTTAATAATTTATAATGCTGGATTTTGAATTTTACAACCACTATAAGAATTATGATTCTAATCTAAAGGATTACTATAAATATATCAACATTATTATTATAATAACTGAAGATACGTATTTAATACAAAAATATATCAATTAATCAGATCTGAGATTGTAATGATTAATATAAGTAATTGACAGTGACAAGTTTGTGAAATTCAAATAATGTATTGATGAATAATAATAATAATAATGTTGATACTTGTAATGGGGTACGGATTGAATATAAGGAATAAAAAAATCAACGAAGGTATCGGGACGCAAACCCACGATCCCGGGAGTGCGAGGCAGAAGCCTCACCACTACGCTACCATTCGCAATTATCCCGGCTAGTCGACTTGGTCCTATCGACGAACGTCGCCGATAATTCAGGGACCTAACCTGCGCCGACACTCGAAAATCCGTACCCGTTATATCCCCCACCCAAACGCGACCTACGCCCTCGGGGAGCCGTTTGATCACTTCGATCACCTGGGCTAGAGAGGCGAAGGTTGTCCCTGCTCGACCGGTGTCAAGAAGACCGTTTTCTGAGCACCGGGAGCCTCGTTAGGGATAGCCGTGCGTTTGCACCACCACGCTTGAGATCCCAGAAACTCAAGCTCCCCCTACGTCTAGTGCCAACTTTGGAGGTGTACTGCGTATATGTATACACACTGTGGACCGAGAGAGACACAGGCTTGTCTCCTACAGTCGTACCTCCGCACTTTTAACGTTCTCGCGGGGAAATCCACCGGGACTGTGGTGGTGGGGATGGGAGTTTATGACCGACTTCGGTCCAAGATGAGCCAGGCAAAGATAAACTACTTCGTCTCTTCTGGCAAGTGGGTTTTTGAGTTGGGCGCCATTTGTAACGGGGTACGGATTGAATATAAGGAATAAAAAAATCAACGAAGGTATCGGGACCGCGAACCCACGATCCCGGGAGCGCGAGGCAGAAGCTTCACCACTGCGCTACCATTCGCAATTATACCGGTTAGTCGACTTGGTCCTATCGACGAACGTCGCCGATAATTCAGGGACCTAACCTGCGCCGACACTCGAAAATCCGTACCCGTTATATACTTTAATAGTAATCCTTCAGATTAGTATCATAATTCTTGTAAGGGTTGTAAAACTAAAAATCCAGCATTATAAAGTATTAAAAATTAATTTTTTTAATTGTATATCAATATGTCTACTTTTAACAGCTTACTGGAGATTAGATTGATACTGCAAAAAGTGAAGATGCTTTTCTTCCACTCCAAGGTAATTGAATAAATTTTTTTGCTATGATCACGCTAACAGATTCATCGTTATAAGGCAACAAATATACAATCCTATTAATATTTCGGGCACTTTTCCGAGATATTTTGATCAAAAGTGATCATAATGATTTAGACCCACTCTGGAAATTTATAGGCAGTTTGTGACTATAAAAAGACATCTTTAAGACAGTATTTGGTTTTCAGAGTTTGGTTTGGTTCGGTTACAAGAGTGTGACAGAAGATATTTATGACTTTAAAAGAATTTTTAATGAAAAATTCAGAAAATTATAGAAAAAAAGTCATATTTATGTTTATAGGGTAAAATGCATTCCCTGGGAGCTATAAATTCATAAAAATGGGCATTCATTTTTTTCATCTTCGATGTCACAGATAACCACCCACTTATATATATATATATATATAATGTAATATTAAAGAGTATATCCACTTTACATATTCCAAAAGATTTGATAAATATCGAAGCCATCCCACGTAAAAAAAATTTATAAAGTTTTTATAAAAATTGTATAAAATGAATTGTATACAATTTGTATAAAAAATTGGTCTTATAAAAACTGTATAAAATTTTTATAAAAAAGATTGGCTTTTATAAAAAAAAATATTTTTAATTAACTTTTAAATACATAGCATACTTTAAAGCACATTTTAAATAGAAATAGATAAATAAGAGTAATTAAGAACGTTCGAGACAAGTTATAAAATTTTTTTTACTGTATTTTATAGGTTGGAATAAGTTTGCGTGGTGGCGATTGGTGACTTGTACCGACGCTTCTACGCACGGGAAAGCTGTTGATCGTCCTTTTAAAATTGACTAAGCTGCAACAAAAATATTACAAAAACACAAAGTATCTATTTTTGTAATTTAACCGATACCGAAAAATGTACTAAATCGCTAAGTTTTTAAAAACCTATAAAGAAAGGAGGACTTATCTGATCAAAAGTGCAGTTGAATCTTTGGGTCTCAATATTCCTCATCCAGTATGACTTTCAAATCCTCAAAAGTAATGATGCTCCACGCTGGTCCATTCACGCACCGCATTTATGAAGGTTAAAAGTACGACTTCCGCAACGAATTTAGTGGTAAACTGCTTGATTAAGTAAAATATAACGGCGAACGTTTCGCGCTGCACAAAGTTCAGGGGAATAAGATATCAAACTGAAGTTGATTAGATGTCAAACTAAAGTTGGTTTGTTTGGAAAAAAATAACTTCAAGATGATCACTTTTTTTTTGACGGTAGAGAAAAAAGCCAACTTCAGTTTGACATCTAACCAACTTCAGTTTGATGTCTTATTCCCGTGAGCTTCGTCAGCGCGAAATGTTTGCTGTCGTATTTTACTTAATCAAGCAGTTTACTACTAAATTCATCGCGGAAGTTGTACTTTTAACCTTCATAAATGCGGTGCGTGAATGGACCAGCGTGGAGCATCATTACTTTTGACGATTTGAAAGTCATACTGGAGGAGGAATATTGAGACCCAAAGATTCAACTCCGACTGCATTTTTGATCAGATAAGTCCTCCTTTCTTTATAGGTTTTTAAAAATTTAGCGATTTAGTACATTTTTCGGTATCGGTTAAATTACAAAAATAGATACTTTGTGTTTTTGTAATATTTTTGTTGCAGCTTAGTCAATTTTAAAAGGACGATCAACAGCTTTCCCGTGCGTAGAAGCGTCGGTACAAGTCACCAATCGCCACCACGCAAACTTATTCCAACCTATAAAATACAGTAAAAAAAATTTTATAACTTGTCTCGAACGTTCTTAATTACTCTTATTTATCTTTTTCTATTTAAAATGTGCTTTAAAGTATGCTATGTATTTAAAAGTTAATTAAAAATATTTTTTTTTATAAAAGCCAATCTTTTTCATCAAAATTTTATACAGTTTTTATAAGACCAATTTTTTTTACGTGGGATATGTATCTATTTTTGTCCGACCTTCAGAGCTCGCAAAGTACCGCCCACACGGTCTTGTTTTTTAGTCAATGAAGTTGGGATACGTTTTGCGACTGTTATTCTATAGAGTTATTCTATATACATATGTAACTTTAAAAAAAATAAATAAATTTTTTAAATTAATATAGAAATTTTGTTGGTCTTGCTGAGCTAACGTCTAACGACTCTAAGAACTCCAAGTTGCTCGCTCGAAAAGGCACAACAATTCGCCGCGTATCAATCCCGAAGACAACATTATGAAGGCCACAAGCCGCCAGACATAAACCAAAAGGAGAAAGAAGAAGCAAATAATCTACTAAGTTATAAAATTGAAAATATTTTAAATAAGAAAGAAAGAAATTTTAAGTCTATGTGTTTCGTCTTGGGACCGTCCGCTAGAACTCATCAGTGGGGCGCAGACAGTCTCTGCCCCAGACTTTTTTGTTTGGGCGAGAAAAATTATATTTTTAATAAATAAATTTTGTTTGTAAAAAATAGAAAATTTAGAAATACCGATTAAAGACGTACACAGCCTATCTTCTTAAATCTTTTAAAATAACAAAAGTACTTGCAGTTTTTGTAAAAGTATTCTAAAATTTTGAAATTATTGTGATCTGATAATTTATAACACCTTCAAATGAAGTATAAATATTCCGAGAATCCATATATGTGTTTGTGTGCGCATGTGTTTGTATAAATAAAATTAAACTACACGAATAGATAAATTCGAGGTTTTACAACATTATTCTTTCTAATACATCAAAATACCATTGAAACGCATCACAGTGAAAATAAAAAGTGACTGGAATTAATTGGAATACTTTTTCATACACATTGATACATTTTCATACGTTACTGAAGTGATAAAAATAATTTTAACACATTACCTCCTCCTTGCATTCGAGAAGCAAAAAGTTGAAGAAGCTGGGTGAAGTTGATGGGTCCGGGGGCTTCTCCAACCATTTCATCCAACTCTTTATCTGTGACGAGACGACCAACTTGGTCAAAAATAAATCGAAGATCTTCTCGACCAAGTATACCATCTTTATCGTGATCCATAAGTTGGAAAGCCTACGAAATTTTATTGAGGTGAATAAATTTATATGTATATATATATATATATATGGGGTATTCCACGTGAAGTGGTCCGATCAAAATTTTAAAATGCACCAAATTTTGGGTACGCTTTGCAAATGTTTTTCAGAATACAGAAAAAAATTTTTAGGTACTGGAATCTATTTGCTCAAAAGTTATTCTACCCTCAAAAAGTGAATTTTTCCATATTTTTTTCAACACCAGCTGGGTTTACCGCTATATAACTCAAAATCTATCAACTTTTACTATAGAACATTATATGTAACATTCGTTGCTAATTATATCTCGAATTTATTCTTCTGGGTTAGAATTTCTAATCTCAAGGTCAATGTTACATAAACTACATGCCAATATTCAACTTGAAAAAAGTGCAAGTGCGCCACCTTTGATTTTTTCATCCAAAAGTCTGAAAGAAAGCTTGGAGCAATACCTTTCAAATGGTCTGTAGCATTTTTATGGCCTCCAATTCTGTAAAAAGTTATGACAATTTAAAGAAAGACAAAAAATTCACAAAAATTAACATGGTAATTCCCATTTAAATTTTTAAAAAAATTTCGTGTTTCTTTAAATTGTCATAACTTTTTACAGAATTGGAGGCCATAAAAATGCTACAGACCATTTGAAAGGTATTGCTCCAAGCTTTCTTTTAGACTTTTGGATGAAAAAATCAAAGGTGGCGCACTTGCACTTTTTTTAAGTTGAATATTGACATGTAGTTTATGTAACATTGACCTTGAGATTAGAAATTCTAACCCAGAAGAATAAATTCTAGATATAATTAGCAACGAATGTTACATATAATGTTCTATAGTAAAAGTTGATAGATTTTGAGTTATATAGCGGTAAACCCAGCTGGTGTTGAAAAAAATATGGAAAAATTCACTTTTTGAGGTTAGAATAACTTTTGAGCAAATAGATTTCAGTACCTAAAAATTTTTTTCTGTATTCTGAAAAATATTTGCAAAGCGTACCCAAAATTTGGTGCATTTTAAAATTTTGATCGGACCACTTCACGTGGAATACCCCATATATATATATATATATTTCAACCTCCGAGTGCGAAATTCTACTTTTAAGGTTTCTTTATTAATTATAAAAGTTGATATTCTAATTGAAATTACCTCTTTGAATTCAGCGACCTGTTTTTGTGTGAACATAGAAAATACGCTAGAACCGGTGCGTTTTGCTTTTCGGCTACCACGACTTGCTCTAGAAGATCCTGAAGGAGATTTTGGGGTTTCAGATTTAGGTGGAGTTGGCTGCTTTTCTGGAGTGGGTTCTGCTTCAGGAGTAGGGGCTGCTTCTTCCTTCTTTGCATCTTCCTTCTTCTTTGGTTTTTTCTTCTTTTCTTTATCTGCCTGTAAATTAACAAATTTAAAGTAATATTCCAAAAATAAAAGTAATATCAAAATCTAGAATATAAACATAATCGTCTTTATCTGCATCGTAAAATTTATTATTATATTGATACCCTAGTAAAAATTGTAATCCGTAAATGGGAAAAGTCAGTGTTAAGCATAAAAAAAAATTTGTAGGTTTTTGGACTATAAAATTGAATTAAAATATTATATATTTCTAGTATTGTGGGACATAAAAATACTTAAAAAATCAGTATTTTATAAGCCAGATTAGACCTTGAAATTCTCATTTTTATCTTAGTTATATGTACTTTATTTACTACTTATTTTACCCATTTTCGCACTCTATCTCCAAACCAGATCATCGGATTGGGATGTGATGGGACTCATTTAAATTACTCAGCGTCTGAGTGAAACAGAATTTCAAAAATGTCTACACAAAAAAATTGACTCCAAAGGTATGTCAAAAATTTGAAAATTTTCATAAAAATTTTAGAACCATTACTTTTTTGTGTTGCTAACAATGGCTAAAATAGGTAGTCGAGTAAAGTACGTATAACTAAGGTAAACATGAGAATTTCAAGGTTCAATCAAAATAGTAGAAATATATATTTCAATTAAATTTTGTAGTCCAAAAACGTACAAATTTTTTTACATTTTTAACACTGGCTTGTCCCCTTAAATAAGTATTAAATAAATTGTTAATAGTTAATCTTTTTCTCATATTTTATAAGCATTTATGAGAGTAAAATATTAATTTACAGCTACTTTTGTATTAAAATGTGTATTAAAATTAGATATTGCTAACATAACATAAATCAGTTGTAAATGCGACGGTTTGCATGTGATGCGCGTTTGAATGGAAGGCATAAGGCATGTGATGCGCGTGCCCTAACGACAGGTTTGAAGCGCAACAAAAGATTGGCGAGAATTCGTGCGAAAAAAGAAAGCAGAACGTTTGGGCCCACGAAGCGGCGAGGTTGTTTCAGGGCGTGTGCGCAGGATTAAATAGCAAGTTAATCGCCGACTTTACGCTTTGTCCATTTATTAGAATAATTGGTTTAGAATTAAATATATTAATTACATTTATTGAAGCCGGCCTTTGATTTCTTACAAAATCACACGGAGACTTTAAAAAGCCAATCCGAACCTAAGTGTAGGAATTTTTAAAATTATTGTTCGTGAAAAGCTGAAATTGTATTGGAATGTTTTAAGGTTATGATTATTCTATTAAGTGCTAATGCAAATGAGTGAGAAAAGCACTTTAGCACATCAGGGTATATTTACTTGCAATTGTATACTATCTAATTCTTAGATTGAAATTTCCATTACTGAGTTTGTAATAATAAATCGTTTATACGCCCTGGTGGAAATAAGAAACAATTTTTACCGATAAAATAGGAATTTTTTATACCGTACTACCAATATTTTAGGTATAAAAAATAGCTATTTTATTCCTATAAGTGTAACGTTTTTTGGTACCTAAATAGAACTTTAAATATGGTCTATTGGGTTTCGGCATTTGCAACCTATAAAATAGTTATAAGTTTGTTCTTATATTTTTCCGACTTATAAATTACTTAAACGTTATTACGTTATACTTAGAAACAATATTTTATTAATATAAAATAATTTACCCATCTCATGATTTGAGCAATCAGGATTTTTAAAGCATTTTTAAAGAATACAAAAATATTGCAGAAATTAAAAAGTATTTATATATACATAACTCAAAAAAAATTTGAAAATAATTTCTTTTTCGAAACCTTATTATTATTTTTAATTAATTTATATTTATTTTTATATTGTTTTAGTTCATATATTTACACTAATTACATATATTTGCCGCAGAAAAACGCTGAAAAAATTTTTTCCCTAACCTCATCGAACCCTCGAACGCACGCACCAAACGCAAACGCTCTATCCACTAAGCTAACGCAACGCTTACATACACAAATGTTTGAAACTTGTATATACAGATCATCCATGTATTAATATCTTAATAATTGTTATTTATTCTTTGATCTATATACATAAGATGTTAGGCAATAATTAACTAATTTAAATATTGATGGTCTTAACGATGTATTTACCCTAAAATATAATATATTATTTTGCTACTATATGTAAAAGGGCATTCTTCTAATACGAATTTATTTAAAAATAATAAATAATACTATTTTTTAAATTTAAACTATTTATTTAAAAATAATATAGAAAGTTTCTAGGTATTTAACAGTTCTATTTTTAAGCTATTATTTATACCTAGTTTCTACCTATTAAAAGTAGTGTTTGTATATATAAGAAAAAATTTTAACGATTTATTTAAGTAAATAATTATACATGAAATGTATATTGACAATACATATTTTTAATTTTTTGAACTTTAAAAATTAAATTTTAGGTTATTTTTATAACTATTTTTTATACTTTTTTTATAGTTATATAAAAACAAGTGCCAAATTTAATAGTATATTTTGTGTCTAGTTTTTGGCTATTTAATATAATATAATTATTTTATACCAATAAAGTAGGTATTTAATCGGCATTTTCGAGTCATGGACATTTCTCCCAAACGACAAAACTACCTCAATGAGAAGCCTAGAATTTTAGAAACTCCCACCAATCGGAGGAAAGCTTTCATTTAAAAATTAAACAGCAGAAACTGTAAATATGTCAATAATGTAGCTCTCAATTTTTCTCTTACGATATTGCTTTTCGACTGTGCGTTTATTGGATGGCATTGTATGTCCATTCATAAATAACAAAATTCTGTCTATTTAGATTTTTTTAATAGGTAAGTTATTTGATTCGAGAACAAATGACACCAAACCTAACCTAATATTACTATAATAAAAAACAAAACTCATAGATTTGAATATTTCAAAATAACTGTAGTAAAATTTAATAACGACTGATGCAAAAAATATATCAATTATTTTATTTAAATTTAATATATAAAATGTTAAATGTAGCAAATTTTTTTTGTGATACGTAAATTTTACTATAATGTATAGCATTGGACTAAAGTTTTGCATAAAACAAGTTTGTACAATACTTAATGGTACACTACAATGGAGTTATTCTAATTTGCGTAACCTAAGTTATAAAAAATTGTTCACATTAATTGAAAGATAAACATATAAATCTCTTATTATGCATATGTATAGACAAAAGAATTTCATGTATAAACAATGTGGAAGAATGAATCCATCAAAACGATGGAGCTCCCCTCGCTCTTTGCACTTCCAATTCTATTCTTAAATTTTGTTTTAACTTTTATTTATATTTTAAACACTTACGTGTAACGATCGTGCCTAATAAAATTGTGTATTAATTTAATTTTAAATTAATTCAACAATTCCCTGATAGAAATCGTATTCCATTAAATAAGTGTTAAAGAGACTGTTTGAATAGAATGGGCAAAAAATTGGCGAAAAATGTGCCCATTTTTCTTCTATCGATGAAACGCTTTTTCTCACATTTTATGACCATTTATTAGTGTAAATTCCTATTTTTCTCCAATTTTTGAGCTTGTAAGTATACTTAGATTACAGTAGTTGAATCTAGTTATGTGTTATTAAATGTGTATTGAAAATGAACAAGTGAAAAATCTAATAAAATAGCGTTTATCTTCGTAATACTGGAAATATAACAGAAATTAGTTGAAAATCAAACGAAAACGTTAAAAGCCGATCCGAAACTATAAGAATTTTGAAGTTTACTGTTACTGGAAATCTGGAAATATTATTTGAATGTTTTGAGGTTGTGGTCATTGCTAATGAAATGGGAGAAAAAGCGTTTCATCACAAGGTACTTACTACCGATTTTTAATTCCTAGTTCTTAGTTTTAAATTTCTACTAGGGTTGTTATGATAATTTTCAATTTATTTATGAATTAAACAATAATTAAGATATTTAATTTTTCGGATTTATCACTAAAAATAAAAAATAATGTAGTTACTACTAATTGATTTCAAAAAACCCCTGGTTCGCGTAGATCGATACATTTCTGTTGAAATCATCATCTTTTATAAATACCAAAGTAGTTTATAGGTATAAAATATAGAAATCATAATATTTTGTAGAAAATGTCGATTAAATACCTATTTTATTGGTATAAAATAATTATACTATATTAAATAGCCAAAAAATAGACACAAAATATGCTATTAAATTTAACACTAGTTTTTATATCTATAAAAAAGCTATAAAAAATATTTGTAAAAATAACCCAAAATTTAATTTTTAAAGTTCATAAAATTAAAAATATGTGTTGTCAATATACATTTCATGTATAATTATTTACTCAAATAAACTGTTAAAATTTTTTCTTATATATACAAACACTATTTTTAATAGGTAGAAACTAGGTATAAATAATAGCTTAAAAATAGAACTATTAAATACCTAGAAACTTTCTATATTATTTTTAAATAAATAGTTTGAATTTAAAAATTAGTATTATTTATTTATTTATTTGTAAATAAATTTATATTAGAAGAATACCCTTTTACATATAGTAGCAAAATAATATATTATGTTTTAGGGTATAAATAAGTATTATAAAAGTATTCATATGCTTTTAAGAAATTATAATAATATAGAAAAAATGAAGAAGAATATCTCTTTGGTAGACATCGGTAAGACCATCATTATTTAAATTAGTTAATTACTGCCTAACATCTTATGTATATAGATCAAAGAATAAATAACAATTATTAAGATATTAATACAGGGATGATCTGTATATACAAGTTCCAAACATTTGTATATGTAAGCGTTGCGTTAGCTTAGTGGATAGAGCGTTTGCGTTTGGTGCGTGCGTTGCGGGGTTCGATTCCCGGTTAGGGCAAAAATTTTTTCAGCGTTTTTCTGCGTCAAATATATGTAATTAGTGTAAATATATAAACTAAAACAATATAAAAATACCTATAAGTTAATTAAAAATAATAATAAGGTTCGCGAAAGAAAAATTCTTTTCAAATTTTTTTTGAGTTATGTATATATAAATACTTTTTAATTTCTGCATTATTTTTGTATTCTTTACAAATGCTTTAAAAATCCTAATTGCTCAATTTATGAGATAGGTATTTTTTTATATTAATAAAAAATTGTTTATAACTATAACGTAATAACGTTTAAGTAATTTATAAGCCTGAAAAATATAAGAACAAACTTATAACTATTTTATAGGTAGAAAATGCCGAATCCCAATAGACCATATTTAATGTGTTATTTAGGGACCAAAAAACGTTACACATATAGAAATAAAATAGCTATTTTTTATACCCAGAATATTGGTAGTACAGTATAAAAAATTCCTAGTTTATCGGTAAAAAATTGTTCGTATTTCCACCAGGGTAGTAAATGATAATTTATTCATTTTATTTTTTATTAACATTTACGTAGGAAACCATGTGCTTTTGCAACATTAACAATCCATAATCATTATTTTAATTTAGATAATAGTAAATAAAGCTGAATGGAAGCGCAGATATTATAATTTTAAATATTAAAAATAGAGCTTACATAATATATGCGTATAAACGTTGTACAAAACGATAACTGTATAAAAACGTCTATAACAAATAACAACTTAAATAGTTTAAATCAAATAAATATTAAAGTACGTTCAAATGTGTCACGGATGTGCTATGAATAAATTCTCGGACGAGTCGATAAGCTTAGCCACGACTGGTATCCGATACGTGATATTCTAGCTGGGGTGGTTTCGTCGTACAGTCGCACTTTATCGTAAGATGATTTTTAAAGTTTACAAGAGTTCATCCATTCAATAAATATTAAACATTTATGTATCCCATCAGAACAAAACTTTGACAAGTTATCAAACGCATTACAGTTATACAATTTTACTATTATTCCATCCGTGGAAATTATATACGTACATAAATAACAATATGTAAAAATTTAACTAAAAATTACATTGCACAAATGTAGTATATAAATTTAGTTGTACAAATAATACAGCAGTTTTTATATAGCGTATAATTATTGCGGAAGCATCAATCTTTTTGAATTTATATTCGAACAATAACAAATATTTTTAGCATTGTACAAAAAATTTATAAACATTTGTAAAGCTATTGTATTATTTTATTTTTACAACAAAAGAAAAATACGTATAAGATAAATAATGATTTATTTTGAGTTATAGTTTGCAAAATTCTGGAATACCAAGCCGTTTAAAATATAGTTCTGCAATTATAGTTATTTTTAAAATATTGTTATGTTTATAATTATAGGTAAGCAATAATATAAAGTTTATATGCAGTAATAAAAATAAAGATTTGACAATTTCATATAGTATTAACATTGATTAATTACAATTTTTATAATATTTTTTAATGCAGACTTTGACTCCATATTCTCACCCGAATTTGAATTAATGAGCGAAAATGCGATATTTACATATTAATCAATATACCCTTAATCTATTTATTGATCGAAAATGTACAGTTTAATACTACTAACAAATAGAAGAAAATCGAAAACCAAAACTATTAAATATTGTAAAAGAAAACGTGTGAAATACTCCAGTGAACATTAAAGAGTTGCTATGAAGAAATCTAAAATGATAACATGTATATTGTATCAGCTATAAAGGTTCATATTAGCCGAGTTTCGATCCCTAGTACAATAAAGCATTTATGAACGTTTTTGACCGAAACTGAGGTGAATAATACAAAATATCATACCATTTTCAACGTTATATTTTACTCGAAAGTAATTTATAATACATAATAAATTTTTTATATAAAAAGTAATTAAATACTTTTTAAAAAAATTAGAATTATTTTTTGAGATTAATAAATAAATTTAAACTTATAAAGTATAATAAATTAGAAATCAATAATGAGGTTTTTTTCGATATTAATCATTTTCTCTTAATTTGATCTTTCTTTGGCTTTTCTCTGGAATGATACTTTCGCCTTTTATGTGTCTCATAATATCCTTCTTTTTTTCTTGAATCTTTTCTTCCATTTTCGCTTGAAGGTTTCTTTTCGATTAATCCTTCTATTTTAACTTTATCTGCATCTTTTTTCCCCCTTTTCTGCATATTTTTCTTTATTTTTACTCTCAATAATTATTTTTTCGTAAATAATTATAATTGATTACTTTCTTCTTTTAGGATAGTCTGGTTGCGGGTATCTGAAAATAAAAAAGCAAAACACAAAGTATCAAAATATTTTTTTTTATATTTAAAACAACGGAAAAGAATTTATGGCAGCAAGAACATTTTTGATACAGAAAATTTAAGGTTAATAGGTTATCAGACCTATAACCAAGTCGTATTATTAAATCTGAAAGACTTTCATATTATTAAAGACTTATCTGAGTAATCTGGTATCAATCATCTTCATATTTTAGACCTGGTGCAGTTTATGCAACTTCATTGTGTTTGACTTTGCATGGATGCAACTTCAGTGTGACGGACTTTAAGAATTTGTTTGCGCTGCCGCTGCGGATGCTAATAAAGTCTTCGTCGGAGTTGACGCACCAGGTCTAAATTATGAAGATGATTGATACCAGATTACTCAGATAAGTCTTTAATAATATGAAAGTCTTTCAGATTTAATAATACGACTTGGTTATAGGTCTGATAACCTATTAACCTTAAATTTTCTGTATCAAAAATGTTCTTGCTGCCATAAATTCTTTTCCGTTGTTTTAAATATAAAAAAAAATATTTTGATACTTTGTGTTTTGCTTTTTTATTTTCAGATACCCGCAACCAGACTATCCTAAAAGAAGAAAGTAATCAATTATAATTTATTTACGAAAAAATAATTATTGAGAGTAAAAATAAAGAAAAATATGCAGAAAAGGGGGAAAAAAGATGCAGATAAAGTTAAAATAGAAGGATTAATCGAAAAGAAACCTTCAAGCGAAAAAGGAAGAAAAGATACTGAGGCTAAGAAGAAGGAAAATGAAATAATTAGAAAAAGACCAAAAAGATCAAGAGAGGATAGTAGAAAACATTCAAGAAAAGAGAAGGATATTATGAGACACATAAAAGGCGAAAGTATCATTTCGATAGAAAAGCCAAAGAAGATCAAAATCAAGAGAAAATGATAAATATCGAAAAAAACCTCATTATTGATTTCGTAAATGTTATTACTTACGTTATATAAAGTTATAATATGTTCTATTTTTTTAATAAATTAAAAGCATTTACATTGACGTAAAATTCATTTTTTAACAAGTTACATGCAAAATGTATGTAAAATGCATGTAAATGTTTCTTAAAGAACTTATATGAAAAAAACACTTATTTCATATATATGATGTACGTTAATAAAGATGTAGTTTTCATGAAGTTTGATATATATAACGTGAAAATGCAGCATAAATGAGATTAATTTTGTGTAATATACCCTTAATCTATTTATTGCTCCCCCCCGAAATGTACATTTAATACTACTACAAATAGAAGAAAATCGAAAACCCAAAAACTATTAAAATATTGTAAAAGAAAACGTGTGAAATACTCCAGTGAACAATTAAAGTTGGCTAGTGAAGAAATCTAAAAGGATGAACAATTATAATTGTATCATCTATAAGAAAATTCAATATCCTACAGAGTTTATAACATCCCTAGTAGAAATCAAAGCATTTATGAAACGTTTTTTGACCGAAAGCTGCAGGTGATACGATAAAAAATGTCAAAAATAGTTTCATCTAACCTCAAAATGTTCATATTTTACTAATAGGAATTTGCAAAAAATATAATAAATAGGCAGATAAAAAAGAGTAATTAAAGCTTTTAAAGTAAGAAGAAGAGACTTAAACTCCGAGTTAAGAAAAAGAATTAAACTCCGCCGTAATAAAATTTTATTTCAGTGGTAGACATTAGATATTAATAAACAAAAGAACTTTGTATGATTCTAAAATAATTTTATATTTAGATATTAATTATAAATTATAGATTAATGTAGAAAAATTGTTATTTATTAATTTTGCAGTTATTTTGAATTTTTTAAATTGATCATTACGAAAAATCCGCAGAATTAGGTCCTTTAAATCAACATCAAAAAATTATAAATTTACCTTCATTTTGAAGTGTGAAATCATATTTACTTTTTGATTTAATTAAAATAATTTCAGTACTATAAATCACTCCACTGGACTGAAAACAACCGTTTTAATGTAAAAAGAATCGATTCTTTAAAAATGGCAACATGATTCTAAAATTTACATTATTTAAATTTTCAATACAATACTTCAATGACATCCTATGAAAAATAAATTTTATTTATATATTTTGTAAAAATTTACATTGTGTAATTAATTACTCGTTTATCTAATATACTAATAAATTTATATAATATTATCTGATATAAATAATTTTAAATTATAATTAGAAATATTTATATTATACTATTTCCTAATTGGAATAGAAGAGAGAAAGAGAAAACCTGTCAGAAAATAAAATTTAGTAACTTCTTCCGCGTACTACCGAATAGTTAATTTTAGAGCAACCAAGACTTACATAGACCGATTGCTTATCCCAGGAGAAAAGCCAGCCTCTCAAGTTACCGTTTGGTGTTACGTAATTAAGTCGAACGGATAGAATAAAGTATATGCTAACATAAATTTTAAGACGATTTCTTTTACAAATATATAGTTAAAAAATCAAGAAAAATACAGCTAAAAATTTAATTCTTCAGATTTATATGAATGTATATTCATATTTTTTGATTAAAAACTTTTCTACGCAGAAAATGTTAATAATTTAACTTAGATGTATCAACATCATATATCAATTTTTCATACAGATCATAAAAAATAGAAAAATCTTAAAAAATTATAAAAAAATGAAAAAAATAAATATTTTAATTTTTATATTTACATAATAAAATGTTATTTAAATAAATAAATGTGTAAATGTGTTCTATTTGTACCAAGCTTAATGCACCATCAAACACACACACACACACACACACACAGACACACACACACAAACGCAAACACAAACACAAAAACACACACACAAACACAAACACACACACAAACACACACACACACGCGCGCATACACTCCCTTTCATACACATCCACACTCACAAGTTCTCAAATATCTTTCATCGGTAAATATAAAATGTTACATTCTTCAATTTAGTAGTTAACTAGATGGTTGCCAAAGCAACTTAACTGCTATATCATATTTGTACCCGAAGTCTATCAGACAATTAAACATACGCCAAACCATATACTATACACTTACGATTGACAAATTTATTAACATTCGCGTAAATATTATTTAAACTATCACTATTAATTTTCTTTATAGGCATGTTTCCCTTTGAAAGCGCAAATTTTAAAGAATATAAAATATAATTCAAGTTAATGATTAAAAAAATACTAAAACATTATTACACGTCACTTTAATACAATTTAATTTTCTCACATCATAATAAGAATACGTATGATTAAATATAAGTTTAACAATCAATACGTTGTATGAAGAAAATGAGTAACCATATAAATTATTTAGACGTGGATAACTTACCATACTTACAGTTGACTCTTTTACTTTAAAACAATACTACAAAATAGTAACACTCGAGATGGTTTCGAAGAACCAACTGGTGAAATCACCGAGTTGAACTTGTCTAAGTAACTTTCGGTGCGCAGTCTCACCCTGGGTAAATGTCCAATCCCAGTCCACGATACAAATGAGTTCGAGAGGGAGAAAATCATTGGTCCTAACCATATTTAGTGTGAGCTGTCCCGAAAATAGCACGCGAGTTTTACTTGCGAGCAATATTTTAAATTGAGCCGTTGTTACTTATTACAAGCTTAAAAGATGATTGTAAGATTTTTTTACACAATTTATCTGACTGATCATAAAGGCGCGCCAGCGCCTGACGTAAGTAATGCAGGCGCGCAAGCCCTTATATATACAGCTACTTTAACCCTCCGATTTTTTCATATCGTATATTTTTTTATATGAATTTAATTTTTGATGTTTATCAATTAATCTCTCATTTCTTAGTTATTTTCTTCAATTTACATCAAATTCTGCGAATATTCATAAACGCATATTGCAGAAAAAGCAACTCAAAGAAATTGCTTGCTGAATTCCATTCAACAATTTTGCGATTTCCCTTTTTTCGTCTTCCATATACATATGTATCACTATATATACTTTTCAGCCCAGGAGAAGGCACGGACAGAGGTAAAAAGTCGGGTCAGACTCTGAAAAATTCCGCGAGGGGGAGTTGCTGTTACTTTTCATGAGTTCTATATATATATGAGTGGTTCTCTGTGACATCGAAGATGAAAAAAATAAATATTGCTATAACTGTGGGAATATGTTTTAGAGGCATCCAGTAGTTCTCCTGAATTTTTTCAGATTTTTTCTGGGCCATTATTTTAAGTTACAGAGAGTCAAAGTTGACATTTTAGCACTTTTTTGCATTATATGCCCATTTTCATGAATTTTTAGCTCCCAGGGGATGCATTTTTCACTAAAAACATAAGTATGACTTTTTTTTGTAAAATTTTCCGAACTTTTCATTAAAAATACTTTTAAAGACATAAATGTATGCTGTCACACTCTTGTAAGCCATTTAAACCTTAAATAGTGAAAATCAGCAATTCTGCTCCGGACTCTGGTAACCTAATACTGTCTAAATGATGTCTTTTTATAGTCAGAAACTGCCTAAAAATTTACAGAGTGGGTCTAAATCATTATGATCACTTATGGTCAAAATATCCGGGAAAAGTGCCCGAAATATTAATAGAAATGTATATTTGTTGCCTTATAACGATGAATCTAGTAGCATGATCATTGCAAAAAAATTTATGCACTTACCTTGGAATGGTAGAAAAGTATCTCCACTTGTTTCAGTATCCATTTAATCCCCTGTAAGCTGCTAAAAATACAAATATTATTATAAAATTATAAAAAATTATTTTTTAAACATTTATAATGCTGGATTTTTAGTTTTACGTCCCTTACAAGAATTATAATACTAATCTGAAGGATTACTATAAATATATAAACATCATTATTACAATAACTGAATATACGTATTTAATACAAAAGATATATAAATAAATCGGATATATAATTATAATGAATAATATGATACCGTGACAGTGACAAGTTTGTGAAATCTAAACAATGTATTGCTAAATAATAATAATAATAATGTTGATACTTTTATAGTAATCCTTCAGAATAGTATTATAATTCTTGTAAGGGACGTAAAACTAAAAATCCAGCATTATAAATGTTTAAAAAATAATTTTTTATAATTTTATAATAATATTTGTATTTTTAGCAGCTTACAGGGGATTAAATGGATACTGAAACAAGTGGAGATACTTTTCTACCACTCCAAGGTAAGTGCACAAATTTTTTTGCAATGATCATGGTAATAGATTCATCGTTATAAGGCAACAAATATACATTTCTATTAATATTTCGGACACTTTTCCCGGATATTTTGACCATAAGTGATCTTAATGATTTAGACCCACTCTGGAAATTTTTAGGCAGTTTCTGACTATAAAAAGACATCTTTTAGACAGTATTAGGTTACCAGAGTCCAGAGCAGAATTGCTGATTTTCACTATTTAAGGTTTAAATGGCTTACAAGAGTGTGACAGCATACATTTATGTCTTTAAAAGTATTTTTAATGAAAAGTTCGGAAAATTTTACAAAAAATGTCATACTTATGTTTTTAATGAAAAATGCATCCTCTGGGAGCTAAAAATTCATGAAAATGGGCATATAATGCAAAAAAGTGCTAAAATGTCAACTTTGACTCTCTGTAACTTAAAATAATGGCCCAGAAAAAATCTGAAAAAATTCAGGAGAACTACTGGATACCTCTAAAACATATTCCCACAGTTATAGCAATATTTATTTTTTTCATCTTCGATGTCACAGAGAACCACCCATATATATATTATATTATACGTTACATACATTATAATTTGAACAATAAGAGGTTATTTATTATAATTGTGACTCCAGTATATAGTGGATATAAATTAATGATTGTTTGAACGTGGTGAAATTCACTATAACTCCAGTGATTAGAAATTAAATAGTACAATATTCAATGAGAAGTTCATTCGGATACTAGTGAAAACCCAATAGACAAATACAAATCCTTGATAAAATCTTTTGAACAAGCAGAAGAAGAGAAAAAGAATAAGGAAGTTGAATTAGAATTTACATGGGGTATAGGAGTTAAAGAAAAGACTGAAAAATTAGTAAAAGGAAAAATGAAACAGAATGAAAATTTAACTCTGTTTTAACAGTATTTGGAAATAATATTAAGTCATTTCTTTCACAAGTTTGAAAGTCTTTTACTTTTGTAACATTTACATGAATCAGTGACTTTAATTAAAATTCAAATATTATTGTATACGTATTTTAACATTTAAATGTAACCAATTATGTCATTTCTTTGAGAAGTTTGAATGTCATTTAATAAAATTTTCTAACATTTACACATATCAGTGATTTTGACTCAAATGTGGAGTGACCTAAATGATTGATGAAAAGCATATTGTTATTTAAGCGGACCCTGTGTCATTCTCCATCCTTATTAATGTTACTGAATAACCTTTTTATAACTTTCTATATAAAGCCAATACATATCCCTATTGAAAATAAATACGTAATTTTGTTATGTAACAAAAGCACGTACCAAAATTACGTATCATGCAAAAGTACGTATTGTTACATGCTAAATTCGAACAATTTGTTACGTACATATATTGGCGCGTAGATTTGGCACGTAATTTTATTACGTACTTTTGGTACATAACTTTTCTTTTCTTTTTTTTTTTTGCTTAACGTCGCTCTCACACTAATGCGTATCATCAGCGACCACAGAGGTATGTGCGATAACTTTTGTAAAAGCATACTTAAGGGGATGTAATGCTCAATTTGTTACCTACCTAGCCATATGAGACAATTATACTTAATTAATTAATACATATTTTAAATAAAAGGAAATCGTGACATCATTGCCCTTTGTAGTTATACAATCTATTTATCTACAAAATTTCAAACAGATATTATAATTCGTATTAAAATGGCATTGGAAGGAAATTTTGACATACTGCCCAGACGGAAATTTATTATTCCAGAAAGAGCTGAGAAAAACTAATAAATTTTATAATCAATTTATAATATGCAGATTTTGGACTCCATTAATAGTTAATAAGAATTTATAACTTTTATTGCTCTTCTTAGCTTTTGCTAGATTTTATTAGCTTTTAGGTTTCTTTTCAAAAGCAAAAGAAATGTGCGAGCTTACAAAAGCTAATAACTACTAATAACTTTTTTAAATTATTATATACAGTAAATAAGTATTCAGAATTTTTATGAATATTTATCAATAGCAATGTTTTATTAATAGCTTTTGTTTTTTTGCATACTTCACTTAGAAACAGCTAAAAACAGTTAAATACAGGAAAATGCAACAGTTACTATATTAGTTTTTCACGATATTTTCGAAATACAAAAATCTAAGAAGACCTAATCAAGCTTAGAAATATTTACGAAATTTTAAAAATAACTAATAAAATCTTATAAACATTACCAAATTTTTTAAACTATTACTAGAGTCCAAAATCCGCACTTTATAAAGTGTTATGAAAATTTAATAAAAGCTAATAACTTTTATTAAGTATTTATAAACATTATACGAATATGATTATTTCCGCTAGGGTGGATACAGGTTCTAAATTTCCTTCCAATCATTCTCGTTAATTGTAGGTATTGAATATTGAAGGTATCAATATATATGGAGGGCAATGATGTCTTGCTTTTCCATTTATTGAAGTATTTAATAATTAATTAACAAAATACGTGTGCCATTACTCGGTCGGTAAAAATTGACTATTACATCCCGTTAATACACTAATCATACGTAAATACACTAATCAATCGGCAGACACAGTAAGGGCACGAGCCGGCATCTCCGGATTAAGCTTTACGGACCAAGCGTAACAGATCAAAGATGTTTTTTTAATATTTTTATTGAGTTACGTACCTGAAGTACGTAATTGTATTACGTGCAGAAGTATCATCAGTGTGAGAGCGACGTTAAGCAAAAAAAAAAAGAAAAGAAAAGTTATGTACCAAAAGTACGTAATAAAATTACGTGCCAAAACTACGCGCCAATATGTACGTAACAGAATGTTCGAATTTAGCATATAACAATACGTACTTTTGGTACGTGCTTTTGTTACGTAACAAAATTACGTATTTGTTTTCATTATACTCATTACCAAATATATTATTGATAAATGTTGTCATCAAGACACATAAATTAATTGGTAAAATACTGTAGATTGTTTATATGTACTTGGTGAAGTGGAATATAACAATTAATTTACACATTTACTATGAAAAAGTTGTGTTTAAATAAATAGCGTAAGCTGTATATTGGGTTTGATATACTAGGAACTTGGGTAGATTGGAATGATGATGTGAATTTTTCTATCGGTGATACAGCTTACTTAAATATAGTTTCTCTCAGTAAAGCTACTATATTTTTATTATTTTTGTCACAGATAATTTCTGAATTTCTTTTAATATACGGTAATGTTTAATACATTAAACCCATATCAAATATAATAAATTAGTACTAATATTAACTGAAACTCTTTCCAACACTTACTTTTTGTCAAATTTAATTATATTTATCACTGATGAACCAATTCACATCATTATTATAATGTACTCAAGCTCTCAGTATATACAACTCAGTATACACCTTACGCTATTTATTTAAACACAACTTTTTCATAGTAATATTGTAAACTAATAATTATTTTACTTCACAAAGTATATATAAACAATCTACACTACTTTGCCAACTAATTTATGTGTTTTAAAGACAATATTTATCAATATTTTATTCGACAATGAATAAAACACTATAAACTGTTTGCCAAGACTCGAATAAGATAATGTGTAATCTTGTTGATGTAATATTATCCTATATTTTATCAATTTTTTTTACTTTTGCAGATGTAATGAAAATAGTTAAAAATTGTCATACACTAGGATATTGTGGACATTTTATAACGAATAATATATTGAGTTGATATTGAACCACACAAATTGTTTGTTTTGAGTGGTCTGCTATACCCTACTGAATGATAATTTTTCACTACATTTCTAATCAACAGGAAAAAATTAATAACACATTATAAACTGACAAGTTTGCATATACGAGTCTATAGGGAAACAGATTATAATGTTTTACTCATTACCAAATATATTATTGATAAATGTTGTCATCAAGACACATAAATTAATTGGTAAAATACTGTAGATTGTTTATATGTACTTGGTGAAGTGGAATATAACAATTAATTTACACATTTACTATGAAAAAGTTGTGTTTAAATAAATAGCGTAAGCTGTATATTGGGTTTGATATACTAGGAACTTGGGTAGATTGGAATGATGATGTGAATTTTTCTATCGGTGATACAGCTTACTTAAATATAGTTTCTCTCAGTAAAGCTACTATATTTTTATTATTTTTGTCACAGATAATTTCTGAATTTCTTTTAATATACGGTAATGTTTAATACATTAAACCCATCAAATATAATAAATTAGTACTAATATTAACTGAAACTCTTTCCAACACTTACTTTTTGTCAAATTTAATTATATTTATCACTGATGAACCAATTCACATCATTATTATAATGTACTCAAGCTCTCAGTATATTCAACTCAGTATACACCTTACGCTATTTATTTAAACACAACTTTTTCATAGTAATATTGTAAACTAATTATTATTTTACTTCACCAAGTATATATAAACAATCTACACTACTTTGCCAACTAATTTATGTGTTTTAAAGACAATATTTATCAATATTTTATTCGACAATGAATAAAACACTATAAACTGTTTGCCAAGACTCGAATAAGATAATGTGTAAGCTTGTTGATGTAATATTATCCTATATTTTATCAATTTTTTTTACTTTTGCAGATGTAATGAAAATAGTTAAAAATTGTCATACACTAGGATATTGTGGACATTTTATAACGAATAATATATTGAGTTGATATTGAACCACACAAATTGTTTGTTTTGAGTGGTCTGCTATACCCTACTGAATGATAATTTTTCACTACATTTCTAATCAACAGGAAAAAATTAATAACACATTATAAACTGCCAAGTTTGCATATACGAGTCTATAGGGAAACAGATTATAATGTTTTACTCATTACCAAATATATTATTGATAAATGTTGTCATCAAGACACATAAATTAATTGGTAAAATACTGTAGATTGTTTATATGTACTTGGTGAAGTGGAATATAACAATTAATTTACACATTTACTATGAAAAAGTTGTGTTTAAATAAATAGCGTAAGCTGTATATTGGGTTTGATATACTAGGAACTTGGGTAGATTGGAATGATGATGTGAATTTTTCTATCGGTGATACAGCTTACTTAAATATAGTTTCTCTCAGTAAAGCTACTATATTTTTATTATTTTTGTCACAGATAATTTCTGAATTTCTTTTAATATACGGTAATGTTTAATACATTAAACCCATCAAATATAATAAATTAGTACTAATATTAACTGAAACTCTTTCCAACACTTACTTTTAGTCAAATTTAATTATATTTATCACTGATGAACCAATTCACATCATTATTATAATGTACTCAAGCTCTCAGTATATTCAACTCAGTATACACCTTACGCTATTTATTTAAACACAACTTTTTCATAGTAATATTGTAAACTAATTATTATTTTACTTCACCAAGTATATATAAACAATCTACACTACTTTGCCAACTAATTTATGTGTTTTAAAGACAATATTTATCAATATTTTATTCGACAATGAATAAAACACTATAAACTGTTTGCCAAGACTCGAATAAGATAATGTGTAATCTTGTTGATGTAATATTATCCTATATTTTATCAATTTTTTTTACTTTTGCAGATGTAATGAAAATAGTTAAAAATTGTTATACACTAGGATATTGTGGACATTTTATAACGAATAATATATTGAGTTGATATTGAACCACACAAATTGTTTGTTTTTAGTGGTCTGCTATACCCTACTGAATGATAATTTTTCACTACATTTCTAATCAACAGGAAAAAATTAATAACACATTATAAACTGACAAGTTTGCATATACGAGTCTATAGGGAAACAGATTATAATGTTTTACTCATTACCAAATATATTATTGATAAATGTTGTCATCAAGACACATAAATTAATTGGTAAAATACTGTAGATTGTTTATATGTACTTGGTGAAGTGGAATATAACAATTAATTTACACATTTACTATGAAAAAGTTGTGTTTAAATAAATAGCGTAAGCTGTATATTGGGTTTGATATACTAGGAACTTGGGTAGATTGGAATGATGATGTGAATTTTTCTATCGGTGATACAGCTTACTTAAATATAGTTTCTCTCAGTAAAGCTACTATATTTTTATTATTTTTGTCACAGATAATTTCTGAATTTCTTTTAATATACGGTAATGTTTAATACATTAAACCCATCAAATATAATAAATTAGTTCTAATATTAACTGAAACTCTTTCCAACACTTACTTTTTGTCAAATTTAATTATATTTATCACTGATGAACCAATTCACATCATTATTATAATGTACTCAAGCTCTCAGTATATTCAACTCAGTATACACCTTACGCTATTTATTTAAACACAACTTTTTTATAGTAATATTGTAAACTAATTATTATTTTACTTCACCAAGTATATATAAACAATCTACACTACTTTGCCAACTAATTTATGTGTTTTAAAGACAATATTTATCAATATTTTATTCGACAATGAATAAAACACTATAAACTGTTTGCCAAGACTCGAATAAGATAATGTGTAATCTTGTTGATGTAATATTATCCTATATTTTATCAATTTTTTTTACTTTTGCAGATGTAATGAAAATAGTTAAAAATTGTTATACACTAGGATATTGTGGACATTTTATAACGAATAATATATTGAGTTGATATTGAACCACACAAATTGTTTGTTTTGAGTGGTCTGCTATACCCTACTGAATAATAATTTTTCACTACATTTCTAATCAACAGGAAAAAATTAATAACACATTATAAACTGACAAGTTTGCATATACGAGTCTATAGGGAAACAGATTATAATGTTTTACTCATTACCAAATATATTATTGATAAATGTTGTCATCAAGACACATAAATTAATTGGTAAGATACTGTAGATTGTTTATATGTACTTGGTGAAGTGGAATATAACAATTAATTTACACATTTACTATGAAAAAGTTGTGTTTAAATAAATAGTGTAAGCTGACTAGGAACTTGGGTAGATTGGAATGATAATGTGAATTTTTCTATCGGTGATACAGCTTACTTAAATGTATTGTTTCTCTCAGTAAAGCTACTATATTTTTATTATTTTTGTCACAGATAATTTCTGAATTTCTTTTAATATACGGTAATGTTTAATACATTAAACCCATCAAATATAATAAATTAGTACTAATATTAACTGAAACTCTTTCCAACACTTACTTTTTGTCAAATTTAATTATATTTATCACTGATGAACCAATTCACATCATTATTATAATGTACTCAAGCTCTCAGTATATTCAACTCAGTATACACCTTACGCTATTTATTTAAACACAACTTTTTCATAGTAATATTGTAAACTACCCCAATGGAAATGATAAACGTACGAAAATGTACGAAAACGTACCAAAATGTACGAAAATGTACGAAAATGTACATAAATGTTGAAATTCGGACAATTCGTACATTTTTTTACAGTTTCGTACGTTTCTGTACGTTTTACTACGTTTTCGTACATTTAATAAATAACTGTCTTATCGAACACATGCGGCTAGTTTTGTTAAATGTAGATAATAAATGTAAAAAAGTGTACCTTTTTGTACATACATTTATTTTACACGTTTTCGCACGTTTTGGTACGTTATCGTACATTTTAGTACATTTTAGTACATTTTAGTACGTTTTAGTACATTTTTGTACATTTTCCTATGTTTCCTTACATTTTTGTACATTTTCCTATGTTTCCTTACATTTTCGTACATTATCCTACATTTGCTTACATTTAATAAATTTCCATAATATATCTAATTTAAATTAAATATATTATAGAAATTTATTAAATGTAAGAAAATGTAGGATAATGTACGAAAATGTAAGCAAACATAGGAAAAGGTACAAAAATGTACTAAAATGTACGAATACGTACCAAAACGTACCAAAACGTACCAAAACGTACCAAAACGTACAAAAACGTATCAAAACACACGAAAATGTACAAAACAGTACAAAAATGTACAGAAATGTACGAAACCGTACAATGTGTCCGAATTTCAACATTTATGTACAGTTTCGTACATTTTTGTACATTTCTGTACGGTTTTGTACATTTTCGTACGTTTTGGTACGTTTCTGTACATTTAATATTTCCATAGGGGTAATTATTATTTTACTTCACCAAGTGTATATAAACAATCTACACTATTTATATGTGTCTTAAAGACAATATTTATCAATATTTTATTCGACAATGAGTAAAACACTATAAACTGTTTGCCAAGACTCGAATAAGTCAACTTGTCAGCCTATAATGTGTAATCTTGTTGATGTAAGATTATCCTATAATTAGGTAGCTTGAAGTGAAAATACTTTTGTACATTTCCATGATTTAATAAACAATTTATTAAAAGCTAAGTAGCAATAATATTGAAATGAGGATTTGTAACATTTCAGCGGGCTCAGAAATATTAAAAGTTCCATACAATGTAACAATGAAAAATTAATCTTTTTAATCAATATTTTGCTTGTAACGTCATGTGCAACTGGGTATTAGTTATATATTAACTAGATATAATTAATACTACATTAAATTATGATTAGAAAAATTTCATTTAATGATAATTCATTATATTTGTCTATATTTTATGAAAGTACCCACACAGCATCCCAGACGGCAAGAAAAATACAAAAAGAATTCTTTTTGAATTCGCCAAAATAAAAAGAATTCTTTTTTTTTATTCGGATGGAAATCAAAAGAATTCATCAATGAATTCATTTTTTAATCATGATATGTCACCTGTTTAGAGCGCTTAAAGTATTCAAATAGTATTCTTAAAACAATAAAGTGTTCCAAAACAAATCTTTAAGTGTTCGGAAGGTAATAGAAACGGATTCATAAAGTATTCTATAAAGTGTTTGTAAAACAGTTCCTTATCCGTTCTTAATATATTCTTTTAGAATCTTGTCAAATTCAAAATTTTTATTCAAAATGCATTTTATACAGCTCATTAAGAATGCTTAAAGAGTTCGGAAAGAGAATTCATTGAATATTCTTAATGAAATCTATTAGTTCAGATCAACAAAATATGTAATTATAAAGAATTTTACACATTCCCTGGTGGAAATAAAAAAATTTTTTATAGCCTACAAAGCAGATTATGACTAGAAATAATAGGAATTTAATAGTTTCTATAAATTCGCGACTAAATACCTATTTTATAGATAAAAAATATTTTCTATTATAAAGATGGTATTTTAAATAGGTAAAAAATAGCTATAAAAAATAGAACAAGTATATATTAAATATACCTATAATCTATGTATATTATTTTTCAATTTATAGTTTGAATTAAAAAGTATTTCATATTTAAATATAATTTGAAAATAAATATTAAACGTCTTAATAATTTCGCAGAATTACACAGTTAAATAAATCTTTCTACATTATTAAATGTTCAACGTTTACATGATATTTGAAAATTAATATTCGTTATAATGTGTAATTATATACAAACATCATATATATATAGAAACTTATAATCTAATAGTCATTGTGTACGTCTTGAATAAGTATATATCCCTTTATATAGAAGAAATCTTTTATAACTATATTATAATTTTATAACTACAAATTTTTTGTATAAATTTTGTATAAACATGGATGCTTCTGGATCTAAACCAAGTAAAAAAAGAGTTAGAAAACATCGTTTGCTTAAAAAAGATTTAATACAAAATAAGCGTCAAAAATTAGATAGTAGTGAAAACAGTGATTCAAATAGTTCATTAAGTGAAAATTTTGTAAGTGATAGTAATAATCAAATATATTTAAAAAAAAATATTGTTAACAATACTGAAAGAGATGCAAATTTTGTGAGTAATGCTGGACCATCTGCTCAAAATGATGAGCACAATGAAATAGATAATCAGTTGAACAGATATTCTGATAGCGATGAACAAAGAAACAGTGACATTGTTTATAGCTATGAAGAAAACAGTTATATTGTGGACAGCAATGAAGAAGAAAGAAGTAATATTGTGTATAGCGTAGAAGAAGCCAATAGTAGTATTGATGCCAATGATGATGTAGGGTTCGATGGAAATTATCTCAATAATGTGCCAGTAAATAATGATGAAAGTCCAGAAATACATGCACTAAAAGAATGGTCTATAGTATCCAGAATTCCCAATGTTCATTTGGATTCCTTGTTGAAGATTTTGAGAGCAAGGTTACTACCTGAATTGCCAAGACGGGCTAAAACTTTTTTACAAACTACTAAAGCTGAATATAAAATACAAAATATTCTTGACAGCACTAATTCAGAAGCAGAATTTGTTTACTTGGGCTTACAAAAAGGTTTGCTTTACTGTATAAATGTTGATTTGCATCCAAATAATATTATTCAACTTGATTTTAATATTGACGGAGTGAAAATATTCAAATCTAGCCCAAAAACTTTATGGCCAATTCTGTGTAAAATTAATTACAACCCAGATATTTATAAACCATTTCCAGTAGCATTATTTTATGGTGTCAGCAAACCTAAAAATTTAGATGACTTCCTGAAACAATTTATAATTGAATTAAATTTATTGCTGCAAAATGGTATTGAAGTGAATAATAATCAATTTTCAGTGTTAATAAGATGTTTCATTTGTGATTCTCCAGCACGCTCTTATTTGAAAAATATTAAAGGTCATACAGCCTTTGACGGCTGTGAAAGATGCAAAGTGAAGGGAGAAAAAATTGATGGTGTAACTACATTTCTTCAATGCAATGCTGAAAAAAGAACTGGAGAAAGTTTTAGAAAATTTTTAGATGTAAATCATCATAATGATTTCTCTCCACTTTTAGCTATCAATCCAGAAATGAATTTAATTAGTCAATTTATATTGGACCCGATGCACTTGATTTATTTGGGAGTGATGAATAGATTATTTGAATATTGGATGACAGGACTTGGAGATTATAGATTAAGCGCTAATCAAAAATTGGAATTGAATAGACGATCAAAAATGATAATAAAGGATATACCAGCAGAATTTAAAAGAAAAATGAGACCTACAGAACACTACGACAAATACAAAGCTGTTGAATTAAGATTTTTTCTTTTATATGTAGCACCAATTATTTTAAAGAAAATGTTACATACACAACACTATAATAATTTGTTATTGTTACACATAGCATGTAGAATGTTATCGAGTAACAATGCTTTACACTATGTAACTAAATCAAGATCACTTTTAAAATTATTTGTTGAACAATCAATCACTTTGTATGGTAAAACATTTGTATCGTTGAATGTTCACAATATGCTGCACATTCCTGATGATGTTGAAAACACAAAATGTGATTTGAACAATATTAGTGCTTTCTCCTATGAAAGCGAATTGGGAAAAATAAAAAGAATATTATTTTCTCCTCATAGAACATTAGCTTAATATTGTAGACGTTTACATACTCAAAGAGAAATAATTAATCAAGTGCCAAAAAAGGAGCAAGATTTATTAATTATACAATCATCAAGTGATCAAAAAGTTAAATTGATTCGCTACAAACAAAATTATTTTTCCACACAACATCCTGATAACACAGCTTTACTGAACAATGGTGTAATTATAGAAATATGTGATATGATGACACTTAATGAATCTGTTATTATAAAATATAAAAATTATACAATTAAAAAATCCATATATCGTTATCCACAAAATTCTAATTTATTAAAAAGTTATGAAATAGTTAGTAATAGAGAAGCTGTCAGAATAAGAAGCACCGATATAAAAAATATAAACTGCAAAATGGTGAAGTTTTCACTAAACTTTTCACAAAATGCCGAAGAACGCGAATTTATTATACCATTGACTCATTAGTTCTATATAATGTGTCTCTTTTGACAGTTAAGCTTTTTAATAAATATAATTTAAAACTTGTTTCTTGGATATAGGTTAATCGTGTTTGTTATGATTTTGTATACAACGCGAAGTACGTGACAAGGTATATCGCAATCGATTCGGCAGTTCGATTCTAACCACCGGACGGCTGCATCATCTGCGCATGCGCACGCATGATCTTCTTAAAAGCAGCAACTAAATAAAAAATACTTAAAATATATTTAAGCTATGGCTTGTTTATTGTTCATGCAGTCGAACAATGTAGAAAATTATCCATTTTGTTTTTCAACACGAAGATCGCAGATCGTAGTAAAGGTGAGTATTAAAACATATAATACTTATATTTAATTATATTAAATATAAGTGTGCTCATATATAAGTATTACAATACATATTTATTGTATACATTATATAAATATTTTATTATTAATAAAGAAATTCGGTCAAATATTTTAACTTTGATTTCTCGTGATTTCTTCGATGTATATATGGATGCATTGAATAATATATAGAAATTATATTTTCGATTTTTTACTAAAAAAAACAATCTTTTTCAGTATGAATTCATTAGATCAAAAACAAAAACTCTACCAATATTACGTGGTAGAATTTATTAGCCGAGGACGAAAACCTTCTGTTAAGAAGGTTGATATTGTTTTAGGATCGTGGCTATTTATCGACGACAAGAAAAAAAAATGTATGACTAAATACCCGGAACCGCCGTATACCGAATTAAATTATTTTTTGAAACATTCATTACCGGCAATGGAAAATTGGCCATCTTATTCTGTTAGTTTACGAGGACGAGCTGGTAAATATTGAATTATTTATATAACATTTAAATATCTTGTTTAAAAAAATAAAACTACTTTTAAATGATTTATTAATATAATATATCTATTTATTTATTTTAGATACATTAAAAGAGGCTGAAAAAAAATTAGCAGACTTAAATCACTTTAAAACTACCTTGACAGAAGATTCCAATAATAGTGGTGATGATGTAGAAAAAAGAGAAATATTGTCCATTCGGCAAAAACAATTAGTAAAATCTGCCTCAAATTTTATAAACTCAATTCCTTCGACATCAAAATTAGTTGTTCATAATAAGCAAATAAACGCGGTAACGTATATATGATTAAATTTTTGTTAAATAATTTGTAATACAATTTATATTAATAAATTATGTTATTGTATTTATTTTAATATTTACAGATTCTCCTATAAAGACTAATAGTACCTTGGACAACGATAGTGATGAATCTGTCAGTAATTTTGAGGTTAGCTCAAAAGTATAGTAAGTGCAGTACCTTTAAATCCTGTGATAGATTCAGCGTTTCCCAATACTAAAGAAAATATTTTTAATGGAATAACAAATAATTTACAAAATGACAAAGTTTGTTCAAAATATGTGCAAGATGTTCAAACTGCAAAATATTCATCTAGAGAACAATCTTTTCAAGGTAAATATTCTAATATAGTATCTAGTGAGTTAACCTAAAATGTTATATGTATTGTATAATTTACTTTATTAATTTATTTTTTCAGATATGTCACAATCAAATTTACGCAGAAACTCATTTACAAGACTGGACGATAAGAAGAATTTTGAAAATCTTGTATTAGGTGAGAGTACGTTTAGTATAATAAAACATTTAAATAATTTGACACAATTTTATATTTAATATTTTTCTTTCAGACCACTTACGAAAATTGGATAAATCAATAAACGATATAAAAGCAGAAATTGTTGTCAATACTCAAGAAATTTACTCATTGAAATCATTGGTTTTGAAAAAATGTGATTCAGACAAAAATTTTGTTGGAAATATCAAAGTGCTTGGAACTAAATATAATCTAAACGTTCCATTCGCTACAATGGATGAATTCGAAAATTTTGATAAAGAAATAAGTCATATAGACTCGCTCTTATCCAAAAATGTTGTAAGTATATATAATTTGAATTTCCACAACAATTTATTGAAATATATTGTTTACAATATATGCATTATATAAGTGTTTCTTTTTTTTAGAAATCTGTATTACTAGGGGGTTTGAATAGTAGCCTAGTTATTTCAAAAAGTATAGTTAACATGTTAAAAATGTTTTTGACAAAACAGGTGGCAATACAATTTACCGCAAATAAAATATCAAAAAATAAGAAGCGTTTAATGAAGAAAACTAACTTATACGCATATATAGAAGGTATTTCTTTTTTTTTTTTTAGAACATTACGCACTATTTACATGCCCAGACGGCAATCTCGCCCCGATTCTATTCTTAAAGAATACGGTCAAAGAGTATTAAAAGAATTCTTTGAAAACAATTCTAAAAGAGTAACAAAAGAATTCTATGAATTCTAAATGAATAGTTTAAGAACTCTTAAGTACGCACCTTCAAGGTTTTCCCGATTTGCAAGAAAATTATTTTTAAAAATACTCATGAAGTGTCCGATTGTAAGAACATATGGTATTCCATAAGTGCTCAAGATTTGTACTTTTCTGAGTAGAAGTAATCGTAATGAACACTTATAAGACCTATATCGAATTCAATTAAATCCCCAATACGGATCCCTGGCGGAAATCTAACACCGATTATATTCTTAAAGAATACGGTCAAAGAGTATTTAAAGAATTCTTTGAAAACAATTCTAAAAGAGTAACAAAAGAATTCTATGAATTCTAAATGAATAGTTTAAGAACTCTTAAGTACGCACCTTCAAGATTTTCCCGATTTGCAAGAAAATTATTTTTAAAAATACTCATGAAGTGTCCGATTGTAAGGACATATGGTATTCCATAAGTGCTCAAGATTTGTACTTTTCTGAGTAGAAGTAATCGTAATGAACACTTATAAGACTTATATCGAATTCGATTAAATCTTCAATACGGATACTAATTTTAGCTAACTGTATTCTTAAAGAGCTCTCCCAAATGAGCTCTGGAACAATAACTGATAAATATGTAATATGAATTCGTTAAGATTTCGTCTACTTAGCAAGATTTTAATAAGTCTTTAATAATGAGCACTGTCAGAACTCTTATTGAATTCAATTCAAATCCTATTCCGATAAAGTCCAGTATTGAAAACGTAGATGTTGACACCCTGCTAAAAATACTCCATTATAACCAATTACAACCGATTTGATTTTAATCGTATGTAATTGTATTTAATTATACAAATTGGAACTACGATATATTCAATTGGATTGTTAATTGTATTAAATTATAATTAATTGGGATTAAGATGTTTTTACAAAAATAAAATTGTAGTAGATTGTTTTAAATAGACATGTAAGCAAATAATATTATTGTAACAAATTGATATAAATGTAAATAAGTCATAATTGTTATTAATATGGACTTTTTGTAAACGGTAAATTGTGAGTGACCGTTTCTAATTGTATCATCGAGTATATTGCTTATAAAATTGGGAAGATTGTAACGGGATTAAATATATATATATCTTTCAGTGAATATTTTAAATTGTTAAGAATCATTTGTATTCTTCAATTAATTTGAATCGTTTTTAATAGCAAACAATATAAACGGGATATAATGAATCAAACTGTAATAGTTACTCTGCTAAATATTTCTTTAAGATAAATTGTGAAAAATTGTTCTTAATAATGCATGGTATAATTGTTTGAACGGGAAAAGTTGTAAATTGAAATAAATTGGATTTTATTCACTTCTTAAATTAAAACTATAAAAAATCATTTGTACTGAAAGCTATTGTTATGTTTACTGTTCATGTGTAATTGCCAAAAATAATTTTTAATTGGACCAATCACATAAATGTAAAATTTCTTTATATTGAAAAATTAAAAATTCGGTAAAATTGGATACTATTGTTATTGTGGATTATTTTATAATTCATTTTAATCTTAATTTTTATATATCAAAGTTATTTATTTTTGCTTATTACATATTTCACTAAGATCCATGTAAATATAATAATTTTTAGTGCAAAATTCTTTGATCATTAGAAATTATAATAAATTGTTAATAATTGTATTATGTATAACATTTAATTCAGAAAATACATATATTGTAAAGTAAATTGAATTGTGCCAAACTGGAATAATTTTTCATGAGAATATTTTAAATTGTTAAATGTCTAACAATTGAAGATTGATTCAAAGGAAAATGTTTGTAGGAAAAAGTCTGCTCCAGCACACATTTGGAACATGGAAACTAAAACTAATAAGGCCTCATCTGCAAGATGGAATCGTAATGCAAATGCGGTGCACATTAATATAACATCTCTAATAGTTAGCTCTGAAGTTTTAAACATTATCTTATCGAATATAGAATAATCATTAGTTTTTTCACCACTATTCTCATTATTAATGTCATTATCACTATCATCCTCATTAATACTTATATCACTGACTGACCAAGATTTTTCGCTTTCTGAAAATTCAGATTCAAATATATTTTCATCAGGATTGTTTTCAATACTACTTCCATTACTAAAATCATTAATTATATTAATATTATCGCTCTGCCTGTTATAAATATCATTTAACTGCTCAGATTCTTCAATACATTGACTTTCTTGATCATTACTTTTATCTTCCTTATCCGTTTTATAATCAATTGTTGCATCTAAAAAGAATGTAAGATTAAAATCTCTATGCAGAATATCAAGGTTTGAAATCAAATTATTCAAGTATGCATTAATTATCATTTCAAATCTGAAATTTCTGAAAAAATATCCTATACAATTGTAAACTATTATCTTAAAGAACAGCATTATTTCTGATAATTCTTTATTTATAACGAATTGACAACAATCATTTCATTATTTATTTATAAGGTATATTTTTGTTAAATAAAAGTGTCATTAGTTTTAATCTTACTAATACTAAACTACTGAATAAAAAGCAAAATAATTGATGAAAGTCGATTTAGACAATATATACAAATTGGTTTAAATCGTAATTAAACTATTCATTACATCGAATTATATTATTTTTAATTCAGATCTGTGCTATCGAAAAGCAACAGATTAAAACCGATGATTCACTTACAACTGGTTATAAATTAAATTTCATAACATATTTTTTGTAATAGTGATTCCATGCTAATTATTAGAATGTGTAGTAAAACTGCTCAATTAAAATTAATTCATAACCAATTTAATGTATAAATTCTGTTAAATTATTTTTTAAAAAGCCTGACATTATCACCTTTTTTTAGAAGAATAAAATTCGTTTAAATATTCTTTGAATAAATATAATTTTGGAAAGATAATAAAAGCAGCCATACTTTAATCTATAAATTTATATTTGAAATATGTTTCAATGATTACCAAGTTTAACATTTTTGGAGCATGATTCTTCAGTTGTACTCGTACAAAGAACATCATATTTCCTTTTCGTTTGTTTAGATACCATATTAGGATCATAATTTTTATACAAAAAGCTTTTGTTACGACGTATACGCTTATTAATTCTAATATTTTCATCTGAATCAGTACTACTCATATCTAAAATATTACTATCCATTTTATAAATTTTCTTCTTACATAAAATCTAGTACACTGTAAAGATCGATAATATAATTTAGTTTATTACTTTAGCTAAATATATTTGCCACAATTAATTGCTGTACA